>JAWUZG010000741.1:0-421159 GCA_036785705.1 Acanthornis magna
ATAGATGTAATGAAAGCCCACACCTGACAGCACAAGGCATTGTTTGGAAAGAGATGGATGGCTGCACGGGAAAGCCAACTGGTGGCACAAAGAGGATAATGGAGGAAAGGTAAAATAACTCACAGAAAAGAATGGCTAGAATTGTGCTGGTGGAGAGAGAGAGACATAAGGTATGACTCACAGAAAAGAATTATTATTTTATCAGTCACACGTTTAGCTCATTACAGCTCATGTAAAGTCAGCCCATGAAAACATAGTGTGAGAGACGAGAATGTCGCTAAAACCGAGAACTGGTCAGAAGCTACTGCAGAAAGGGACCTAAACCCTAAGTCACGGTGTGGAAGACACCTCTGATTCTGCCCTCTGGGTGTTGGTGTTGGAGCTCAAACCACCAGCATGCTTTGGTCAAAAGGAGTAACAAGCAACTTCTTGTTGCCATATGGCATTTTGGCTTTTAACCTCTATTAACAAAGAAACAGTGGTCAGAGCTAGAAGCCAGCAAAGAATTTCAACAGAAATTAGAGCACAGAACTCACAACCTGACTTCAGTTTGAAATAAAAATCTTCTGATCTTAAAAATTTCTGTCTTCCCTTTGCATGCCCATTTAAGATTTCAGAAATGTGTAAATGCAGATTTCTTTCCACCACCTGTCCATGTCATGAGTCCTTTGGTTCAGAAATGCTCTCAAAGCACAAATGGATAAATTCTCTACCTAGGAGTAGATAGAGGATACATACACACAGTCCCAAAGCACAGGTTAAGTGGAATATAAGGCTTTCCTGGGTGAATATAACCTCTGTGAACTCAATCTGGCACAGTATACTCATATTTCTTTCCCATAGGCTCATGTTGGTGATTCTTCCTTCTCCTTTTCCCTCTCATCTTTTTCCATAGAGATACACAGTTGCCTGTAAACACATCTCTTGCCATTTCCTGATATTTCATTCACCCCTCCTGCATTCAAAAGAGTTCCAGTTTTGCAAATGCAACATTATGTTTCAGTCATCCCTGAAAATAAAGATTAAGTCTTTGCATAAAAATGCTAATGAAACATGAAACTATGCATGTGCATATCAGATGGTATCAAATAACATTAATGGTTTCAAAGAAATGTTTAAGGCATTAAATCATGTTACGAAGAGTATTTCTAGCTGCAAGTTTCATAACAAGAATAAATCAACTTTGACAATGAACATGAAAGAGGGAATGAAATCTTTTTGAACACTCAAGGTGGTTTGCTCATTTCCCCCAAACCAAAACGAATGAATTAGTTGATATATATGAAAATTAACTTAAACTAACAACATAATCAGAAAAGATAGACTTTTAAGTTAAAATTAGATTAAGAAGATAAAAATATTACTTGGGGCTGATGAGAGCACATGGTAACTCCACAGTAGCTACTCAGCTGAGCCTTTGTAAGTTAAGGAACAACACAAAAACAACATATAGTTAAAAAGAGCTGACCTCAGCCCTTGGACTTTGCTCAGGCACTAATCAGACTCTCAATGTTAGCATTTACCCTCTGGCTACTTATTGACCACTTATACCTGGACACATAAACACAGCCTCTAGCAAAGGGGTGGTTACTCAGGCACCCTGTGCTAACCCTGCACACAGGCTTCACACGTTCCAATGCCCTTATGTCAAATTAATTAGCCTCAAATTGTAGCAATCAGTTTTAATAAAATTAGATGTTTTATTTTAGTGAGAATATATAACAAAAAACTTTGACTAACAAAAACAAATTGCACATGTTCTCAATACTGCTGTAGCAGCACAATGTAGCTCCAAGTGTTTCCACTGTGGAGTGTGCAATTATTTATCCTGGCCAAATGTGTATTTAACTGCATATACTGAAGCAAAACAAGAACATCATGTGAAAGCCTTAATGCCTGTTTATATAATAGCAGAGTGTTTTTAAGCCCCATAGAGCTGTGTAACACTGAGCTGTTTTTAAGCCTCAGAATGTTGGAGCTCATGCAGAAGTGACCACTTGTTCTGTGGAGTCTCAATGTCGCTGTGAATCTTATGAGGTGTCATAAAAAGGTCATGAAGTCACCTTATCATACTGGTGAAAAATCCCTGTGTCATGAGGAAGCTGAGGAATTGAGAAGAGCAGGATAGGATTCACAGATAAGAAGTGTACGGATCCCCAGTGCGGAATATCTTGTTGGACACCAAGGAGTATGTGACATGATCAGCAACTTCAAGAATACTGGGGCAGCAAAAATACAGTTATGCACTTCTACCCCTGCCACTCCACTCCCCAACTGGTAAAATGCAGCACAGCAGCTCTACAGAGATGGAATGTCCTTCCACTGGGGACAGACATTCATTCTACATGATCCATACACTCCATCCTCTGCATTTCTCTGTGTGGACGTATGTGGGAAATGAGACATTCCCTCCTCTATGAAAACTCAGAGCTGATAGGTAAGGCCTGTAGCAGAAGGGGAAAAGAATGCACCTCTTTGTGAAGTGCCATGGAAACAGGGAAACAGGGAAGGAACCTGCATTTTATCTGAAGACATCTTCTGCTTCCACGAGTGCCAGGTCAGAGATGCTTTCACTTTCTTTGACATCAATCAGCCCAAAAGTATCCTCCTTACTTGATCACCTAAAAACACAGGAGCTGCCATTCAGGACAGCTGAAGGAGGTGACTGTGAAATGCACAGCATTTTTAATATGAGCTCAAAGTTGTGAATACCCTTAGAGCATCTTCTGCTGTGCTGCAGATGTGGATATTTATTGGATATACCTGGGTAGTGGTACCACCCAACTTCAGACATTTTAGTTAGCTGTCCAATCTAGGAGTCTCATTACCCTGTATAGGCAATGGATCCAAGCATCCAGATATCCTTAATGCCATGGAGAGGCCTCACTGATGGAAACCCTTTACCCCACCTGCAGTGTTTGAAATCTCTTCACTGGAGGGGACAAAACTGAGAATAACTGATTGAATATTCAATACATTTAATTAAGAAAAAAGAAGAAAAGAAGAAAAAAGAAGAAGAAGGAAGAAGAAGAAAGAAGAAGAAGAAAAGAAGAAGAAGAAAAGAAGAAGAAGAAAAGAAGAAGAAGAAAAGAAGAAGAAGAAAAGAAGAAGAAGAAAAGAAGAAGAGGGAGGGGAGGGGAGGGGAGGGGGAGGGGAGGGGAGGAGGGAGGGGAGGGGAGGGAGGGGAGGGGGAGGGGAGGGGAGGGGAGGGGAGGGGAGGGGAGGGGAGGGGAGGGGAGGGGAGGGGAGGGGAGGGGAGGGGAGGGGAGGGGAGGGGGAGGGAGGGAGGGGAGGGGAGGGGAGGGGAGGGGAGGAGAGGAGAGGAGAGGAGAGGAGAGGAGAGGAGAGGAGAGGAGAGGAGAGGAGAGGAGAGGAGAGGAGAGGAGAGGAGAGGAGAGGAGAGGAGAGGAGAGGAGAGGAGAGGAGAGAGGAGAGGAGAGGAGAGGAGAGGAGAGGAGAGAGAGGAGAGGAGAGGAGAGGAGAGGAGAGGAGAGGAGAGGGAGAGGAGAGGAGAGGAGAGAGGAGGAGAAGAGGAGGAGAAGAGGAGGAGAGAGGAGAGAGAAGAAGAGAGGAGAGAAGAGGAGGAGAAGAGAGGAGAAGAGGAGGAGAAGAGGAGAGAAGAGGAGGAGAAGAGGAGAAGAAGAAGAGGAGAAGAAGAGTCGGAGAAGAAGAAGAGGAGAAGAAGAAGAGGAGAAGAAGAAGAGAGAGAAGAAGGAGCCGAAGCCGAGAGAGAGAGAAGAGAGAAGATCGAAGCCGAAAGAGAAGGGAAAGAAGGAGAAGAAGGAAAGAAGGAAGGAAGAAGAAGGAAAGAAACACTCCAGCAAAGCTCAGAAGAATGTACAGAAAACACACGCATTTTCCATTGACTCGGAATTTCCAATTTCCAATGTTACAGGAAACATTCATCTGCTGAATAGAAAGCTTAGATCCTGGTTATTAACACTAATATTTCTATTTACATGGAAGCAAACCCTAATAGAATATTATTATAATCAAAAGACAATACATAGCTATATAGCAGGAGAAAAAACAAATAAATATTGAAATGTACAATTATGGACAACAAAGAAAGACAAACAAAGATCAAAGGGAGAATCTACAGGTTTTCCAGTAATGAGATATTTAGTAATAAACACAATATTTGAAAAAAATCACCACCCTAGAAATCTGCTTTACAGCCACAATGAGCTTCCACGCTCCTCAAACAGCCCCAAACTGGGATCCTGCTCGGGGAGCCTGACAGCTGTCTGCTATTAGTTTTATCTATTCAATCTCCAAATCCCAAACTCAGAGGTTACTGGTGTAGGTCAGTTGTGAGACTGTGTTGACTCTCCTGTCACTCGACATGGAAAACCAAACAACAAAGTCTGCTCTATGTCAGCAGGCATTTCACATTCTTTGGTTTGTCATGCAAAGCACAAAGACCCTGATATAGTTCAAAACGGTCTTTGTATCTACAATCTTGTTTACCCTTGGAATACAAGCTTAATTTCCCACATGCCTAAAGTGTTTTGAAAGCCACTTCATACAACAGAAAAGACAGTGCTAATCTCTGGCAATAGAACCAGATATAGACGGTTTCAGAAGAGCCTCCAAATCAGCACTGAGATCAACTTTATACTTACACACTTAGAGTGGGGTGTATGAAAGGAAGCATCTCTTCAGGAAAATCTAGTTCCAGTGGTGCACGAGCATGATTTTGCCATCCCTAGATACAAATTGTTCAGCTGCTTCAATTAGGTTTTCTCTGTTTTCACAGCATCAGTACCCGCAATTCTGGCAAAGACACGGTCCCTTCACCTGACCCCATACCATAATGGGGTGACTTCCCTGTCCAGGGGAAGTGACAAACTGTTCACAGGGGCAAAAAGAAAGTCCTGGGTTTGTCAGGATGAGCTGCTCCCTTGAGGGTACCTCCCACCCTCCACTAGCTTTGTAGAGAATATCAGCCCCTGCCTTAGACATTTTAATTAGATGCTATAGGAGAGATGTAAATACCCCCTAAAATATAAAGGAATGCAGAACCAGAATCACAGCTACAAAAGCAAGGGGCATGACACCAGGGGAAAGGTTTCAACAGGAAATGCAGCTCCTAAAGCCTAGGTCTACACTATCTCTTACATATGTTTACATCTAATCGAAACAGGCAATTCTGAAGAGGATTAGAACTAGAGTGATAACCAAGCACATAAAGATTGCCTAATCTACTGACTTTGGAGGGAAGAGCTTGCAGTTGCTCAGTGTTTTGTTTGGTTGGTCTGTTTTTAGTACTGAGTGGTAGAATTGCACCTTCTCATATGAAGAAGTTCTTGAAAAAGGCTAAGAACTGCTCTCAGCTGCCTTGTCAGCCTGTGGACCTACTAAACCAGGTATTAGAGAACACCTGAATAGCTCAGTAAGGGAAGAACAGGGTAATTCTTGCCTTCTTGAATGCACATATGTCCTAACTGCAGTAAAATCTGCTTTTTTTGTGGCCATGAATACATGGAAAAGGAATTGTCCCATAGGAAAACCAAGTTTAATTTTACAAAAAGTCAGTTAACTAATAGGCACAAAACTGTTTTAACAGCCAGCTCCCCCAGGTCAATCATACATCTGATACTGCTACATGACGTGGTAATTTGGAGCCCGGATAGAAATTTTTATACAAATACAATCTCTGCTGAAAAATTATCTACTTCCTTAAGTTATCCCCTCCTCAGAACTCTCTGTAGCCTTCAAAGAGCTCCCAACCTCACTTGGAATCACACTCTTAGCTGCCATCATGCAATGAGTAAAATTAGGCCAAGCCTGAGAAACAAACAAGACTTTCCAACCTATGTCCATTCCATCATGCCTCTCTAAATTGAACTGACATTATCACCAAATCCTACATAAGTACTACCCAGAATACTTCATCTACTGTGCTGTAAGTACATCCAAAGAAGCGTGTGTGTAAAAAAAAAAAAAAAAAAAAAAAAAAAAAAAAAAAAAGGGAAAACAATATTACCACGTCTACTGAACAAATTCACACAAGGCCATGAAGCTGAGAAGAACCTGGGTAATCCTGGGGGTCATTTCTGACCTCCTCTTTCTCACGTTCAAGGGAGCTCTATAAAGCACCTTCAAAACATCAAAAAATACTAGGGCATGAAAATTGTGATACATCCTCCACCTCTCCCTTTTCTGCAGCACACAGACATCAGATCATGGCTTTCCTTGCTACATCTTCCTTTGCTTTGTAGGTATTGTCTTTAAGAGTTAGATTTAGAGCAACGGCTCTTCAACTTGTGTTAAGCAATGAAAATTCTTGCTTCTGTTTTCAACCTGAAGAAAAGTTTACAGGAAGTTTGTCACCTTTAGACCACTGAAACACATGTGCCCAAAGACACTGCTTCCCTTGACTAACCTTGCCATGTTTGTATATAGTGTCCTTTTTTTCCTTTTGGTAGTGCTCATTTCAGCCCCCAGCTATAACTACTATACCTTTGTTTTCAACTACTATTTATTGCTTAACTTTGCAAATACTTTATGTAATCTAAAACCACTTTGGATTGCAGCTTGTGAAAAAATTCCTTGGAAAATAGAAGTATATGGTATTGTGATTCTAATCAGCAGATCCCAAGGCCATAAACATCAGAGAATCTTTGCAATGTGAATTTCCCCTGCTTCTGAGAGTCAGTTTGCAAGATAAATGTGGGATCTTTCAAAGACAGAGAGATGGGTACCTACAGGTACCAAAGTACAACCTGCATATTTAGAAGCAGTAGTATTTTTTCTAATTTAGTGATAAAATCCAAACAGATGGTCAAACAGGGCAGATGATCTGTTAGGCATGAATCATTTCACCAGTCCTGTGACTTTGTTGTTAAGCAACTCTAGATGGGAATATATACACAAATTGCAGTGACTCACAGCACAGACACAGCAAGCAATGAATGCTCAAAAACACTTCTTATCTATATTATCCTAAAACAATTTAGAGAGTTTAAATTCTTTTTTAGAAAACTATGCCTATTTAGTATACAGGAGCCTTATACAGGGATGTTCTGCTGTCCTAGCAAGGAAAAGAAACAGGAAAAATAGAATTTACAAATTATCTGAATTGTAACAACTTAATGCAAATGCAACTGCCAGGACTTTCTGGAAGTGAAGAACTGTGAACTGATGGCGTGAAACCTTCCAGGTAGAGCGGAAATAGTGTGGCAGCAACTTCCTCAGCTGAGATCTCCTGAGGTCTGTTGCTGACTTCAATGGATGTAGTTGCTCCTCCTGACAGGAAAGACATCCTCCCTCTGCAAACTCATTCACATAAAACACTAAAGGAATCTCCCTGCAAGCTCCTTTACAGTGAAACTGCACAAACACTTATGTCAACACTCCTGAGAGAGCACTGCAGCACAGGGAGATGTTTGGGGGAAGGAGATGATGGGAATTCCACTGCCATTACAAGGCAGGAATATCTATTTCTGTGTATTATTACACCAGTTGGGCCCATCTGAAGTTTAAGATGTAACCCAGTGAGGTTTGAACAACTTAAGACAAAGACTATCCAGTCTATGTATCTATAGGTATCTATTCCAGAACCATTTTCTCTGCTTTCCCCCTTTTCTTATGCATTGCGTTACCACTGCTAAAGCAGCAAAACTCCAGTAATGGTAAGTTGGGGAGTGATGGGATAGTTCTGCTACACCTTCATTTAACTTTAGCTTTACTGCCTCAATTAAGAAAAACTGAAAGTATACAGTCAGGATTTGAAGCTGTCTTATCCTACCATAAAACTACAAAAAAGAACTTCTTAACAAAAATTTCCTTTTTTGTTTTCCTTATAAAATTTTCCACTGTCTACAATAAAGCCGCACCTAAAAAAAAAAAAGTAAATTTGATGCAGCTTAAATGAAAATTGATGCAGCTTCTTAAGCAATACACATCAGCACCATGACTGTAATTCTGCTTTCAGTGGAATCTGCCTCCTCCCAAAAGCAGTGACACCTTCTCTCCCCACTTTTCAAAACAGGCCAATATTTCCCCCAGCTTGCTTCAGCTTGCTTTTCAGCCCTTCTGAAGTGCAATCCAAGTTGCCCTGACTATGAAGGCAATCCAACAATCTCCCTCCATCACCAAGTACTAACCCATCTTTGTAGTAATCTCATCAATGTTGCAGGATTCAAGAAATTAAATTGCAGTTAGTGAATTTAAACACACTCCAGACAAAGGGGTTTACTCCACAAATGTGAAACATTGTCTACTACCTGAGCCAAGAGACATATAAATAACCTTAATCTGTTTTTATGAAATGCCAAATAACAGCAGAATACTGCTCTTCAGCTATTTTTGAAAGCTATATTTTTTCCCATTTGTACTGCACTCAATCCTTATTAAGAGCAAAGTATGTGCGCTCTGCATGGAATGTCCTCTGGCTTTCTGCTCAGCTCCTGCCTCACTTCCAATTCTTCTTTCCTGTCTATCTCCTGTCCAGGCTCCACAGTCTCCTCTGGGATTATCCAAAAGTCTTTCCAAAGGCAGGAAATACTTCTAAAACACTACTGCCTGCCAGGAAGCAGCTTCAGTCACATATCTGTCTAAGAGTTAATCTGAATGTGGACTTGTTTTCAACCAAAAGTGTCACAAGATTGTTATTGTAGGCATCAGATGTGATCAGGACACAGACCCACTCTTGAAGAGCAAGCTCAGCCCCTGTTTCTACTGTTTTACCTACAGTCCATCGATGCTGGAGCTGCTGGAAGAACCAAGACAACGCAATCCACTACTTGACAAGTCCTCACAGTCAGAAGCTGGGAAGACCTTTTATGCCTTTATGCAAAGCCTGCTAATTCATGCAACCTCAAATAAAACTGTAAAAGGGAAACAATCCAAGTTAATCATGCTCAGATGAAGTTATTTGAGCACTTTATCACAATTTTTTAAAAAGACATTTCCCTAATAGCATCAAGATTACTCTTGACAAGTTCACATTCAGTCTCCTGTCCCAGTCACAAGGATGTGATAAATCAGCACAGGTCTGAATTATCTCCTCTAAATAACAGCTTATGCAGGTAAGCAACCACAGAAAGATTCATCCAAATTGAACTTACCTGTATGTATTACAAATGCAAGTTATAGATACGAAGGCAAGGGCAAAATTTAGTCTCAGATCAAGAAGCTGTGTCTGACAATGGGAAATCAACTTAAATAACCAGATGGCACACACCAAGTCCATATATATATAGAACAGACAAAAAACCCAGGAGATTCATTGCCAACCTTGAAAAGAAAATCACAAACTAAATTAAAAAAACAATCACAAACTAAATAAAATGGTATTTTAATGCCTTTTTTTATTTAAAACTCCTTTGCTCTACGCAAACACAAATTATCTTGAAGTCAAAAAGTAAGCTCAGCTGTGTTGTGCAATTATTCCATTAACCTTGCAATCAAGCATTAAATTCAATTCCCTTGTCTGGAATTCCCTGCTGCAGGGGAAAGTCTGCTTTGTAAGGTCTGTGCTATACCTCACCAGGGCCAATGAGTAAAAGCCTCACAACTAAACTTCTACAATTAAGAACACAAGAAACTAAACAAGCAAGCATATTGCAAAAATTTCTCTGATAACTTTGCAATGATTAAACTCATGCTCACAGGTTCACAGTCTTTCACACTTGTTCCCCCATGCATTCACTTAATATCTGCTTTGAGCAAGTTAAATATAATCTTAATATGTTTTCTGCATTTACCAATAAAGCAACTCAGCACTCCTGCTCACTGCCTCCACTCACAGAAAAAAGAAAGCGATTAATTACTGCACAGTTTTATTCAACTCCTTTTCCTTATGCTCATTTTCACCCTGGAAAACTGCTGCTCAAACTAAGATTAATTTTTTGTTTAAACTGTACATCATAGTCACCCAGCAAGCAAAGAGGAGCTATTTTTAAATCACTGCCCTGTTATCAGAAACCTCTCATCTCCTGAATAAGGTATTATATTCAAAATAGAAAAAAACTAGATCAAAGCAACACATCATAATATCACCACCTCTGGGACCAAGGGTAATTTTTCTGCCATGCAGAGTCTTTATTGTGTGTAAAGTCTGTCCCCTCCACATGAGCTGAAACGACGATTTTCAAAGCTGAAACAACTGACAACCTAGGCATTGCATTTCGGTGGGTCGCTCCCATTCTGTGGACTAGGTGGAATATATTTAAACACACAATCCCTCTTGTCAAATGTTCCTAATTGGTGCCTGATGTGTGGTGTCTTCAGGGAAGGAGCTCAGCAAACAAAATTGTTGCAAGCACAGAAAATATTGGATGGGGGAAGAAACCAAGGACAAGAATGTATCACTGGCTCTCCAAAAGTTGTTACTTAATAATGTATTTTTCTCTTAGACCATTGCTATATCTAAACAGATGCTTCTACTACTGTGGCAATGCCCAGAAGCCACAGCAGCAGAAGAGGATGACACTTGATTCGTGCCCAGCTGCGTCACAAGGTGGCAACGCCTTCACCCACAGGACCAGCAGCAAGGGCTGGTTGAGTTTCAAGCTGCAGATTTCAGAGAGAGATACAAGCTCCTGGAAAAATCCAGGCATATTTTACAACTGGCAAGCATATGTTGACCTGTAATTCAAACTGAGCTGGGATTCTCTGAGAGGTTTTAGTTCTTTTGTTTAGATTTGACATCCTGCTCTTTTCTAGTATCACAAGGATGTCAAAGCAGATTTAGTTCTAAATCTCAGTAGATTTAGATTTAATTTGCTTAGAAAACAAGGCTAGATTTTCCATCACTTGTATTTCCTTGGTAATACATGCATCACTGTGAAGAAAGTATCAGTCGTGCCAAGCTCAGTCAAGTGCATTATGTACCAGGGATGACTTATCGATAAGAAAAAGTGAAAAAACTTTTAGCTCAAAAATTCATTTGAACCTGTACCTCAAAATTCATGTTTTATACTCAGAGGCCCCTCATGGAAGTAAAAGGATATGGGTCACTTACTACATCAACAGTAACACTGGTCAGGCTTTGGAAGGGAAAGAAGCAGCTATATGCTGACTTCATTACACGCAACAGCATTTAACCCATTTATCTCAACTTCACCAGGGTATTTCACTGGGTTCCTTTATGATTGCACTCCCATAAATTACAGACTTCCAGTTCCCTAATTCTTGATATATGGCCTTGACTGTTCACACTGAATCACTGGACTTGGGGGAATCAGTGGACAGGAGAAGAGAACTCGGTCTTTTCTACTTCAATCACTATTTAAACAAAAGTTTTACATTTTCTTTTGTTGCCTCCCATCCACAGAAACGCAAAGCAATTGGGAGGCATAAAACCAGCATTTCTCCAGACACCTCCGTGAACAACACAGAACCTAAATTACCCTGAAGAAATTTCTCTCCACACATTCGGAACCCAAATTGCTGAGAGTGTTTGGTCCCCTACCTGTCGGCATCGCCGAGCCCCAGGGCCGTGTTGCGCTGCAGTGTCTCCCGCACAGCGGCCATGCCGTCGGGCAGTCGGTTCAGCCGCCGCGTGTACAGCCCCAGCCCGCCGTCTGTCAGGTACCTGCACGCACCACAACAAAATGCCATGGTCAGGAACACCAGAAAAAATTCATACATCATCATAGCGTCCATTTCCTGCATTGTATGTTGCGATTTCCCCACTTTTAACTTAAGGGTATTACAAGGAATTAGAAAAAAGGAAGATCGGAGGTTATCTTCTGCCTCCCACCATTCTCCAGTACACTTTGCACTCTCTCTTATCACTAAGAATTGAATTCCAACATAAATGTGATAATGGATACTTAAAGAAAACTTAACTTTCATTAAGGATGCCTATATAGAAGTAATTTAGTATTTGTGAATGCTATAATTAATGATCCTTTCTTGCCCAAGAAATACATGGTTTATACCATTCTGAATTTTTCTGCATGGGCTAAAACACAATCTGAAAATCTCAAACCTTTTACAAGTCAGCTGCAAAAATCACACTGAGTTCATCCCTAGATTTTGTCAATAAACAATGAACATTAGGTATTCCACAACTTACAGAAATCATCATAAATGAAAAGTTTTCTGCAGCCTTGCTTTGGCTCCTACATTCTACTCTGGCTGCAACTGTGACCTTGAGACACCTGCATTTAAAAATTAGTGTTTAGTATTACTATTCTTAAGCATTAAGAAGTGCCAGGTGCACACACAACACTTCATAAATGGCTAAGATAACACATTTCTTACTTTCTGGTTTACACAAATGAAAAATGAACCTTAAATGGAAGAGATATGATACATGGTGGGCAATGGCATGGAGTAAGCTAACCTGTGTTACCCCCCTGTAGGTCTACACGGAGCAACACTGATAGCTGAGTAAATACATCATGACGATTTTCACACACCTGAGACTGAAATAACTCCAGCAACTCCAGCACTATGGTTGCTGTTTCCAGCACACTGCTGGACACGTCACATACCCTGCCGAGTTAGGAGCTGACAGCACTGCATCTCCTCAACCCTTCAGCCACTCTCAGCAAACCGACAGCAGACCACAGAATAGTATCCAGATACTAAGGACACCTTCCTCTTGCTGAAGAAAGCACAGAGCTTTCTCCTCATTCATGGCAAGAAAGGAGAGATGCTCCAATGCTCTGAGCTGCAGCCAGAGATCTCACTGTCCACATGTGCTTTACCCAAGTCAAATTCAATTACTCCATTTATAAAAACAGGATGGTGAAGAGTTGGGAAGCCTTGCCCAATCTGCTGATTGGCATTGCAGTTCAATGTATAAATCTGTACCAGGACCAACCCAGCAGTGTCTATGGAATCTAACAAAAAGGTTACCAAGCCTGTCGAGTCAGACACAGTAGTATTCCCCATCCAGCAGATCTGTGGGGATTCTCCAAACTCATCAACAAAGACTGTAAGAAGCACAAGAGGAGCAGTTGCACTGTAACGTGGAATTTGCCTTAGGTCTGGCATTCCAACTTGTGTTTGACAGTTTATAAATATTTTGTCATGGAAGAATATATTTTTCCTTAAGCTACTAAAATAAAGGGGAAGAAGAGAAAAGTGGAGCTCAAGACCATTTGTTATACAAACATGCAAAGAGTATTTTGCAAAAACATCTAATGTACATACACTAATTGGTTTACTGCAGCTACTTGTCTGCACGTGAAACAAGTTTGTGTATGAATACTCTTTGCACGTGGGCTGGTAAATGCAGCTTTTGGCTTTGCTGTCAGATTTCTGGCATATTGAGATCTATCTCCAGCTAAGATCAATCTGCAGCTGAAAGTGATTGTTTTTCACACCTATTACCCAGAATATATGAAAATAAATATAGTATTCCTAGGAGTTAGCCATGCTGAAATCAATGTCTTTTCACCAGCATCAGCATATTTCATCTTCTTCACAGAAGCTCAGCAAGCTAAAAGATTAGAATAACAGCAGTAGCATCAAACTGAAAACTAAGTCAGATCTTCACTGGTTTCAAGCACTGATAAATCTGACATGAGCCAACAGAAGCTGGGTGCCTTTGGCAGCTTTGACAACTGGATTCACTTTCCTAACCAAGTCCACGTGAAAAGCACAGCCATAAACAATGACTTCTACCCCCATACCAACAGGACAAATTTCTTACATGCCAGAACAACACAAGATAGGCTTTTGCATTTTGAAACAAGTTTGTGTAATCACAGTTTGAAAGCTTTATATCTTATTTTTATTTCACGCAATATCCTCTACCCAGGAATATTTAATTCGGAAAAGAGGCCAAAACCAATGATGCCTGAAGTCCTGCATGCAACACCAAGGTGAAGAAGAAGGGAAGGGACTAGCTTCTGAAGTCTGTGGAGAAAAAGAAGTGAAAAAAAACCCCAAACCCTCTTCACTATCTATTGGTTAGTCCAGAGGAAGATCAAAAGTTATTGGTGCCACAAACCTCCAGCCACGGCTTTCTTTTCCTTCCTCTCCACCCCTTCAAACTTAAAATTGTCTTGGCTCTAAGAAACTGTCTTGCCCTCATGAATACATTACTATTGCCACAGATTTTTACATTATTAGAAAGGAGAATATAATGAAGGCACATTTTCTAAAGAAAAACTTCCAATGTTTTATTTGGGCGGGGCAGGGGGGGACAAGACCAGGAAATATTATCCTGCATATAACTATAACAGTACTCAAAGTTATTGGACTTTTTTGTCCTCTCACATCCTCACAATACGGACCCAAGAATATTGGCTTCTCCTCTATAATGACACATTGCAGTCCAAACAAATGCACTAGTCTTAAGTGTAATTTATCTGACTTTTCATATTAAAAAACATGATAAATTTGCACTAAAAGCCTTGCTAGCTTCACATCTCCTAAGAACTCTGCAAGTATATTCAGTGTAAAAAAACCCCAGGACTTAAAATTACTTTTTTGCCTGCCCCAAAGCAAGAAAAATTTTAAACATATGATCTGGGGAAAGAATAGCATCCAGACTCCAACTTTTATAGAGATAAGTAAATTCTACAAAAAAATTTAATCTCACAGATGCTTTATGAACGGTACCAACAGCCAGAAGGGAATGACTGCCTTTAATATAAGCTGAATATAATAACATTCAATTAATGATCAGTGAGACGGTTGGTTAAAAGGAGTTTCTAATCTTTCCAGGAATCAAGGTACAAATACTCATCGCTACAATTTCACTCTTCACCAGCAGGGCAAAAAAAAATTAACCAAACTTCTGTCAATATGAAAAGACTCAGGTTAAACAAGAGCAGTATTATTCACTTCTAACACACAATTAGGACTTACAGCCCACTTTCTAGGTGACACTTTTTTCCTGTTAGAAAGTGGCTCCCTGCCCTGCATTACAGGCATAAAGTAATTTGCTTTGGACAACTTGGATCTTTAAATTTCTGTTTTCTTTAGCCAGATACACCCTTTCTACGCCTCTGAAATTTTGAGTGCTGTAACAAGCCCTTCCAAGTGCAATATTTTTAGGGTATTTCTGATGCTGAAGTGATTTATTCCCCTTCCTTGAAAGGCACGCTGAGGAAACAGGAACGGGTTATGCCAGGGATCAGCAAAATCCAGTGGTCTGAATCACTTGACTTCTGTCTGCACTCCCTATTTACTGATGGATACAGCCAGCCAACAGCACACTTACTTTTATGGTCTGACAACTCTACCACTTCATATATATTCATTTCACTCCTTAATGCATGAATAGGAATTTTCCAAGTTTGAAAATAGATAGCCAAGGGACAGGCATTCTTTATTTAAGGGTTAGGAAGAGAAGGAGCAGCAGGGAAGTCAGCAGCACACGACAGACCAGGCAAGCCTCTCCTGACCTGCTCAGGATCCTGCAGCTCCATAATCCCAATCCCACAAGAAGAGAGCAGCAGTGTGCCCCAAGCAGGACCTGACTGTGGCAGCTCAGGTGCTCCTGATTACAAGCTGGTGTGGAAATTACTGCCCACTTGCCTCCTGGCAGAAGACTTGCCCAGCAACCCAAGTGCTTGAAACTTCAGGAAACAAAAAGTTCATTGGAATTACAGCTTTTGGCTTATTCCACATGTCAATGTCTGCTTTGACAGGCGGAAGTGTTCTCTTATTGATGCAGCAGTAACACTGTTATCCCTAATGTTTTCTTTTAAACCTCTGTTTTCACTAGGCTTCATCTGTCTCATCATTAGTCAGTTAAACGAGATCAAGAGGCTTAACAAGCTTTGAGTATCAAAGAACAACTCTAACTTTGCCAGTCACTAAAAACCCACAGCAGAGAATTCCCCAGTGCTGTTTCTGAAATATGCTGAATGGGATCAAAACCATCCTGTTATTGCAACTAAGAATATGTCCTAAATTTGACTTAAAAAGAAATGCTACCCTAACAGCTGGATGATGGCAACTCCAAATTTCTCAGTTTAGTATGAATTTGATCTGCATTTTTCATCATAACACTGGCATTGGACCATATGGTCTTTTCCCATGTTTATATACCCCAAAGTCTTTCCAACCACTATTCTTGCCTGACTTGAATCAGCATCTGATCTCCCTAACCAAAGGGTTGGACACAGACCCTGTCTACCGTGTGGCTGGTTTAAATTCTATTATTGAACCCTGTGAATTTCAACAAAAACATTCAGGAACAGGACTAGGTCCTGAGCTTTCAAGTTGGGACTCCTAATACAATGCCCAAATCCCTAATATTAGACTAAATATTATGTTTCAGGTTCATAGAAGTGCAAACCTCTTGCTCAATTCATAAAATTTAATTTACATTTAAGGCAGTCTATAAATTAATAGACTTCCACTAAAAATCACTAACTAGTTACAATTAACAAACTAATGAATGAACTATGAATTGTTTTGCAGATGCTCAAACATGGAGTAAACCCTGAACAAATTACCTGCAGACTCAAAAATCCTAATCACTGCTGGAAAGGAGGAGATACCTGTTCCACAAACAGGTAAGACAGGAAAAATGAGATTATGCAAAACTTAGTAAGTATACATTAGTTTCATAGTTTATTTAGAGAAATCTCTTAAGTGTAAATCACCAACAGCATGAATAGTGTTGCTTATTCACATTGTTCAAACCAGTCTAGAAGCAAAACAAGTTCATTCCATTAACAACTTAATGCTCAGACCTTTTTCTGCAGAAAAAAAAACCCAAGAAATCTACAGAAATAAGTGGCTTCTGTGAAATCAATACTTTTCTATCTGGAGATGTATTAAGGCTGCCTGGCATGTAAGTCCTTCAGCAGCCATCAGATAACATTTTTTGGGCACCGCTGCCCGAGGCTAAATTTTTTTCTCTGTCTTCTCAGCTTCCTGCAGGCAAGGAATTCCAAGGACAGTGTAGCCTGTAAGGTGGCTGCTACTCCTACATGTCCCACATCCAGAACAACTGATTGACCTTTTGAAGAAACCAGCTTCCTGCGGAATGAGCAGCCCTAGATACTCGTAGTGAAAGAGAAGCCGTCAATATATAAAAGAATATTAGACTGAAAGAAAGTGTCTCTCACATTGCTGTGCCCATTCCTGTTCCAGAGCAGAGTCCCCTGTGTAGGATCCTCTTTCTAACACTCACTCCATCTGTAAGCCAAGGGCACCTTAACCTGAAATTCACTGTCACCTCAAGGAGGAGGCTTGCTCCACCGTTGCTTTTCAAACTTGTTTTAAAATCTAGTGAGCCCAGAAAGACTGGGCTGGAGTCAGACTGGAAAACAGCCCAGAGGTCAATCCTTTCAGGTGTGCAAGCACCACTCTGGACCCCAGGGAAACTTAGGTGGAAAGTCATTACTGGAAAGAGGACAACACCCACCCACCAAGCACCACCACCACCACCAGGCTGCTGGCCTGAAGCCAGCTGAAGGCCCACCAGAATCACTCAGTTGTTCAATGGGGCTTTGCATATGCCAGCTTTGATTTAAATGCCTAAATTCTTTCTCAGAGGCCATTTCAGTAAAAATCATAGAACTAAGCTATAGAATAAACGATGCATTTTTCACCATCCTCCTTAATTCTGTTCAGGAGAGGAATGACCTGTGACCAAACAGGATTAAGGAGGGAGTGCTGCTTCTCCAGAGGTTCTCAGGAGCAGAGGAAGAGTAACTCCACAGTGACTTTGGATTATTCCCTCATGCCCACTCTTTTCCTGCAGATGATCCACATCGACACAGTGTGAATGACTGCATCCCCCTCTACTGGCTAGCCCCGGACTGGGACCCTATTTTGTCCTTTAGAAGCCATCCCTTCACTCAAATTACACCAATCTGCTGGCACTGATGCAGCAGTTCAAACACTGCTGATGTGTTTATTTCATAAAGAAGCCCCAAGTGGGATAATTGCTATTAAATGGTATTTTGGTTACTGTTAACAATAGGCCAGTGTGTATAAGTAAGCAAAAGTACAAAACCACACAAGTATTGCATTCATTTTATTGATTAACACTACATATGACCTAACATGGTTTTTTAATGCTATACTAAAAAAAAAAAGCTGATGTCTAAGGTTATAACTCATAGGCCTATGTTGTCTTCCTATGCTGAATCATACACTGCAAGAAAGGTTCTATGAGAGCATGTTATCTGAGATATAATTTATCATAAATGATACAACACCGCCTTATTGACGAAGCTGACACAAGAACTACTCCTGAACTGAATGCAATATTTAAGAATATTTAAAACAATATACAACATTAATAATATTGAAAATGCTGGTGCAATATCCTACTCATGTCTTCTGCAAAGAACTGTAAGTACAATTCTTGGAATAAGAATACTATCTTTATTTAAACCCTGCCATAATTTTTTCTTTTCATTCTTACAGCACCAAGATGTCTATGACTTTAAACCCAAACTCAGTTTCAACCTTTTTTTGTACAAAGTCAGAAGTCAAGGTTTCCTTACCCCTTTTCATGAAAGTCTAACTTTTGAGTTGGCTTGCCCGACCCGTTCATTATTTGTGCTTATTATCCGTTTACCATATATAGATGCTATTCTGCAATGTTGAAAAGATCACAGTGTAGAAGTAGTCAGTCCTAGCAAGACGAAAAGCAGTTCAAATAAACACTCCGCTCCAACACAGAAGAAAAATAAAATAAACCTCCTAATGAGTCTTAGTCATGTTGAAGTGTTAGAGCCATATAAGGAATGCAGTTTTACCCTTCCACTGTATTTAGATGAAACCTTATCACTAAATCCGTATAATTTAAAGAGCAGTGTCCAGTAAATGACTAACACACTGTAACTCAGAGTATACAGAAAAAATACAGGGGTAATAACTACGGAAAGAAATAGGTCAGAAAAGCCTATCCAGAAAGCATTGAATCAATGCACAGGGCACACAGGTTCTCACTCAGGATCAGCTCAGCCACTCCTGATTTCCAGCCAGCCATCAGTTACCTGGAGCAGCAACCACTCCTGCTGCAGACAGCTTAGAAGGAAAGAGTTCCTCTCACCTGCTGTTACCAATAACAAATTCTCATTAACAGCAACTGCAGAGTCCTCCTCCTCCTCCTTCTGTGAAACCTCAGCCCAAATGATGGTCTGTTACACCACGTGTGACCGTGATATCTGAAGAACACACGTCACTATCTGACTGGTAAATAGCACAAAACCAAGAAACTGAGCTGCAAGAATCCTACAAATACCAACTGAACTTCAACATTTAGTGAAATCAGTCCACAATTTCAGCTCCTTTTTGCCTCCCAACAGATGGGAATCCTAAATGTAAGCCTGCTTCAGAACTCTATTTCAGTGATGGGTTTGGTCCATGAAGGGCACAGTGATTCTGGGTGGGTTTGACAGACCTGAGCTTGACTGCCCAGTCCAGAGTGGCCTGTTCTCCCTTTTATTATCCTTCATTCACATTCCAAATTCAACTGCTTCCAGTGCTTGTAAAAAGATCCCCAGGGAGCATAAAGGTTTGAATAAACAAGAAGGAATCATAAACCCATGAGGATTGTGCACACAAACACATTTAAAGGTTGTGGAAATAGAGATGTGGAATGGGAATATATCACCACCAAATCATTAAATATGGGGGGATTGATAAAATAGTAAAATGTATCCCACCAACAACAAGCACTGCACCCACAGGAGGTGGCTGCAAGGAGAATTTTAGCACAGTGCCCCTGATCATTGTTGGGACACAGCTGGAACAGCCGTGCTTCTGCAAGAAATGATTTTGACAAAGGTGTGTTTGTGACCCAAAGCCATTTCCTGAGAAAACTTGTGACCAGCACTAATCAGTATAACCATGCTGTTAATTCTGCATAGACAGCTGCAAACTAAAGGTAATGAAAACAGGGACAGAGGATTAATTAAATGAAAAGAAAATAATTATAAAAGGCTTTTTTCTTTGACCAACAGCCCTGTTGCTGCATTCCAATAAGAGATAAAAAGGAAATTAACTCTGTATCTCATTAGAGAGAACTGGGGCTAGGGAAACAAAAAAAAAAGTGGGAATGGGTATGTTAGTAGCCAGAGGGAGACTGAAGTAGACAAAACCTGAACAAACCCAAAAAATTCATGACAATTAACTTCTCTACCTGGGACAATTTTTGGGTAGACAGGCAAGACAATTCTGAGTTCTGAGGTGCCACTTTCCAAGGAGGCTCCGAGCCTCCAGCTCAGCCAGCCCCAAAGGGAGTGGGTTGGGGCCTCACTCCTGCCCTCACACAAATCCCAATCCTACTGCTTCATCTCTGGGTTATGTTTTAGCTCCTGCAATAAGGCAACTTCTTACCTTTGATCCACCCCCTGGAGACTTGCTTAGTTTAAGAGCTGTTCTCTGTCCCTTTGGCAAAGATACTCTTCCTAACCCTAAGAAAGCAATCCCGGTGTCTGCCAGAGCTCTGCTTGAGCAGACTTATTAAGGGAGGCCAAACAAAACTTCCCATGACCCAGTACATTTCAGAGAAAGCATCAGGATCACAGGGCTAAACTAGTTTTTCTTGGCTATTGGGTTTATTTTGGCTGTAACAAATATTTTGGCTTCCTTCCCTATCAGTTTGCCAATGAAAACACAGATCTAAGGTTTTCAGATTCCAGGATTGCAGCAATTCTGAAATATGGCAAGGTGAAACACATACCAGCTAATAAAGAGCTATTCATACTCTAAATACCCTCTTGTGCTGCTCTCTACATAGTGTAGCTCAGCTTCTGGAAATGTTGAGCCTGTTTGCCCTACCATTGATCTTCGTGATTTGTTCTGCAGTGAGTCACGTGGATGCTCTCTTTACAAGCAACCTCTCTGATTTTGAAGCAGTTTTTATTATTCCTCTCCCACAAAAACACAATGCTATCCTATTTATTTTTCACTATTGGAATTAAACAGACATTGGGGAGCATAACTTAAGGAATAGGCTACCAAACATCTGTTCACACTGGAGATGGCAACCCAGTGTCATTAGGTGTCACCAAAGGTAGCACCCTTGTTTTTTTATCCTTCTCTATTAACACTGGAATGCTGTTATTGCAATTTAATACTGCAATACTCCCTTCTCAGGGAGTCCACAAACACAATTACTCTCCACAGACTGCAACCCCAACATTGTGGGGCTGCTTCCAGCAATGCTCTCTCCAAATGCCCACCAGGGCAGCAAGGAGCAGATCCCAAAACTGCCCATCTCCAAACCCTGTCCACAACCTAGAAATGGAGATGGATCTTTCCAGCAGTGACCTCCAATACCAATTCTGACCCCAGAACTTAGTCAATGACTCCAACAGTGCTATATGAATTGAAAAACCAACTCATACCGTTTAGCAAAACAGACTTTTGTAGCTAAAGGCAAAGGATGTGGAAAAGAAAAAAAATTTGTACACACTTTTATCCTAAGAACCTTAAATTGAAATCTCATTTATCAGTAGGTGGCAATTACATGAATACAAATTGAAAGTTCTCTGTCTCCTTTAAAAACCTGTGGGGAAGAAAGATGTCCTAACACTCAAGGACAGGGTTGAGGTGGGGTGGATGGAGTGTATGACTCCTCTGCATTCATCATTGGTGTATTAACTCATTGCTTTGGTGATGGTGGCACCAACTGGCAAAACCATTTTCTTACCCAGAATCTAAGACCACTCTTGTACTTCCGGACTGTGGAGACTCACATTTTTTTCCCTTGCAGGGTGACCAGACACAGAAAAGGAAATGGTGCACAGACATGAGTGAAGGTACAGATTTCTCTGGCAATATCATTCATAAATTCATCAGCTTTTCTATTCTTTCCTTTTCCTCAACCTGGAATCTGAATTTTACACGCTAAGTAAAGACCTGCACAGACTGGGGCTCCTCTGTGAGCAGCAGAAGCCTGAGCTGAAACAATTCTGCCAGGGATAATTCTAAACTATTACTCAAGGTGTTTTATAGAAACCACAGTGCTACTTAGAATTTACCTTCCTCACTTCCAGACCAAAACTACAGCCACAAGTTTAAATAGAATTTATGGTCCAGAGGAAAAGCAGGAACTGTTACTACAATAAACTGTTACTACAATAACTGTTACTACATTACAAAATCCAGGTGTAAGGTGATTTATTTGAGGAAACACAAGGTGCTTTAGTGATTTGATGCATTAATAACGCAGCAACAGCTACTGGTGCTTTATCTGAAACAGAATTTTATGCTGGTTTTTGCATCAGCTACTTTACTATACGCTTCCCTAATGAAGCATTAAAGTGTCTGACTTTTCAAAAAGTGTGAAAATATCCAAATATTCATAATGGGCAGAATTAATGGAGGTTTCCAGATGATGTAACTGAACTGATTAAGCTAATGACAAAGCAACAGCTGGATTCCAGTAAGAGACACAGTATCTTCCAAAAAAGCCAACACCACAAGAAATGTCACTAATAAAAAAGAAATTACAAAAAAGCAAAGGATGCAAGATGGCCAGGGCTGCCACAGGAAAAAAAAATTAAATCTCATAGATCAGTTTTAATATCAATCCAACGCTAATGTACTTAAGCTAAGAAAAAATTACTCTATTTTATAGCAGAAACTGAAAACGGACATGTTGAATTGAATTGAATACTGGCTTTGGAGCAAAGAACAAATGCTTTTTCCATTCAAGGCAGAGATAAAATGTAAAACCTTGCTAGTAGCTGTCTATCACTTCATATTTCTGCACACTGATTTGTTCTTTAAACTTTATTTAGCGTGTACCACTATTTTACCTAACACAGAAATGTAAACTCACTTCCTTGCAGTGAACTGGCCCCTCGAAGTTCAGACAGCAAAAGAGTTCAGTCAGGTACAAAAAAAGCCTCACTCCCTCCATCTTGTGGGCACAAATGAATGCTGCAACCACAGTGAGTCTTGACTCAGGAAAACACTTAATCACGTGCAAGAATACCTTCATATCTAGGGATATTTTCTTAACATGGACTTACAGCTTGAATTTTGTTTTAAGTTGGTGATAATGAGTTGTCTCTCCAAATGCTAACTGAAACGAGTAGGGTATCTTTGGTGTTGGCTTTTATCTAATGACAGAAATACAGCGCTATGAAGAGAATGGAAGAACGGAATGAAGCTTGGCATTCACTCACCCGCTGGTCATGTCGTCAGCGCGGATGTTCTTGCCCAGCACGTCCCCATCACTCATGTAGCCACTGGCATCCACGGTGATGCCCTCGAGGTCGATGTCACCACCGGCCTTGTCAGTGACATCCACATGGCAGACGCTGGAGCCGCGCGTGGCCAGCTGCCGCCGCAGCGGTGCCAAGTACAGGTAGCGGCCAGCACCCGGCTCGGCGCTGACGAAGCGGCTGGCGTTCCCGCGGGGAGGGTACCCGTTCCCCATGGATGGGGCATCGCCCGCCTGCAGCCGCGGGCTGGACTGGCCCAGCCGCCATGACAGCGGCATGGGCCGGCCCGTCAGGCTCAGGATGCTGCGTCCGCTGATCTCTGTGGTCACGTTGGTGTCAAATGTGGTCTCCAACGTGCTGCAAAGGAGACATGCGAACGTTGCTCTGATGCCTGATGATATTTTGCCCTTTCTATATACCCTTTTATATATTTTCTGTACCCTTAGCCTCCATGCTTGTAACTTTTGTAGTCTGATATTCTAGCTTAGTTTTGGGGTTCTGCAAGGCAGAAAGACCAAACATTCGCAGCAGGAGGCCAGAGAGTTCTATGCTATCAAAAACATGAGGTTTCAGCCTTGGTTGAAACCTTCTCTCTAGAACATATTTTGTAAACTGGGTTCTAGCCTCATTGAGAGGTGGATTTTTTAGAATAGGAAGGCATTATTTCATTTGTTAAGCTTCTGATTGGGGAATCCTAGACAGATACACCAATTTGCAAAATCTGTATAAATTGTATACACTTTATATGGGTGTGCATCTCAGAGTGTTCCACCTTTAAAAAGCTATGCACCTAGGATCCTATTAAATACTGAGGTAAAACTCTTTTACCCCTTTAACTGTGTCTGCCTCATAATTCTAAGAGCAGACAAAAGGCAACAGCTCTCACAGGGGATGTTGTGAGATTCCAGGTGATTCCAAGGCCCTGAACACTCACCAAGTTACAGTCTCCACACAATAGCACTAACAATTTACTGCTATAACACTTGGAGAGATCCTTTTCACTTTTCAGGTCCTTCCTCCATGTTCCTAAATAAAGGGACTCTTGCACCCAGGCCATCAGGTGCTCTACATACCCGAGAAGACTTAAGCAGGAACTTTTTAATGGATTATCCACAGTACCAAGGCATAACTTTCTCATCTTCAAGCATGTGTAACTCCATTACACCAGGTTTTGCCAGTCCAGGCAAGCGAGTGGGATAATAAGCTTACTAAAGGAAAACCTGCTGAAGTACTATTTTTCTGGTATATTTCTTTTTTTGTCTGCATTCATGAAAATTCTAACTCTGGAGAAGTGTCCAGCACCAAGACGGACGCTATTTCTACACCATGGAGAGGACTAAATGAAAAGAATATGAAGAAAGGCCAAAAATTTTTTTCTTCAAAATATATTTTGCATACTAACAAACCAATAATGAACTATGAATTGCTTTGAAGATATTCAAACCCAAACATGGGAGTAAACCGAGAAAAAATAATAAATTACTCATATTTTAATGAATTAAGTATATTTTAAAAAAATATTGGCAATACTTATATATGAAACCCTAAAAATGGGACTACACCATGAGTTTCCATGTGATGTGTACAGATTGCAAGACTACACCCTAAATACTCATAGCTGAGTTGCAGCTAATTAATTTACAGCTAATCCATAGCTGCAACTTCTCTTACCTACATGAACTCTTCCTTTCCTGCTCAACTAAGTGCCACTTTATTTATTGTGGATACTTGTAAAAATAAACAGCACTGTACCATTCTCAATATAATATTACATGTACACTGCAAAAACCTCCATATTCTCTGGTTATTGTAATTAAGCCATGAAGAGCTGTCACATTAATTGAAATTTGCAAAGAAAAATAGCTTTGGGAGTTCATCGTTGCAAGCCCTGCTTCAGTTTTAGATACAAAGCCAAAACACAAAGTGTTCCCCCAATAAACTCATTTAGGGCTGGGG
The DNA here is from genome assembly GCA_036785705.1 of Acanthornis magna. Lineage (NCBI taxonomy): Eukaryota > Metazoa > Chordata > Aves > Passeriformes > Acanthizidae > Acanthornis > Acanthornis magna. Next base: position 25,023 of record JAWUZG010000741.1, read on the forward strand.
TACCAAAGGATGAGGTTGGACTCCAACCTCATTGGGGGCCAAACAGTTTGTTCTCCCAAATTCCCCAACACTGAAAAGATCTAACTCACATAATATTTAAATGTAACAACAATCTTTGTTTATTTGTGGCATATTTTAAATATTGCTGAAGATTTCCAAATGCTACTTTACAAAGAAAAAGCAGTTACATACATGGATGACTAACAATATTAGAAAAACTTGTTTGTCCAAAGTTTGGTCAGGAATTTAAATTATGCACTTGATAATGTGGGTCAAGCACAGTTCACCTCTTATTTAAACAAAAATATTACACACAGGAGGAGAGGAGTGTGGTGCACTGAAGTTATTCAACAGTAAGACAAAGAAACATTTTAAACTGTTACTTATATTCAAACATCACCTCATACACTTAACAAGAAGTGATTTTTCTCGACCTTTGAGTCACTGTACAACCCGTCTCATCAACTCCTCATCATACATCTCAGCAACCAGTAAACATTACTCAAATTCTGTGCATTAAAGACAAAAATTACAAGATCAGTATCTCCCATTGTCAGTGCTAATCATTTTTCTCAGGATGCAACCCAGCCAGGTGTAAGAGATGCAGAGTAAGAGCACAGTGGTTGCTCTTTCCTTACATACAGTGGTGCCCTTACCTGTGAGTGACCTGCGTTCCCCGCAAACTGGACATGGTTTCCTCCAGGTTCTGCCGAAGGTCAGCGATGTTCTTCACAGTTCGCAACCGCCGAGTCTCCGGATCCTCTCCTGCAGGGAAAATCAGCCATGAATAAGGACCAGGCAGGAAACAGCACAGAACTGACCTGCTACCTGTGCCTGAATCGGGCTCAAATGCATTTTTTCCCTGACTTTCTACACTGGCTGGGATTGAGATTCCATTCCCCTCGGCAGGCACCTGGTGTTGTCGCATCCTGACTGGGATGAGCTCCACAGGGTTCCCTTCACTGCACAGGCTGCCTTTGAGATGTTGCTGTACTGTCATTTCCCATATGACCCAGTTTAAATTCTGGTTAACTTTTAACCTCCTTAGAATATACACTCCATCAATACCACCCTTTCCATCTCATATATTGACACAACATCAACCTGACACAGGCAATTCCTCCAACGCTGCATTTTCACTAGATCCTCTTTTTCTTGTTTCACATAGATCTCATTCTACAATAACACCTTTCCACAAACCAAACTGTGCTGACTGGGTGCTCCATGCTGAGTGATGTTTCAGGTAAAATAACAAAAGGTTTTGCTTGTTGACATCACAACTCAGTTACTGTTCCTAAAATGTGCTACATGACACGAAGTTGGGGGATGACTTAGTTTTCACGGCATTTAGAAATACTGTTCTTTAACTTCGTTCTAAAACACACTCATGTCCTGCTCTTTAAAAGCAGAGTTTATGTACACAAAAAAAGTCTTCCTACTGCCTCAGTATAATTTCATTTTATAAAATGAATAATTTAGTTAGTGCCTCAGCATAATTTATTTGCATGCTCTCAGCTGCCAATTCAGAAATGCTTTGGTTGCTACCTCAGCTGAGCTTTATAGAGTTAAACCCTCTAAGAGGCTGAAGAGAAGCGAATTTCTCGTAGTGCCAGCATATTCTTCGTAAGCTGAAAGCTGGAACAGAAAACCTCCAAAAAACTGTCACAAAGCTTCTGCTGGGCACAGAAGGAAATTATTTCATTCTAAAGGGTTTACAATTCATGGCTGAAGAAAATACTACAGTAAATGTAAAACTTTTCACATTTTGTATCAGCCATCTCCATACAAATGATGCATTCTTGAGCTGCCAGGATGCCGGTCACCCACACGAGTTCTAGTTTAGATGGATATCTATCTCTTACACACACAAGGAGTGTTAAGAACCAGATTAAAAAGCTGTTGTTGGAACTTGCTACACTCCCTGCTTTAAATTTCACATTTCTAAAAGATGCCAGGTTGGAGGCACAGAAAAACCCACTCACACACTGTTGCCTACAAAGCAGCAGGGGTACAAACTACTGAGCAAAGTACTTAGTACATGTTAGCAATTTTCTTTTAATAGTCTCAACTCTCTAGGAAATAATCTCCCTGAGTTACAATTCACCTAAGCCAAAGGGTCAAACAATTATGGTCTGGCTGGACTGGAAACATCCACCTAACAAGACTGATTACTTTAGCCAGTGGGTCTCTGGGACAGAAAACATTTTCTATACTCATGGATCTACAAATTTTCGCAGTAAAGAATATAAAATATTTATAGGCCTTTAGCTTAACAAAGGTTACAGTGCTCTTTTACAGATCATTTCTCTCATAGATGTGAAGGCAAATGGTAGGTAACTTCTTAGGGGAACACACAGGAGACAAACTAAACCAATTTCTACTGAGAACACTCCTATGCCTAAATTTATACCAGATTTTCACTTAAATGACATTCCACTGCTTAAATGATAAGTATGCTTAAAAGACAGATATCAGATAGTTGGCCTGTAGAACTTAATTCTGAAATCACTTAGCTCCTCATGAGAAGGCAGCATCCTTAAACAATTCTGCTTCCATTTTTCCTTACCTAAGCTCTCTTTAGTTTTATATGTGCTTTTAAATTAACAGCATCAATAGCTGCTAAACAGAGAGAAAAGGTATCTGTGCCTTATTTCTTCTGATTCATTTGGGCTGAGGGACTATTTTGTTCAGTTTGCTCTGTTTCCCCCAAGGCCCCTTTATGGATGCTGCTGTTGGGTCTCCCTGTGCACAGCTGGGGTTTGCATCTCCCTTGTTTGAGGCTGTCAGCTGTCTTCCGCCTTTGGATCCCAAAACTTACATATTCTAGTTGAGTAATAGTTTGTATCTACATAACATCTGTCATTAAACACTGAAGACCTTTTGTGATCTAGAGACTCTTCTCAGTTTGCAGGCTGAAATAGATCCAGCCCAGCCAATATGATGATTAAGAGGTAACGCTGAAAAAGTTTAAGCAGCTGGACGCTGTGTTTCTTACTTGGAACTCTCATATATAAATATGAACCCAAAAAACTTCTCAAGGACTTTATCCCTTGTACCTTTTATTTGAAAATCACTTTGTTATAGTGATAAGCTTATTTTTTTTTTGCTATTAGAGTATACTTCTTGAAGTAGCAGGAATTCTAGATAAATATATGAGATGCTTTATAATTTAGTTTGCTCATTTTCTAGCCACAATCAGTTTCAGTTTCTGCATGCTGGACACAGTAAATTGTAGTTGGATTTTGGTGCCCTGTTGCTGCAAAGGCTATTTCTCAAATTCATCAGATTCATGTGGGTTATACTGGGATTTCTCCAAACCAAAACATCAAGGAAATAAACACAGCTTTTTCTATAAGCTTTGAAATAAAGTCTTTAAAATTAAACAATAAATATGAAATACTTAAGAATACTTAGGGTCCTTGTATTAATCCTACAAAATGCTGCATCTCTCCCAGAAAAACATTAAGTATGCAGAATTCCTAATGATTTAAAGAAATTTGGGGAGCACACCGCTGTGCTGAACTACAGCATCTAGAGCTCAAATTATTGACACCCAGTTTTCATTGCTGAAGAGCCGAAAGAAATCTAGTTATTAAGAACTAAAGCATTAGGAATAAAACTAGCTTGCTCTAGCCCATTCCCATTGAACCAGTTAATACCAGTGAGTAACAGGTCATGCTGCACGACATACCTGAGAGGTCCTCAAGGGCAGGCTGGGCAGTTTTGACATAAAGAGCAGAATCCATGCTGACCCCTCCTGTGTTAGCCTCGGCCGTTACGTTCCCTTCATTGTCTGTCTGAGACCTGGAAGGCAAAACAAAACAGGGATGTGCAGCCTCTCTCCATCCAAAGTGTCTCAAGTACAACACAAGGCGAGTGCACTTGCCCGTAGCCACTCTGTCCCACTCTCCAGAACAGACCAGCAGGCTGATTTTACATAATTCATTAGTCCCATGTTGAATTATGTCCTAGAAATGGAAACAAGCACTCAGCTGTAAAAAATAAAAAATTCATAGTCAAACATAGGCTTCACAGCTCATCAGACAGGGTCTTAAGATGCTTGGATTTCCAGATAACATTTAATTATCAATAACATCAGTCGTTGTGGCTAATCTGACCTTCTCCAACCAAGTCTGTATTGCATGATGATAAAGCAGGCAACGTGTGATGGCATGTTACACTCCTGCTAGGTTCCCTTCGGTATCATCTGTATTTTAAAAGAAATGACTGGACAAAACTAACTTCAAACTCCAATTTATTGCCCGATATTATGGCTGCCAAGTAATGAAAGGCTATGTCATAAGGATCTATTGTCAGATTTGAGTAATATATTGTGACTCATTTCACTTGACTAATTGTGCTGTGTTTTGCTCATATAGCCACATCCACAAACAGCTGGAAGTACTCCTGCCCCAAGGATAAGTGCTGTAAAAAAGTGAAGACACAGTGGCGAATTATTATTGCAATACTCTTAATTTCACTTGACCCTTGTAGCAGGATGCTCTGCCGGGAGTGGGGGTGAAACAACTGGAACAATGGCTTATTTACAGAGCTGTCTGTGGTGAAAGGAGAAGGGGTCTCATGCTGCTGTTGGTGTTGAATAACCTGGAACCAGCCTGGCTCATCAATCCCAAAGTTCAACCTCCTGACAGGGAGGTGGAGATGTGGCAGAGCTGGTAAAGCACCTGATAAAGGAACCAGCAATGATATTATTGATAACTAAAGCTGCTGAGCTGGCACAGCTGGCCAGGAGACACAGGACTGACAGTCCATCCCTTCATGCTACAAAAGGCCAATGCCACAGTTCACCACTGGTAGGGTGTCCTAACAGAGCCCTCCTTGGAGTGTGTGCAGAGATTCCTCCCTTGACAGGGAACATCATGGAGGGTGAGTAAAAGAGAATTGCCCACGGTCACTGGTATAGGTGAGTAACAACCATCTCTACTTAATTCGTGCTTTTAATATAAATTTAATAGAATATCTTCAGTATTGTTTCAAAATTGGTGGATTGCACTACAGTAGTAGTTACTGCTACCTTTACTGTGTAGTAAATAATTCTGATTGAGAACTTTCAGTCTAATAATTATCAAAATAAATCACTTATTTTTCTATAAATATATCTGTTTTTCCATCCTTAATCCTACAAGATTCAGGGCAGTTCAGTTATATGAAGCTCAATTACACCTATATAATCCTTTAGACATGAATAAATCTGACCAAGTCTGGGGCTAAGCCTGAATCCAAGTGCACCATGGACTCCTCTCTGAGAAGGGGTTTAGAAAGGAAGGGGGTCCTTTCTGTCCCCCCTGACTCAACAGGAGGGCTTCTCTAATAAACTGTCTGAAGCTCCCATTCTGCCTGTGACAACCCTACACAAAATGCAGAACAATTTCTTTTGTCTTTTGCTTTGGAAAACCCCATCAAACCCAAACAAAAAGTCTACAGGCAGCTGAAAAGTACAGATTAAAGTAACCTTACCTGATGTCAGAAAAAACCTGAGCCTCCTACTGCATTAACAAGTGCATTTTGCAGATTCAAATAATGTCTGGATAGTAAATACAGTAATGTCATATATTTGCCTTGCAAACCAATACAATTGGAGTTTTCCCTTTCCTTTTAAAGCCAACATGATTATACAGTTTGGCAATTTTTCCTCCAATGCTGAAAAGAAAACACTATTTCTCAATTTCTCAGCTGCCAACAGGTAGTTTCATCCCTCTTTTTGTTAAAAAGTCAAATAAATCCTGCATAGAGTTTATCAGTATATTTAGATTATAGAAAATGTATGGATTGCATTTGCTTTTACACTGTGGATGATGATATCTGTGTTCAAACTAAGATCAATACCAACTTTCAAGAGGGCATTGTAGTGATAAACTTAACACAGGGCATCACAAACACATTTTTGGAGGTCATGAAAGATATAAAATAAAGCAGTCAGTTTGCAATCACATTTTTCTATTTAATTATGGATTAAAATAATACAAACTGCACTGCCAATTTTTAATTCAAAATAAATCTCCAAAAACTACTAGTAGTGGATCCCACTTTCATCCAAAAATGCAACAATAATAGTGATGTAAGCAGATGAATGCAAGAAAAATCAGGATCATGTAATATGTAAACAAGTTTTATTCAGATGCATTTTTCCCAGTTGGTTCCTTTTCACATGACTCCATCCCAGGACACCTGACATTTTATTCCATACACAGAAGGAGAATTCCTAAAGGGATCAGAAGACTCAAGGGTTGCTCTTCCCATTTTGCATTCCTACATAGGCCTTGGGCATCCCTGTCTTTCAGGTTCATTCTATTTGCATTCACTTTCATTTAAAAAACGTGAGTCACCTTTTTCTTATGCTACATTTGCCAAGACAGTCAAGGCAAAAATGTGTACAGTGGAACTGAAAAAGCTACGGGACAGGGCAATAAAGATGACCAAATATCACGAACAGAATCTCCAGAAGTAACAACTAGAGGCTAGGATACCTTAGCCTAGAAAAGACACATTTTTAGGAAGGGAAGGAGGTGATAAAGGTCTCTCAAAACATGAGCAGCAAGAAGATGAAGAAGATAGACTTGTATCCACTTGCATCCTCTTCCTATGAAAGAGCTAAGAACTGTCAAAGAAAACTCAGAGATGGCTGTCCAAACCAAAAATCTCACCCTCTGACTGAGGAACTTCTTGTGTCCCAGTCATGCTGGGGAGCACATCCTTAGGAATCTTTGCTATTGTTTTCTGTCTTGTTACACTTCCCTATGCATCCTCTACTGCCATTGTCAAACAAAAGGTGCTTCAAACAGAAAATGGACTAGAGAGAGATTAGCTGTGACCTCACTTGGCTGCTCTTCTGCTTATCTCAGGGTTACCACATAGAACACCACAGACCTGTTGTCTGGCCTTACCTAAACTAAAGAATTTTTACTTTTAATTTTTTTTTTAATTTCCAATTCCTGTTTGTAGTGAGGAAGCTCCATCACTGCCAGCCACAACGAAGACCATGAGTGTGTCTTGGCATTGCCGCAGCTTCCAAAGCTGTGGTGCACGAAACAAACCTGATATGTGCTCCTGTACCCTTTGGAAGAGCAGATGAGAATCAGAACACCTCCTTGAGCAGGTGCTGCTCTTCCAAAGGGATTCTCATCTAACCTGCCAGCAGTGTCGGAAACAACCATTATTCCCTTTCCTATCACAACTTCTCATACACCTTAGCCTGACAGCTTTCACCAATTTTTGCCAAAATGCACAAACTGCCTACTCTCACAAAGCAAAAAACCTTTCCATGATGTAGCACGAAGACCATGAGTGTGTCTTGACGCCGCCACAGCTTCCAAAGCTGTGGTGCACGAAACAAACCTGATACATGTTCCTGTACCCTTTGAAAGAGCAGCACCAGCTCAAGGAGGTGTTCAGATGAGAATCAGAACAGAGCAAGGTGCCACTCTTCCAAAGGGATTCTCATCTAACCTGCCAGTAGGGTTGGAAACACCCATTATTCCCCTTCCTGTCTATCACAACTTCTCACACACCTTAGTCTGACAGCTTTCACCAATTTTTGCCAAAATTGCCTACTCTCTCAAAGCAAGAAACCTTTCCACGATGTAGCATTTCCCTCGCTGTTTCACCCCCCATGACAGAGCACCCGGAGCAACCCTCGCACGCACCCCGCTGCCCACAGGCCCGCGCCCCGTACCTGTACATGAAGGGCGCAACGGTGGCCGTGTTCGGGTGGCTGTACTGTGGCTGGGGCTGAGGCAGCTGCACGCTGACGGTGTTGCTGCCGGTGCTGTGCACGCTCACGGCGGGCCCGCTCATGGCCTGGCTGCTGCTGCTGCTCGGCAGGCCCCCAATGCCCTTCCCCTCAGAGGAGGCAAGGCTGGAAGAGGAGCTGGAGTGCCGGCTGTCCAGCTGGGACTTCTGCTGCGAAAGCCCCGAGCCGGCCTTGCCACTGCGGCTCCGCTCACCTTCCTTGGCGGCAGTTGGGGCACTTGAGGATTTCCCTGCGGTGTTTTTCATTCCTGGTTTTGGTATTCCACTGTGCGAAGGGGCAGAGGCCTCCTTCTTGGCACTGCTCAGCTTCCCTCCTTTAGGGATAAAGCTTGCGATCTTAGAGGACTTTTTTGGCATCTCTGTTGTTGTTAGTGCTGTCTGTTCTTCTTTAGGCTCCTCCCTCAGGTCCAGCTTTTCGGTGATGGACGTTCTCTTTGTAATGTCTTTACTTTTATCCTTTTCCTTCTCTTTTTGTTTCTCTTTCTCCTTCTCATTACCCTTTGGAGAACTTTTCTTATTAGTCAGTGCACGGCTGAAAGTCCTCTGTGCAATTCCCTTGAGTGCAATTTTGGGGCTGCTGGACATGGATCCTGGGTTGTTCACATTCTGGTTGGTGGCATCAAGCTCCTCGCTCTCCTCAAAGCTGAGAAGCATCTCCAGCTTTTCACAGCTGTTATCACGGGACGCCAGACACTCCAGCGTTGTCCCTCCTGCTTTGGAACCCCCTTTGCTGTTGAAGAGTTTGAGTTTTTCCAGCATGGATTTCTGCCCATTGGGAGTTGTTTTGGCGATTTCCGAGGGTGGCTTTGGAGGCTCCATGGCCGGCTGCTTCACAGATAACATGGAAGACGTCGCTGTGTGCTTGACACTGAGGGACTTGCTGCGCCAAGGTTTAATAGCAGAGCTGGGCTGAGGGATGGCTGAGGAGTTATTGCAAGGAACAGCACTGCTGCAGCTTTGAACTGAGGATGAGACATTTTCATTCATTCCTGTGGGCTGGGAGACTGTGCTGTCTGCAGGCTCTGGAAAACAAACAAAGAAAACAACCCAAAAAACCAACACAGTAGTACCTGGTATTAGAGCTAGAATGAGACTCTTTCTGTAATGAAACATCAAGAATTTCACACTGATAACATTAAAAAGACACGTCAGTATTTTCAACATCACTGAAATTTAGAGAAAATAAAAGCCAGTTTTCTTTTCCTACCCAGCAGAACAGTAATGAGCTCCTACTGTATAATTTACATTTACTTGCTGTTTCAAGAAAAAGAAGGAAGAAAAATAAACTCTTCCAATTCAAACAAAAATGTGTTCTGCAATGTGTTCTCCCTTATTAAGTCCACAATACTTTTTCATTAGCAAAAACACAGCACTATTTTATAACTAAGGGTTCCCTCTGCTTTTGGCAAAATACTTGCTGTCCAAGTTTGATTCTTAGAAAAACCTCAAACTTATAAAAAAATGCAGGAGTAAGGAAAAAAGTAAAACTGAAGTCCTTTCAGTTGTTGGGGTGGGGGTGGTGAGATCTTCACAAGCAAAGGTAGAAGATAATTCCATGTACAAAAATAAAACCAATTGTATCCTTTTGCAAAGAACCTTAAGTATTACCACATATTCTAATCCAGCTGTAAAAGAAACTTGTGGCAGTAACTCTACAGCCCGCCCCCACACAGAGAAAACAGATTTTTTATTTAGTTAGTTCCCCCTAATGTTATTCATTCTTGTTAAAAAATTAGTTCCGAACTTAAAGAGAGCTTGAAAAATCACACTCACCTACCAGTGGCCACTTCTCCTCTGAATCAGTTTGTCTTCGCAGAGTTTCCTTTTTGGAGATGTTACTCTCTCAATTATCACAAATATGTTTTCTGTTAAACTGCTCATGTTTCCAATTAAATTTTGTCATCTGTGTCTGTTCGCCTGCCCAGCAGCCTGCTGGGGATTAACGGCTCTTACCTATATTTCCCTGCCCTCTAGCACTACCATAAACTGTGTACAGAGCTGCATTTTTTTAATTCAAAAATCAACAGCAGTGGAGAGCGTGCGTTCCTGGCAGCAGGAGCGGCCCTGTGAATCCAGCCTTGTAAATCACAAGCTGCTGCAGCCACACAGGGACTGTTTTACTTCACTTTCAGTTGCTCAGTGAAGATACGGCTCTGTTAACCTCCCTCCTCTGATCCAAACCAGATCTACTGGAGATTTAGAGCACATACATCTTCCTGACTTGACTGAGAATCAGGTTTCTAGGAGTATTAGAGACTCCTTAATAATAAACTCAGTCATTTCACATGGTTATGGACAAAGTGAAATATCAGGAACTAATGCTACTTTTAAAGATATTACTGAAGGCAGAAGACTTCCATGACTCTTAACCAGTAAACGTTATACTGGCCTGTTTTGCTGGTCTTTTTCCTATGGCAAAGTACCCACGTTGAGCTGGAAGGAAGCAGGAGCTGGACTGCAGACACAGACAGGAATCATGCTGCTTTTAAGCTTGTGCCAGCCTGCTGACTTCAGGGCATTGTTCCTGTTTTACTCTAGCACAGAAGGAAAATCAAGGCACCAAATATCCCAAACAGTGATGCCACCTGGTCCTCTCGCTGCTCTGCTCAAGCCTGCTGAATTCAACCCCATGGGTTAAGGAGGACCAAGGAAATGATGGCACAGGAATCCCAGATTCACTAAGGTTGGAAAAGACTTCCAAGATCAAGTCCAACCATGAGCCCTGCACTACCAAGCCCAGCATTCAACTACCTCCCTAAGCACCACACCTACACATTTTTTTGAGCACTTCCAGGGATTCCACAGCTGCGGAAGGAGTCACAATGACTTCCAGTGCAAACAGCAGCAGTGACCTAACACAGTGCCCTGACACAGACACTGAGAAGAAGGAAGGTGACAACTTCTTCACAAGCTGCCAGCAGTGCTCCCCCCTGTGCTTTCAAAAGCTGCACCACTGCTCTTTCCTTCATGCCCCTTACCATACACCGCTGCTTTGTTTTTGTTTTCATTTCCTGAAGTCCTCCTGCTCATCCCAATCCACTTCCCATCCACACACCGCACCAGGCTCCTTTCGCACACTTGGAACAAGCAAGCCTTTGTCTCAGCCTGCCTTCCACAGGAGACATCCAGCAATGGAGTGAAGGCTTAATGAAAATCCCAACTGTGCATAATGTACAGTCAATTTGTATAGATTATTTTTAAAAATTATAATAGCCCTTCTCAATATTGAGATATCGCTATAGGAACTGAAGATTGACAGTACTTTCAACACTAAATTCCTAATTCACATGTCTTCTGGCCTCATCATGCTAAACAAATCTCAGCAGAAAGCACAGCCGTGCCCAGAAATCATCAGAGCTGTCCGGCCTTTGTGAACATGCCTAGGATGGATTTACACCCAGGTACAGGGAGGGGCCCAATGTACTGATCAATATGGGCATGGAAGCCTTCACTTACTCAGAAAAACAGGACTGGGGCAATATAAGGGTGACAGAATGAAAAATACCAGCAAGGGTTGTATTCTATGAAGTAGAAGAGCTGGTTGTACACCCTGTTAGTATATGCAGGCACAAAAATTTGCTCAGGGTCTGAGCATGCAGACAACTGAGAAGATTTGGAACAGAAATCTGCCTTCTTCTCAAACAGGCTCTTCACAACAGGTTGAGAACAATACAGGCAATGTGTGCACGGTCTGAACAAAGCCAGCCTGCATTCCCCAGCTCTCAGAGCCTGCCCAGAGCTGCTCACCTGGAACAAGAGGGAGCGGAGCCCCAGGTCCATAACCTGGCTGAGAAGTCTGACCCTGTCCCAAATATGGAGCTGGCTGTTCGGTCACTGCACAGCAGCAGAGGCTCTACAATGTTCTCCTGGAAATGAATGGAAGGTGTTGGATCAATCTGGGACCTCAGCTACATCCTAACAGCCCAGATGAGTGCTCCAGTTCACAGACTTCTGGGGAAAAATGCTTGGCTTGGATCAAGTGAAACAGCTTCTTTTCCAAATCCCAAAGCATTGCTCAAAATTTATTTCCCAGCAAACTCCAGAACATTTTAATTTCTCCTTTTTTTTTTTCTTTTCATGTTTTCATGAAATCTATTTATTCTGTTTTTTCACTGACTAAAATATGCTTTTTCCAGTTTATTTGTTTATAAACACAACGTTCTCTTTGTCCCAACACCCCCACATACACCCTCCTCTTTGGAAGTGAATTTTTCTTCCGTTGCCAGTGGTGCAGGACAAGCACAGTGCATCTTCACTTACAGACATGTCAGAGCAACCAGAATTAGGACAATACTACAACTGTAACATTAAAAAAAGAAAAGAATATATTGCAACAGTAATGTAATTTTCAGAGTGTCTACTTAATATTTGCCACAAAGTGAATTCTGTGAATTCTGGATGAATTCACCTGAAATGAATGAAAAATGTTCGTAGACTACAGTTAAGCAGCAACACTTTGGGAAAGTAAAGAAGGTATTTTCTTACACAACTACAGTGGATTTTGATTCATACTTGGGTCAAATACAGTGAAACTGGAAATTGAACATCCTCAAGTTATTTGTTACATTGCACCATGCCACAGTTACTGCAAGAAATAAAAGGCTCACCCTATAACATTCTTGTGAAAAATTGCTCCAGCTTAAGAGAACTACAGTTTTTCAGATTCTCTGTCTTTTCCTTATGAACAAGTGCTGGCCCTTCTACTCCTCTGGCCAAGTTTGGTAAGCAAAAGGAGTTCTGGTGCCAGAATGCAGCTTCAAATGCTGAGTTTCCTAATGAAGCAGCAACATCAATTTGTGAAGAACACATTAGCATGCAAAGGGGAAAGTTTTATTCAGCATAGCATAGTCCCTTCTTTCATGAAAAGGAGAGCAGGTTTCATGCATTCAATTAATAAGCTTATTATTTCCCATGTGTTCCTTTGTGAGGGAGATATCTTCTTTCTTTAGCAACCTGCATTAACTAAAACTGACTATAAAAGAAATGTTTTCAAACCCAAGCTACAGTCTGCAATAAATAATGATCACTTTCCTCTTTTCAAAGTCAAATCTTGGCCTGAAATCTATTTTGTTCCTAGCATTCCTTTTAAAAAAGATGTTGGTGGTCCAGTTCCAATGCCAATACACACTGTAGCATGGGTAAACCTGATTTCAGCTGCTCCTGCAAAGACTGAACTGCACCTGCAAACCTACCCATTTGTGAAGAAAAAAAAGAATCTGAAGGCTTATGATTTAATTCTTCCACAAAAGTCTTTGAGAGCTTATGTTATAATAAGGTCAGGTCAAAATATATGCAATTTCCCATCATTTGTCATGTTCATTCTATGTAAGTGGACTTTGATTTGCTATAACTGAAAACTTTCAAAAGCCATCATTATAAGCATGAAAGGCAACACACAGACAAAGGATGTTCTCATAGTTACTCTCCCTAGGAGGGTCAAGAACTTAACAGCATTTTTACCCATTTTCGAATGAACAAACTGTTATTATTTCACAGTTATGGGAAAAATAAGTTCTTACAAAGAGAAATATCTTTTGGTCCAGCCCATATATTAGATAACAGATTTAAAAGCAAATCCACAACCAGATTCTAATTTAGGAAATAAAAGCAGCTCTGCTCTATGACATTACAGTGTCAGAACTGAAGGAACCATTGTGGCAGTTTGATAATTTCCCTTCTAGAAGAATAAACGGTGAATCTTGACCCTTCCCTTCCCATCCACCCACCACAAGAATCTCCTTCAAAGCACTACACAAAAAGTCCTACAGAGAAAAACTTTTTAGCTGAGCTGTTCTCTTCTTCAACAATCATTTATCAAACCCTGTAAGTATGGAAACATCTGCATTCCTTCCAGGAGCCGACTATAAAAACCACAATCTTTCCATAATCCAAGCCACGAGCAGGTAGAGCAGAACATTCCCAACAAGAGCAACCTGGCACACAGTCCTTGCTCCAAATAAGCACAACTCTTGTGGCCCACAGAAATTTCCATTTCAATTGTAACCCTGATGGCTGGGGAGAACCAGAGCTGGCAGGAAAGGACTGGCTGAGCTACCAGCCTGGGGTGGGCACAGCTTCCATCCATGGGATGGCTGAAGCTCTCTGTTCTCTCTCTTCTATTCTGCACCAAAAAAGACCCAAAACCATTTTTTTTTTTAAAGCAGAGATTGCCAGATAGGGCAATTCTGTATAACCTGAGAAAAGCCTGAATAGGGAACATTTTGCTTTGCTGAGGATGAAAACTTAGAATCATAGTTGGAACAGCTGGGAAAGATCTTAAAAATCATCTCCCTGCCTGAGCAGGGACACCTTCCACCAGACCAGGTTGCTCAGGACCCTTTCTAACTAAGCAGAATTGTTTCCTTCAACTTCTGCCCACTGATTTCCCCTTTGGCAGTGATTAAATTTACGCTAACACAACACAAAAATTACCTTGACTCCATTATTCTTTCCTTCCACCATATCTACTTCTTCAATCCCAGTGCTGTCCCAGCTCTGCTGCTTCAGCAGCAGATCCACGCATTCACAGAAATGTGCTCTATCTCTGAAAACCCTCTCCAAAGCCTGTGGATATGTCAGAAACTCACCTTCCACATTTCTGTGGAGCTGCCTTCATTCACACAAAGCTCCAGCACACGGAACAACAGCTCTGCTATTGGCTGGTTCACTCAGCCAGGACTCAGCGCTTTTGCTGAGGTGAGGGGAAATAAAACTGGAGCACAGGCAGCCCCTTTTCTCATTGTCTCGCCATAACCAACAAAGACATTTGAATTCCTTGTTGTTTTTGTTTAGTTACTGTAAAATTCAAAATGCTATCGACATGAAAGCCTAGGAGAGGTTGGAGGGACCTCTATTGACCGCATAGCAGTGAGATGATCATAAAATTAATGAAACCAAGTTTACTGTGCTATTCAAAACAAGTTGCACTCCCCATTTAATACTAGACAAATACCATTCTTGTTCATTCTTCTCCATCTCCCTCTCACTATTTGTACAATCTAATCCCCCAGGACTTCTCATAACAGACTCATTCAAAAGCATTAACAAATTCCAGGCAGGAAGTTGTTACGTAGTCCTTCATTAGATTTTACACTTGGCTGGAGTGGACAATATGTACAGTTAGCAGCCCTGCTCTGCCACAGCTCTCCTGCAAGTTATATGAAATAGGCACTGTGAAAATCAGTGGCCTGAGAATTGCAGTTACGGAATATTGTCCACTTGACCATTAGCAGTGGCTCCAGTCTGGGCTTGGAGTGACCATGGAGGTGGAAATAGACGCAGATTTTAAATTGAAGGGCCCAGGGAGGCTGGACAGTGCTCCTACCCAAGGAGAAGGGGCTCCTACAGATGTGGTAGAAACACGCTGGCACTCAGGGAAGGCTGGGATGTAGCACCACTGCTCTTTGCTTTCCCATGATTTAATAGTGAACCCTAGTTTCCATGGCTGTTTTTCTGGCACACTTCATCCAGCAATAAATTTATGAGAAAGTGTAAATACTTATTTTAAAAGGAAATGTAGGCACTGTAAAGGCCGTGAAATGCTGGACCACCTCTTCAGCTGGTATAAATTAACGTGGTTCCACCACCTCCAACGCAGCTATGCAGATGTACACTGGGCAAGAGGCTGCTTTTCAAGGTTAAATTTTACTTCAAAGCACAGGATTTTTATCCTCAAGAACTGTACAGTTAAGAACAGACCACCGGTGAATAATTTTAGGCTGGTTTTTTTTCCCCTAAAAATTTATTTAAATACATTTTTGGCTTGTTTTATATATTTCTAAAGCTTATACCAGCTATGTTTAAAGTCCTGTGGTCTTGTAAAGCTCCACTTCAGCCATGATTAAGCCTTCAGCCAGGCTTTGTCTAGGTAGAAGAGGACACATTTTTAAATGCAATGTTGTAAAATAAAGGACAAATATGATTCACTGCATACTCATATCTTGTCCTATAAACATGCCATACTGCTTGTTATTTCCTGACAGTCTTTATGCTGTTTCATGGGCACACACCCAACACAAATTTGTCACTGAGGATTTACTAAGACGAGCCAATCTTTCAAAAGCATGTTTGATTAGAAAAGTGAAAGTGTGCAAACAATACCCCAGGATAGAAGTACATCTGAGCTGGCCAAAGATGAGCATTTTGTTTGACACTAATGACTCTCATGAGGGTCAGCTTCTGACACAAGACAGGAGCCTTATGTCTGGGGAATCTCTCTGCATTAATACATTTGGTAAATTGGAGAAATAACCCTGAATCAGTAAGGTTTCATTCACTGAGAATGACTGAAGAGGTTCACGCTGAGAGAAAACGGATGCCTGAATTTGAAAGGTCAAACCTTCGGCTCTGCAACTGCACTGCAGCAAAAGGAGCTGCAGCAGAATGCAGCTGCACGCTTCACAAGCTGGCACCAAGGGAAAACAAACCTCCTTCAGAAATGCTTTAGGAGTATCATATATGGAATCAGAGGTTTGCAGAATCATAGAATAGAAGACAAAGAACTTATCTACTCCATGCTGCTCAGCACCACAGTAAGGCTCAGGTAGAGAGAGTGCTGTGTATGGCTCCAGCACCCTCTAAAAGAGACTTAGACTGGGAAGGGGCCAGCAGAGACCAAGACATACAAGAGGTTTATCACATAAAAGAAACTCATCACAAGGAACCTGTAAGAAAAAGGATGGAGCAGTAAAGATTGCTTGGTCTAGAAGAAAAAAGGCTGAAGGAGACATTTTAAGCCTTCAAATACATGAAGACTCTTATAAACAGGACAGAGATCAAGGAAGAGTAAAAATTTGCCTTGTTTTTAGCCACACAGATTAGTTCTATATATATGTATTTTTAATACCTACTTTTAAGACCAAATGGACACTGGTAGGGATACACTTTAAGACTGTTAAGCCCCTGTCATGAGACATTTCAGACCAGACTTGTGAACAACTCTCAAGTGGAGGTGTCTTCTACATAGGTACAGTTGATTTTCCTTCAGAGTTGGAACACGGACTCCCCATGTCATTTACAAACACAATTCTAGAAATATATAGTGTAAGCTGCAAACTCCTTGAAATTTTCAACACAGTTCTTTAAACAGAATTAAAACCAAGAACCATATCTGCCATATGAGTTATGACTCAACAAAGCAAAGTATCAGGTTCCTCAGCATATCCTTCAGGTTACCCCACGCTTCTTCCTCTCCCTCTGTGCTTTTGTTTTTACTCTTGCCACACCAAATTCATGATCACTGTACTACAGTCAAGGCAAAAGAAATTGCCCTGGAGATTTGGTAAATACCTTCAATGTATATTACATTTAGAAAATGGGTAGGATTATTTCAACATCTGTGTTTTGATAATGCATACAGCAGAACAACAGAAAACACCAACTACTGTGGTCATGGATTTGTTGAGACAAATTCTGTAAATTTATTTTACATCTGTCTGACTTACAGGGAACGCCCTTGGTCAGTAAAACCAAACACCTCTTGAAAGCCAGCACAGATAAGCACAGAGGCAGCATCCTAAACACTAAGAAGAATATGATGTTTGCTTCGTGTCTGACCTAAATGAGACATTGGTACATTTTTACAGGTGGGATGACTGAAATTTAAGCAATTATCACATTTTCACACTGTTGATACATCACATTTATTTAACTGTGAAAATCTGAAAGTTTGCCAGTGGGCAAACTGGTTTCCAATTTTGTGGACTTAGGCCTCTTCAAAAATACAAAACCTTTTCCACTTTCGCAATCCTTTTAATCTTAGTGAATTTTCAACAGTCTTATCAAGTCATCATTTCAAAAATGTTAGATTTCAATCTTAGATTCATTTCTAATGAAAGAAAAACCTAAATACTAAACCCAAGATGGATACAGAGCAGGAGTGAAAGTAGCTGCTTCAGAAAGTCGAAGAAAGGAAATTTTTTCTAAACCTATCAGAACACAATTTTCAGTCATAAAGAAAATTATAGCTACCTAAAAATTTTCTAGAGAGGAAGAAAGGAAGAAAGGAAGAAATATTTTTTAACTTACTGATAT
Source organism: Acanthornis magna (assembly GCA_036785705.1). Lineage (NCBI taxonomy): Eukaryota > Metazoa > Chordata > Aves > Passeriformes > Acanthizidae > Acanthornis > Acanthornis magna. Next base: position 42,825 of record JAWUZG010000741.1, read on the forward strand.
CTGTTGCACGAGCCAACTGTTTCATTCTGTAAAATCACTTTCCAGCTTTCTGACATCCATACGCTGCTCAACCAAAAGCACAGTCTCAGGAACTCCACTAATTTTTGTTAGTCTCTAGTGAATTGCCACAATCTTCCTGCTGGTCCTGGTTTCCAAAGCTTTCCTCACCCCACCTCTCCTCCAGCCTTCCCACCAGCCTCCCAGAGCTGGGCTCAGCACCAGCCCATGGGCACAGCTGAAAATAGTTCTAGTGATGAGCTGGCAGTTGGTCCCAAAAGGGTCAATGCCTTTCCAGCATCAACTTTAGTGTATCAGAGTCCTCAGCTGGAAATCCTCAGCCTATAAAGAACATGGGTTGAGCCACCAGGCTCAATATTTCACATTTATGTCCGATGTGTGTGCCTGTAGTTGACTGGCTCAACAGGGAGTGCTGGAAAAATCAACCTCGGGGGTTTGTGTGAACTCTGTGTTCTACAAGACATCATGCACCTGAACACTTCAGGACTAACCCAATCTTTGATTAGTAACAGATGTAATTCAAAATGATGAGACCTGTTATAACAACTGTTATGTGATAACAGAATCACAGGACAGTAGAACGGTTTGGGCTGGAAGGGATTTTAAAGACCATCCCATTCCACCCCCCCAGCCATGGGTAGGGACACCTTCCACTAGACCAGATCGCTCCAAGCCCCATCCAGCCCGGCCTTGGACACTTCCAGGAACGAGGCAACCACAGGAGAACCTGTGCCAGTGCCTCACCACCCTCACAGCAAACAATTTCTTCCTAATATCTAATCTAATCCCACCCTCTCTCAGTCTCAAGTCATTCCCCTTGTCCTGTCACAAGCTGCCCTTGTCAAACAGCCCTCTGTAGAAAGAGTCTGTTCAGCCATCCCAGTGACCTTTTGCCAGCACTGGGTCAGCTGGCTCAGTGCCACAGGAATTGCATCCAACATCCCAGCTCCCTGCTCCAATTGTCCTGATAACTACCCATGTACCTGAAGCCATAAAAAGCCTTCTCTCTCCCATTCAGGCTGAATGCTACTATAAATGGGTAGGAAAAAAAATTAAATGCTCTAAGACAAATTTCTATCATCCTTTGTACGTCTCAGAGCTCCTTTTTCCCCACTTTCGGGTTTTTTTAGTTCTTACACTATTACTGGACACAAAGGCAAAAGCCTGGGTTTTGTCTGTCTTTATTATTACTAATTCATTTGGAGTGGAAAAACTGCATGAGGTTAAAAAGAGCACAGGATTTCCAGCAAGGAAGTTTGTGCAATGCCACCTGACTGTCCTGTACTTGGTACCGGAGCCAAATCCAGTCATTCAGAACATCAAATATTTCATCCCATCTTACATTAAGCTACAAAAGAGGACTTGTCCTCCATTTTAATGTGCTTGATGTGAAAGATTTTTCATCCAGGAAAACTTTCAAGATCATCTATGTTGATCTTAAAGACAATAGGGCTCAGTAATTCCTGAGCCAAAACTGGAACTTCTGTCTGAACATCAGCTCTGGGCAAATATTAAATTTTGACTCATTATGTCTGATTTAATCTCTTCCAATGGCCAAACATCCTCATTCTTAACATTTCTATCCAATCTGTGGGCTTAATTGGGCTAATATCAAATTCCTGAGAAATGGATACCCACACACTACCTACTGAGATAAGGAAGAATTGTTATTGCTATAAATGTCACTACAGGTATCTTGTAAGTAATAAGGGAACCTTATAACCTTTCTTTTAGACCAAGAGCATAAATTAACCCTTCAAATACCAAACTGCAAAGGAGATTTTCTAAAGGTCTATTTATGCAGAGCTCTTCATGTTTTATCAGCATCCTTCTATTTCAAAGCCCATTTGAATACCACTGAAAATCTTAGCCTTCAGGACATTATCCACAAGAACTCTGAGTTTTGATCTCCTTATGCACATTTCTTGCCTTGCTCCACATGAAGATGAGAGTTTTTCTTCTCTATTGCTAAAGTAGCCTTTTTTAATTGAATTTGAGGGTCTCAATCCAAATCTGCCATTTTTAAATGACCTTAAGCAATGCTGAGTTCAAGACAAGCTCAGTATCACACAGAACCGAGCCATGGGAGCGTATTGCCATGTATTTTTATATCAATACAGGACTGAATTTGAAACATTTTGATCATTAGCAGTAGAAATTCCAATGGCTCGGATCCAAATTTAGGATTTTCTACTCTTTCACAAGAAGGCATTTAGAGAAATAAATATGGATTTCATAGTAAAGTTGGCCTGAAGACACTGATTTAACTCTGAAGAGCCTTTCCGGCTAAAGCCCTGACAAGATATGCCACGGCCTCTTGAACTGTGCCCTTGAACTTGATGCCATGCCCTCTTGAACCTGATAAATATAACTGCTCACATAGAAAGTGCACACATTTTTAGCACACATGTGGCATGTGTAACCATACACCAATTTGCTCACTGGAGTGGGGCTGACATTTCCTTGCTCACATTCTACTAATTGGTAGTCAGTCCTATTCTGATAGCAAGAAGTAGAAAAAGTTAAAAGAAACACCTTAACTGTCCTTCAAAACACCTCAGTATCTTTTCCTATTTAAGTAGTTTACACTTAAGAAAAAATTTTAAAAGTAAATAATATTTAAAGGTATCAAAATGTGGTAACAGTCGAGGTCACAAGAACCCTCAGGAAATATTCCTTCCAACCTTCAGCTGAAAGCAGAGCCTGAGATGAGGTTATCCAGGGCCCTGCCAAGGTAAGTCCTGAATACCTCCAACAAGGGAAATCCCACCCCTTCTCTGGACAAATTTCTCCAAGGTTTAATTCTTCCCACAGTGAAGAATTTTATTCCTATTTCCAGACAGGATTTCCCCTAAAGGAATGTGTGCCCTTTGTCCTGTCACCACACATCCTTGAGAACACTGTGACTACCCTTCACCTATCAAAAGACAGTGCTTAAATATATGCAATGTTCCAAGTTAAAAGGGTTTATCCAAAATTTGAAAGAAATAAAATAAAAGGAGCAGAAGAGGAGCACACACTCTTCTTACTCTCCTGCTCCATCCATACCTAAAAAACTGAGATGTGCAGAGCTAGCACTGAGTTGGCAGGATCTGGGTTTGAGAACACTCTCATCAGACTTGTATCAAGCAAGTTTGCAGAACACTGCTATTAAAACAGTCATTTATTTCACTTCACTGGCTGAATCTGTATGCACATAATCTTGGGGTCTTCCTTTTTCTAACACTATCTCTGTTTAAGAAAAATGTGACATCATTAGCACTGCCTTCTTTATAAATCTGAGCAATAAACATTTCCTTTGATCTGAAGGGGAAATGGGTAAAGCCTGGTAGTCCTTTTTCTCCTATTGATATTTTACCCAACATTCGATCCAAAGGAAAACTGTCATTTTTCCCACAGACTTCTACTGCCCTCTGTAGGACTATTTTAAATAAAATACTAGGAACAATGTAGAAGAAAATAAAAAGCAAGCATGTAAGTACTGTATCACATCACCAACACCGTGGAGATGGCATAGTAAGTTGATACTAACTTTCCTACACCTTCATAACTTCATTGACTTTATAGACTGGACACAAGTAATAAGCAGAATATTCCCAGACAACGCTCTCAAACTTTTGAAGCTGCAAAATGCAAACTGAGTGCCTGAAGAACAGTGAAGACAGGATAAATGAGGGTGTTCAGAGCTGGTCAAAAATTCCCACCATTTTGCAGAACTGCAGGCTGCTTTCAGAGCATGTCTCAAGTGACTCTCCATTGTGTGCAAGCAAAACACTGACATAAATTAATGAGAAAATCTACTGTATCAAAGTTTTTACTGAAGTTGTATCTTTCAATATATTAAGTTTCATTTTTTATATTATCTAGGATGCAGCTCTGCTCCTCCTTGCCATGGATAAAAAGTAAATTTAGGTATTCTAAATTGCATAAGCGAATAAAATTTTGACTATATTTTACTTGGTAATCCTATTAGACAATTAGGAGGACATAGTAATGGGGAACCTCAAGATAATCAGTAACTAATAACTGCACACAGGCACAGAAAGCAATGTTCATTTGCCTCTCTACATTCCTCAGAAATGTTTCTGATAATTTAGATGAGTTCAGCAGTGACACTGGAAAGTGGCTGATGCCTTCCATGCCACAGCAAACCTGTGGTGTTCAAGGATATTAAAGGACAAGAAAGTAAACCAAAGGTACATTTACATATCTATGAAGTAAACCAAAACTATTCCTACACAAGTATGGACTAAGTAACTCTGACAATTCAGAACAGAACTAAAAGGCTCCAGTTGTATGAAGGGATTAGGATGACATTCAAAAAAACAAAAACCCACAAGCCTGAGGGGCTTATTTCCCCACAAATCAAAAATGCAATCACGATTTTAATAGCATTTTTCTTTTAAAAAAGCCTGTAACACCAATTAAACACATAAAAATCCCCTGTCTAGAATGTTATTGCAACTTTAAATGGCTAATCACTGTAACAATAAATAAAAAACCACAGCACAGCGCATTACCATTTTATGATGTGAGGAATGAGGGTCCTGAAATTCCTGTAAGTTCAGGTAAATTCCCTATAAAAAGGGAATTCTGCATATGAACTGAGGGGAATTTTGCATATAAACTGAGGGGCTAACTCCAAAAAGCAAGTTAAAGCCATCAGGCCCTAACCTCCAAGCAGGTGCCCACAGGACTGAACCAGGTGTCTAAGTCATCCTTACAAGAGAACATTGATCTTTTCTTCATATCTTGAAAGTGGTGTTAGACAGCATGGGAGGACTGAGAGAAAAAAATAAAATACAGAGGGCACAAGGTAAGCTGTGGGGAAGATTTGCATCTCTCTGCATATTCCTTTGCTAAGAACACATGTGCATCTCACATCAAACATTGTGCATGCATCCAAGAACCTCTTATTTTTCTGCAATGGAGCAACCATTTTTGCTATTACATAAATCCTTTGCTCACAATTTCTAGAAAATCTGTCGTCTCATCAGTTATTAATTTACAGAATCTTTTGAAAAATGTAGGTTATCTATTTCCCAGTAGCTGGCTCTTCTTCCATGCTCCATTTGCTGTCCTTTTTCTTTCTGATGCATTCTGTTTCAATTAATGCACTTTCATTGCCACAAGACACAGACCATTGACTAACAAGACAATTTGCATTCAGAGGGAAAGGCCACAGATTCATAAAAGCTAAAAATTACAACCTAATTTGTAAGAAATTATTCAAACATAAGACACTGAAAGCCACCTTCTATCACAAAATGACCAATCATGCCAAAAGAGGCTGATTTTCCTTTCTCCCATTTCCTTCCTCAAAAACACACAAAGCAGCAGGTACTGGGTAAAGAGATGAGAACTTACCAAGCCTGGCACGCAGCACAGTCATGTAAGTCTCATTTTCTTAGGCAAAACACAGGATACAGGTGAGAAAACGTGAATTGTCTTATCACTTTGACAATAAACTTTGCCTGGCAACATTACAATTAACTTCAAATAAGCCAAAAATTTGTCAGACCAACTGCTTTTGTTTCTCATGGATGCAGACCAACTTTGTGTCATGATTATATTTTTAAGAAAAGTTCAAGTTCAACTTTACATAAGCCCTCATTCTTTTTTTTTTTTTTTTTTTAAACCATAATTTATGACTGGAAATTTTGACCAGAGCAAAATTCTGAGTAGTTAATGCAACTTATGTGGATTGTCAGCCTAAAAACCAGCCTTGTTTCTTTCAGTCATTTGTAATATTCATAGGAAGCAGCTCATCTCATGTGCTTCTTCAGCAACCAGTTTATCTTTCTCAGGAGATGAATTATAGCGAGGAATGAGGGTTCCCAGAAGTGACTAAGAGTAGTTGGTGTTTAAGTTACTCAGTTGACAAATTATTGTTATTTCTCTGTATGTGTGAGGACTTTTTTTCTTCCTTTTTTCTTTTTTGAAGACTAAAACCAGTACTTCACTTCCCTTATTTAGTAATATTGGTAAACTAAGAAAAAGCCAAAATAGATTGAAATCCTATCTTCCATGCAGCATAACGTCACATATGGAGTAGGGATCATCCAGCCAACCAACCCATGCTTCAGGACAAGACAAATCCCACCCCATCTCTGCCCAGCTCAGCATTTATGGGACATGAGCAGAAGAGTACTGACAGGAAGGAGAAAGAAAGACACTGGGGAGATATTACACAAGAAAATAAGGTTTCTACTGCTCCCACTATAACCTGTTAGCTTGTTCTTTGAACTGAAACCCAGATCTAATTCAGATTTAGAGATAACTGCTTATGTGCTGATGTCACAGTTAAATCACTACTGTTAACACATTGTACCTTTTAAAAGAGTAAGTGTGGATTTTCCAAGGTAGAAGGTTGCTAATTTATTAGCATGTTATGCTAGTACATTAATTTGTAGAATAGCTGTAGAATAGTATATTATGCAGTGGTGAATTTAATTTTTCTCTTATACAAAATCTGATCAGGGTGCTTCAGAACGTCCCTGGAGCATGCTGAGGATCCTCCATTGCCCCCACCACAAGGTGAGGTTTTGGGGTAACGTTCCAAAACCTACTGACACGCAGTCCTAGGACAACAGTTTCTAGGGAAGGAAAAAGAAGAGAGTTTCCTGGAAAGAACCAAACATGAGAAGCACAGACAAGCTGACCCAGACCAGTGCTCCTCCCTGGAGCAAAATGCTCATTACAGTTATTAGAACTTCAGCACAGAGAGGGAGGAGACTCAAGCCTGAAGGCTGAGGCTGTCAAGTCACCACAAGGAGCCCATGCTGAAGGTCAGTGCTGGCCCATCTTTGTCAGCAGAATGGCTTTAGGGACACGGAATTTGCCGCCAGCCCACGCCGCCAATTTGACCGTGGCTGACTGGAGAGATGCACTCAGTTCTCACCAGCCACATCCCCCTGGCCCCGCTGGTGAACGTGGCACCACAGAGCTCAGAGCTACGAACTCAAGCTAATGAGTGCTGTCAGATACTGAATTAGTGAATGGACGCAAAGTCAGGAAATGTCATTCAAAAAAGCTCCGCTTCACACACAGCATGGCGCTGAGTGTTTCCGAGGCACTGCCACAGACAGCATTTCACTGCAACATTTATAAAACAGAACATGCTCCTGCCTTCAAACACAATGCAGATGATTCCTGAAATTAGATTTAAATTGTGTAATTTTGTATCTTAAACACACATCACAACAGTGATGGAAATGAAAGCAGTTGGTACTATTTATCATAGAAAAACTTTGGAGAAATCTTTAGTGGTCATTTCTCATTCTTGTCAAACTACACATCAAAATGCCTTATTTTATGATTAATTCATTCCCCCTTATCTGTGCTTGAAGCAAAATGAAAAAACATGGTTCACCAGTGCCAGGACTTTTTAAAGTTATTTTTTGGATGTACCTTCAGGCCAGCAAGTCACAACTTCAGATATATTTAAGGAGGACTACACTTTTTTCAAGAAGATCCTGCTGGCTTTTGGATTGGAGATGCCACGTTTACAACACGCAGCTTTGAGACAGTCTTACAATTTCTGTAGATTAACAGAAAATCCAATTTCCTCCAAATGAAGCTACTACGAAGGGAAATCCAAAACCGGAAGTGCTTACCTTTGTCATTGCTGCTTGCTGGGGTCGGAGGGGGAAGTCCAGGCTTGGATTTGTCATAGTTGTTAAAGCTCTGGCTGCGTCGGTTGTTGGCACTGATGGAACCACGAGCTTTGGCCTCGCTGCCCGCAGCGGACACCCTCGTGGTGGGACCTGGGAGTCTGATGGGAGAATTACGGCACCATTAAGCACAGGTAAAAAGCACACTGGGGAAGAAACTATGGGACACCATGCATAAGCTGAAAATAAAAGTATCAACAGCACAAATATAGACTCGTAAGGGTCTCTCTACTTCCGTAAGAACAAATCAAAGGATCATCTTAGATGAAAAGCGTATGCCAAACAAGCTGCAGTCTGAATTGTTTTACATCAGAAAAGAACCCTGAGACAAACTCAACAGTCACCTGCCATAAATCTGGTAAATCAGAAATAGTTCCAGGTAAATTCAGCAGAGCAGCACAACTGGTAGAAGGTTAAGACAAAGTGAGGCACTACTGCTCTTAAAGCAGACTGCCAGACACTTTGTTGCATGCTGCCCACAGAAGGGCTACCCTTATTTCAGAAATAACGATGAGATGGAACCTAGCTGCTTTTTCCCTTGTAGAGAAACACATCACATCTCTGACCCAACAGCTACAAAGCTCAGCAGCAAAGCCTAGCAAAACGTTAACTTGGTTTTATTATTTGAGCCTGTATAAATCAAATAAACACTTAAGTGCCCCCTCTTAGAGTAACCACATAATCAGTGAGCTGGTATAAGCCTCTGGTTTAAACTGAGCTTCTGTCTCTTCCAGTATTTTCTTACCACAGCCTGTATTTACCAGATTTAGCTGACTAACTAGGAAAAAAATGTAGTTACTCTGGAGTAAGGAGACAAGCTCTTATGCTTTTCAGGCAAAAAAGGAGGTGGAAGATTTTGCTAAAAAGCCCAACAGAATCAGGAAGCCACTAGCATCACACCTCAGACCACTTTAAAGCCAACCTTCATACAGAAAATCTTTTTTTAAGTTTCTTTATATAAAATACAAAAATCTAGTTAAACATCTTGTGTCAATAAATAGGTAAAAGGAAGAAGTCCCCATTGTCAGAGAGAGTGGGGATGCAACCGACCAAATCACCACCGTGCCTCTGGGAGAAAAAACAGAAGCCAGGAAGGAGCCTGGCAGAGCTTCATAAACAAACTGACTTCTCCAAGGCTAGAAAAGAAATAGAAAATATGAAAAGAAACATGAAGAAAAAGCCAAAATGTCAGCAGCTGCATGCACATACTTTCAAAGCTCCAAAAGAGTCTAAGACATGAGGGCATCATTCAAATACAATCCCAAAAATTAATTGACAAGCTCAAACCACCACAGATTCAGCACAGCACATCATGGTTCTGAGGCTGACTTTTAGACAAAGTCTCTCAAATTATCCAGCTTTTTCTAACACTGGGGGGTGCTAAAAAGTTTTCCATATTCATCACTGCAGCAAGGAGTACATAAGAACACCCCAGAGATGCTTCATCCAACATAGAGGAGACTACAGGGGAAAAGCAGAGGGCAAGCAGTGACAAGCAAAGCTTCTTGAGAACTTGAAAGTCACCAAGACATGGAAGTTCATTAAAAGTTCATTTTGTTTAACAGGAAACGAGCTTGGTTTTCTACAAAGTACTTCAGGTTGTTTCCACCCAGTTTTGAAACACTGAGTATGGGGCACACACCCCAGGGTGGCTGCGAGGGCCCCACTATGGCAGGGGAGTTTTCCAGCAGCAGCGAAGGGATAATCTTCCTGTACTGATGGACAAGAAAAGCCCCCCCACACATATCCACACAAGTTTTGCAAATCTGTCACATCTTAAAGGAAATAAAGCTCCTCAAACCATGTGACCACTTAAGAAGTGACATGCTTTCCATTCGAGTCAGTGTTGTCACTGCCAATAAAAACACATCGAAAATAAAAAACTTACATGCTAAAAACACTCTTGAATATATCCTTTCTCCTAAACTTTTTCCCCCCAGTCATTTAACTAACTGGTTTTGAGCCCCTGCTTTTGGTCAAGGTATTTCACAGCAGTGCCTGTGAAATTCTAAGGAAAAAAATCAGGTTCAGAAAGACATTTCTGGGTTCTTGCTATTTAGAGAGAAGGTACTGAGCTTGGAGAACACTCTCCTTTACTACTCCTCAGCACCTCTGTTAAGCAAATATGAGCTGTCAAGCCATAATTATGATCAAGGGAGAACATGAAAAGGAAACATGGAACTTTTTAACACGAATTATTCTGCAGAGCTTCACTTTTGTCATAAAAGAAATAAGATTCAGGAGATAAATCCAAATTGTACAGCAGAAATAACAATCTAGACAAACAGAATAAAGATCATAAGCTATAGTTCACAAGCCTAGCAAAAATGGTATGGTTTAATCCAACAATGTAAAACTATATTCTAGTCAAACATTTAAATATAGTAGCAAAATAAACAAGATTAATAACCAGATTAATAACCACAGCAACCCTTATGACCACTGAGATGAGATAGTCAGATGCGCTGCCATGCAAGTCATGCTGAGATCCAGGAAAAAAATGGACTTAAATACTTCTCATGACTTCCAGGGAGATTACAAGCGCTCGGTGTGAGAGCACTGGGGAGTGCAGGGGCTCTGCTGAGACAGAGCTGGTTGGGCTCACATCATGCAGGTGACACTCTCCTCATTAGCTGGGACACTGATGCAGATGGGGGATGGAAATGGGTGGTCTTTAAGGTCACTTCCAACCCAAAACAGTCTATGATTCTGTGATTTCAATAATGCAGATCAAAACATAATTAATACAGTGGGGTGAGAACTCCCAGAACCATGTTTTGTTCTCAAAAACAAAAAAGCTCGTAAGAACAAGAAAATCAAATTATTTCCTTGTGGGCCAAAATAGATTCCACACCTCAAAAAAAAAAGAGAAAAAAATGAAATCCTTCTAAAACGTTCACATTTCAGCCATTTGTAAAGGCCTAGTTATAAACTACTTCCAACAGGAACCCTATACATGCACCCAGAAATATAGCAAAAGGATTACTCATGCTTTGCAAAAGATGAAGAAATGCTAACCTAGAAGACCTTTTCTGACCAAGAGTGAATCGGATGATTTTGTTTTGAGATGAGTCCCTGGGAGATGCACTGTGACAGGAAAGAAAAAGCGGAAGAGAACATTGAACAAAGAAACTTGTTTTGGTTTGGCTTCTTTAACCCACTGAACTTAACTGGTTTTAGGAAGAAAAAGAGTTTTTTACGAATTTCACAGAAATATAAAGCTTCTTGCCCAAGTATGACTTCAGGTCAAAACCACTACAATCTCAAATTAATTAATTTTTACAGAGTAATAAACATGTAAATCTGCATCCAACCTCCAACTCTATTCCTCTTTTCCTTCTCAGTCCTTTATTATATATATTTTCTGTAGAATCTGAGCAATTTGACTTTAGTACATACTGAGGAGACATGACATTGAAGATCTTCAGGATATATGTATTTCAATTATTTGAAACCCAGCCCAATCCACACAATTGACTGAAAATACTGAAGTAATGTACAAATGCTCCCATGCATCACTGCATGTTTTTGACAGAAAAGCTGCAGAAATCTGTTCAAACACATCTTTATTTTACAGTAATTATTTCCTGTACAAGCTTATACATGCTGTAGCAACACTGTATTTTTCAATTATACAAAACTATTGTTTACACCTGTGGTAGTTTTGCCTGGCCCAGTTTTTGCCAGTGGATACGGTGGGGTACAAAGATGGCTCCTGCATGTCCTGAGTAAAGATTCTGGAAATTTCTCCACCATGTCCAGCAGAGCCAATCTCTGATGGCTCTGAAGATGATGGACATGCTGCTGGCCAAACCTGGGCCAATTAGAGATGTTAGTTACGCCTCTGTGAAAACATATTTAAGAAGAAATCAAAACAATGTGAGCACGCACTTCTTTGTAGCCAGGGAAGGAAGAGGTAAAAATATGTGAGGGAGAACAACATGGAGGCACCAAGGTCAGTGGAGAAGGTGGGGGAGGAGATGCTCTAGGCGCCGGAGCTGAAAACCCTCTGCCAGCCGTGGTGAAGACCATGGGGGAGCAGGTGGTCCCCCTGCAGCCCATGGAGTCCAAGGGGATGCAGAGAACCCCCCACAGCCTGTGGGGAGGTGCCCACGCCAGAGGAGCAGGTGGAGGCCTGCAGGAAGCTGTGATCCAGTGGGAGTCCCAGAGACTGAGAGTTGCAAAGGCTTTGCAGGAGAGAGAAAGGCCTTGCTCCCGGGATGGAAACAGTCTGGCCTCAGCTTGGAAATCCGCAACCTGGAGAGAATCTCGGACAGCAGCAATCGGGTGGGGCTGCTCGTGAGATTGGACCCACGCCAAAGAAGTTCACAGAGGACTGTCTCTCGTGGGAGGGACCCCCATGGCTAAGTAGAGGATTCTTTTCCCCTGATGGAGTGACCCTGACCAAAGGAAACCCCCATGCCCTGCCCCCACCCCAGAGCTGCTGGTTAGGAGGAAGGAGGGAGGGGGCGAGCTGAGAAATGGCCTTAATAGGGAGAGGGGTGAGTAGAGAAACAGCGTTTGTAGCAGAAGAATTGTGGCGTTGGACTGACTAAGAAAAGCCACATATCTTGCCCCAGCCCGGATCTGCTAGTTGAATGGAAGGAGGGGGCAAATAGAGAAACAGTGTCTGTAGTAGAAGAATTGTGATGGACTGACTTAAGGAAAAAAAAATCCCACACCCTGCCCCTGCCTGGGAGCTGTTGGTTAGTTGGAAAGGTGGGAGGGGGTGAGCTGGGAAGCGGTGCCTTAAGAGGGAAGGGGGGTCAGCGAAGAAACGGTGTCTTGAGAGCTTATTTTTACCGCTGATTTATCCTCCGACTCTGTTAGATTAATAAATCACTTTTTTTTTTTTTGCAACTTTAAGTCTTCCGCCTGCTTTTGCCCTGAATCTCGTGCGTCCCCTTATCAGTAATCTTATCTCAACTCATAAGTCCAGTATTTTGTGTTAATTTTCCCTCTCCTCTGCATAGCTGCAGCAGGAGAGAGCATAGAGAGCAAACGTTGTAGGTGCCAGGCATTTAGCCAGGGTCAAACCCACGACAACACCCAAATGAGCATAATTGGCGAAGAAAGAAATAAAAGCCAAACCCAAATAACCTCTGAGTAGACTCACTTGGAAGGTTTCAGTTAAACTGTTTATATCCCTCATCAGGCAGGCACTTAAAGCCAGTGTTCACCTCAATGTGTGTTAACACAAACAAGCCTCAATTTGAGATAGGCAAACCCAAAAAAGCCTTCACACTTTAGCTATTGTGCAGAGATGATTTCTGCTTTTAATTCTGGCCACTTATCCCCACCAAACCCTCCCTGTCTTAGCAGTGGCAGGCTCAGACCAGCAGAAGGCTGCAAAGGCATTCGCTGTGGTACTGCCTCAGAAAGTGCTTTTATTGCAGCCTGGACAGAGCTCTCCTAGCATTAAAGACATTCAGGGAACAAAGACCCTTTCTATTCATCTGTACTCTAATCTAGGAGCACCAATAAACACCAACTATGAAAATTATTTTTCATGTAAAGCCAGCACCGTATTATTTTTGACAAAAAAGCCTAGATTTGATTTTGATTGCCACCAGGCATTATGAGCTCTATTTCTTTTACCACTGTCAGAGTAACCCTTCCCCTCAGTGGAAGGCAACCCTTCCACTTCTTCATGGGGATTGAAACTCTAGTAATCTGAGAACTGAAGTTGGTTTTCATATGCCTAAAATGTACGTTTTTCTAAGGGAAACAATATGCATGCTTTGTGAGTAGAAAGAAGCAAAAGAAATAGTGAGAACAACATTCATTTAAAATCCTGTGGTTACTTGGTCCAGCAGGGATGTTACACCCATTGGGCTGCAGCTTCCAGCACTGAGAACATATTTAAACACACGTGTTTTGATTTCCAAAGGCGTGAAGTCAATTGCTCCCCAGCGTCTCGTTCCCAACACACCTTATTCTAGAGCAGAACTAAAGAAAGAAGTTGCTTTGGCTTTTCAAAACCTTCGAAGAGAAACAAAACCCAGAGATAAATAATGAAAAAAACCCCAACTTTAATGAGATTTCCCCACCTGGACTGCATTTCGGGTTGTGCTTTGAACTGATGCTGCCCAGCTTGTGGGGGCTGTTGGCACGGAGTCTGGAGCGGAGCTGGCACCTGCTGCTGTGGGACCCCCACGTGGCACTGGGATGGAGGCCCTGCTGGCTGGGATGGATGGTGCTGGGGCTGCTGCTGCTGCTGCTTGTAGCGGGACAGGCTGAAGAAGAGGCCCAGGATGGCCTTCAGATTCCCATTCCTGATTTCTGGAAGGCAACGTTCAGCAGTCACTCATCAGCCATCAATGGGTGTTTTCTCCCTGACAGTCCCTGCACCCCCAGAACACTGTCTGAACAGAGCTCCTTTGGGATATCCTTTAGGATAAGTTTCTTTCTGCACATCTAATTGTCATTACAGTTGACTGCCAGTGAGCACCAATGACAAATAAATAACTAATTTCTCCCCTGCGGTGACTGAGCGATATCTCACATTTCCACTGCAGTCTGTGTTAATGCCAGTGTGCTTAAAAGGAAGTCCCTTTAAATTTTTCCTTTAAACTAAAGTAGCTAAAACCCGCCAAACAGAACCCCCCACAAAAACAATTGTATTAACGACTGTAAATGATTTCTCAGTCCACAAGGAGGAAACTACTCCATTCTCACACATATTTCTGCAATATCAGACTAATTGCTCCCACTAAGAAAATCTGATGCAAGTTTTGCACTAGAAAATGTGATCAGTGGGTGAAATAGCTGTATTCAAACAGGCAATTACCAGCTTTGACACTAGCACAAGCTGATCAGGGATGGACACCTAATGTACCTAAGCACAGCTTGTATAAACTTTTCAATTCCTAAATGTCATTCTGTGCTTCTATGCAATATCAAATGTAAAAATATAAAAGCATATAGAAACACAAAAATAACACAAAGATAACACAAAGATGAAGAGGTGTATCAGACCATGCACTTAACCACTGTATCATAATTAATATGCAAGAGCACAAGTTCTTGCAGACCTTAATGTGCTGTGACTTAATTACTTTAGCATGTTTAATTTCCTAAATTAAAAAAGTGCATTAAAAAATCTACATCAAAGCGGTGAACTTTTGCCTGTCTTGTATAGACCACTTGAACTAATAAAGCTCACTATTGCTGAGAGAGAGAAAGAAGGAAGGAAAAGAAAGGAGGGAGGGAGGGAGGGAGGAAGGAAGGAAGGAAGGCAGGAAGGCAGGAAGGCAGGAAGGCAGGAAGGAAGGCAGGAAGGAAGGCAGGAAGGAATGGTGCGGAAGGAATGGTGCGGAAGGAATGGTGCGGAAGGAAGGAATGGTGCGGAAGGACGGAATGGTGCGGAAGGAAGGAATGGTGCGGAAGGAAGGAATGGTGCGGAAGGAAGGAATGGTGCGGAAGGAATGGTGCGGAAGGAATGGTGCGGAAGGAATGGTGCGGAAGGAAGGAAGGAATGGTGCGGAAGGAAGGAAGGAAGGAAGGAAGGAAGGAAGGAAGGAAGGAAGGAAGGAAGGAAGGAAGGAAGGAAGGAAGGAAGGAATGGTGCGGAAGGAAGGAAGGAATGGTGCGGAAGGAAGGAAGGAATGGTGCGGAAGGAAGGAATGGTGCGGAAGGAAGGAATGGTGCGGAAGGAAGGAAGGAAGGAAGGAATGGTGCGGAAGGAAGGAAGGAATGGTGCGGAAGGAAGGAATGGTGCGGAAGGAAGGAATGGTGCGGAAGGAAGGAAGGAAGGAAGGAAGGAAGGAAGGAAGGAAGGAAGGAAGGAAGGAAGGAAGGAAGGAATGGTGCGGAAGGAAGGAAGGAAGGAATGGTGCGGAAGGAAGGAATGGTGCGGAAGGAAGGAAGGAAGGAAGGAAGGAAGGAAGGAAGGAAGGAAGGAAGGAAGGAAGGAAGGAAGGAAGGAAGGAAGGAATGGTGCGGAAGGAAGGAAGGAATGGTGCGGAAGGAAGGAAGGAAGGAAGGAATGGTGCGGAAGGAAGGAAGGAAGGAAGGAAGGAAGGAAGGAAGGAAGGAAGGAAGGAAGGAAGGAAGGAAGGAAGGAAGGAAGGAAGGAAGAACATGTGGCAAGACAGTGGGCAAGCACAAAGACAAGAACCTGAACTTTCATTTCTGTTCTCCATTCTGGCTGAAAGGTTGCTCTGAGTGCGATGGGCTGCAGTCCATCCTTTACTCCCTCTCCCAGCCACATTTCTGCTCAGATTGCTCATCTTGGCTGTATAAACAACCTTCTGCTCCTAATCTTAAGCACTTTACGCAGCAAATCTCAGGCTAATGGCTTAAAACTCTTGCTTCCCTTTCTGCACCAGCTTCCAGTTTTGGTCTCCTTGTCTATCTGCACCTCAATCTACTTTCCTTCCCAGCCACTAATATAATTATCTTTCTTAAATTTGATTCAGCCCGTGTCCTCAGAGACCATTAGACCTTTTCAAAGTGGCCCTGGTCATCACCCGGAGCCAGAATATTCCTCTCATACTTCCTGACTCAGTTTCCTCACCCATTTTTCCTCCCTGCAGCCTGGCCCCTCCACTAGCGCTCTCTCCCACCACTGACCCCCCCATTTCCTTGTTTAAAGGATTATCATTACCAGGGCCCTTCAGTGGCCATTTTCAGTCTTCCTTTGGTTTTTGGCCAATTTTAGTCTCTCCCTGAACAGTGGGGTCCCAATTAATCCTGCCTGTTTCCCCTTTCCCCAGTGCACTCCTGCTCCCATGCAGTGCCATGCACAAACCCACCCTTCTCTCACTGCACCAGGCAGGTTCCTTCTCTAATCTGCAAGTTCTCTTCAACAATCTGTGTTCATCTTGGGAGGACAGGGATGGAAGTAGACAATAAAGTTAAACAGACACAAAATACAGCAGAACACAGTGAAAAGAATTTCCTTATCTCCAGCAAAGAACTCAAATTACTCATGGGAACTGTAAGGAAAGTAGCATTTAATCACAGGTTGAAGCATAACTAAACAGACCCAGAGGCACTAGGAAGCTTAACTGCACAAATACAGGCCAGAAGATAAAAGAAATTACCACGGGCCTGCTTGTTTAAATTTAGCAAAGCTATATGCAACTGGAAACTGATTTCCATGTGAAGTGAGAGGCAATAATAACAATAACCCACCTACGACCTGTTGCTTCCTATGGCTGCCTGTTTTCTGCTGTATTCATCAGAAGAGCAACCTGCTTTTGACCAAATAAAAATTATCAAAAGAAGAACACTTTTAATGAGTTAAAGCAGTCTCTTTCCCTCTGGGTTTGAAGCAAAATATTTCAGATTGGGCTTTCAGAGGTACCTCTGTTTCTTTTTTCCTAAAAACTGAGGTAATTCTGGCAGCTCTACCCTGCACTTTGCACAAAAGGAGTATTTCAAAGACTACTTCAGCCTCACTGTGCTCTGCCCATCAGCAGAGTCTCAAATGCTGCCTGCTTCAAGCCCTCTCCAGTCCACGGTCAGCTCCAGCATCACACCGACTTAGATAAGGACAAGGGTGTCATCCACCCATTTTAAGTGTGGAGACAAAAATTACTGTCCTGGATATTGGCAACAAACACTCCAGACACTTGCGAGGAAACTGGAATTTGGTTTTCACAGGAAACCCCACAAATCTACCCTTTGGAGATTTCCATATCTCCGTTGGTGCCTATTTCCCTACACCAGTGCTTCATGCTGTGTCCAGCTGATCATTATTCAGCTCATTTGTTACCCAGAAGAGGGGCAGCTGCTTATCTGTGACATCAGTTTGAGTCCCTACTGCACATTTCTGTCCTGCACAATCTTCAAAACCTCAGCAGCAAGGAGATACTGTGTGAAGGAGAGCAAGCTTTGCTGGGCAGCTCCAATTCCAGGAGTCTAAAACAAGTCTAAGAGCAGGGGTATGGAAAGACAGTTCTAAGAAAGGACAATAAAAATTTGCAGCAAGAAGTGGAAAGAGGTCTCCAGCTCTCTGTAGTTTTCTTTAGTAATTACAAATGGAGATTTTGTATTTTTAAGAATCTTTGCTAAGGGGATGCCTTTTTGCCTCTACATTTCTGGGGACGGGGCCTGCCTCTAGCACAGCACGGTCATCATCAGTGATTGTAGATAGTCAGCATCTCCACTGAATAAATCTATAAAACAGACTCTGTGTAAGTGGCACGCACATACCAAAGCCGGATTTTTCAGTGCTGGAAGGATATGACACTCGCAGTCCCAAATTATTTCAACATTTAGGAGTCACCCAAATTCCAGTTTTGAACCATTAACTTCCCTCCACACTAAAGCTGCACTATTGAAAAATAGGCGTTCTTAGCAAACCCAGGAGACTTCAGTGATTGCTCCCCTTTGGAAGCAATCACAACCTTTTCCTTCTTCCTAGATGAGGATCTGCCAGTGAAGTAAATAAAGTTATTTGCAGTTGACCTAGCAGGTCTTAGCAACTTGCACAAAAACACTGGCTTGTTTGGTAATAACATTCCTCACTTTAAATCATTCTGTGCTCCTCAATGCAACTCCGGAGCGACTAGAAAGAGAAATTTACTTTACTGTTGCGTTCAAGTCTTTTAACTTGTTTCATAAAAATGTGGTCATTCCCTCTCTGCTTGTCACTCTCTTCCTTCAGTGTTAGTGGTGGAGCCAGTAAATGTTCTCATTTATATGCTGGCAGTAAACATTACTGGTCCCCTCTTAGCTCCTGTGTGATTTAAAACACTAATTCCTAGATAGAGTAAAAGAAAGGGAGAAATCCCAAATCAGCAAAGCCATGGGATAACATGCATCCTGCTGGGCCTGACTTGGGACTTGGCAGGAGAGCCACGGGCATTAATCATGCTGTCCCTTCCCCAGCGTGAGCAACACCATGCTGCCAACTTTGTACACCCCAGCAGTTTTCTCCTCCCTAATCTGCTATTTCACTTGGATTTTACCTTCTATCAAGACAGGTAAATAATGTGAAATGTATTTTTACAATATTTCCATGCTACGGTCAAAACTGGCTTTTACAGCCAACTCAGCTGCATTTTCTTTTTAATCATTTCCTGGCAAAACAACTTTCTGCTGTTTGAAGTTTTAGCTTATGCTTTCTTTTCTTGACACGAGAATCCTTCTGATTATAACTGAGCAACTGAGGCATGTAATGCTGGCAGTAACTCAGGTGAGGTGTAGTAAAGCTCCTCTTTGGAGGAGGAAAATTTTGGAGGAAAATATTTGTTATTTCTGGAGAAAAATATTTGTTATTGCTGTTCTAATCCAGCCTAAGAATACACCGAACATTCAGCCTACTCTTCTACTAGTTGTGGTATATTCAAGTTAGAAGAATGCATACTAAATATCTGCTATTTTGCTGCAGCCTTCTCCTCCAAACTAAGTTTGTGAAGAGAGTCAGTCATCAGATGTAACTTTGAAGTCTCACCTGGTGCCACACATTCAATTATTTGTTCTGTAAAGCACTGATGGAGATGTCATATAATATATTCAGCTACTGAACCCAACTGCTTCTCCAGCGTATTTAAATGGAAATACAAGTGAAAGCTGGTGCTGAGGATGACAGAAATCTGTTTGATCTCTTAATAAGATAATAGCTAAACAGCTTCTGAGCCAACAGGTATCACACATCCCAGCAGATATAACACACTGGCATAAAGGAATAGAGTAAACTGAGTTTGGTTTCAGAAAAATTCCGATGCTCTTCAAGAGCGGAGTGATTAATTAGAGGACAAAATGTCTTTTTTTTTGTTGTGGTTCAAAACACTTGGATTTGATTGTTTTGTGCACTTGGAAACAAATTTAAGAAAACTATTTAAAATGAGAAGAAAGAAGGATGGTTGTTCAGGTAAGACAATAATTTAAAAACTGAAGAATAAGGAAATAAATTTTTCTCAGAAAAGGCAAACAACTGACAGCAGTTCACTTACACCTGTAAAATGTACACTGATCAATGTGCCAATTATAGAACTGAGAAAAGAAATTTCTGGTTTTAAAAGGAAGAAATAAAGGAGTGACTGAATTCTAATTTGGTCTCATTGATTACTTTTACAAGTCAGCTGTGTAGAAATTAGATATGTATATTTTATCTACCTTTCATACTGAGATGCAGAAAAAAGAAGTAAATATTGTCAGAAGTTTAAATTGCCCTTGTTACTCTTCCATTACACTCAATGTTCTGGTTGCAATCACAAGTAGTAATTCAGGTTCCTCATTTAACATGAAATCTTAAACAACCAACGGACTCACCTTCTGCTGACAGCCCCTGGATGTTAATCCCCTTAGCAGCCAAGAAACTCAGGCATGCATCTATGTTTTCAATCTGTTCAAGAACAAATAAACAAAAAAAAGAGAGACACAAAAATAAAATGCAATGTAATAATTATTTACTTTCATCCACCGCCACCCTTGAGTGCACTCAATCTCTGCATCCCATAAGAAGTCCCTTTGCTCACGATATGGAAATCATAGCATGAAACCTGCTCAGTTGCTGAGGTCCTAAATGGATTATTCCATTGATTATAAACTGACTATTGCACAGGTCAGGGCTTTCTGCTATTTGCATTTGCACGAAGCAGGTTAGTTCATGCCCCACACAACAGCCATCGCTGCATTTCTGACGAGAGGGTCAAGGATGCTCTGCGCCAGGATCCATAAGCTACAACAAGCGTAGCAAACACAAAACCAAAAATAAACACGGAGGCCATTTGTTTGAGGAGGCAGATTGCCACTTGCTCTGAAGTTGACAGCTGGCAGAAGTTTACAGCCACACCGACACTTGAATATAAAAGCTGTAAGTGGAAACCCCAGCCGGAATCCAAACATTCCCTCGCAGCATTCCCCACGTGTCAGGAACGATAGGCAGCTCTGGTCATTCGCTGGGGGACATGGCCTGCCCCTCACGGAGATGGGACAATGGGAACAAGTTCCATGGGATAAAACGAATTTTCACCAGGTAGGGACTTGTGCACAGCAGGTCAGTTGCTAGACCCAGCTCTGGTTGCCATACACAGGCCAGACTCAAACCCCGCCTAAGAAAGTGAATGCTAGAGAGGCTGCATGAGTCAGGAATGTTTTCCACTCTGTCTCAGCATTACAATGGGGATCTTGCAGTAGCCTCACACCTCATTTCCCACCAAACTCCCACTGAAGCTCTGCTCTCATAACCAGAAGATGCAGAGAGACACCAGCCCCCACCCCAGACCAATGCACTTCCGTGCAAGCTTGGACACCTCAAGGGACTGCACGGAACAGCATTTTAGGAGATAACACGTTTTGTGTGTGGTTACACAAAAAACCTTTGGATGATACTATTGAGCAATTCTTTTTTTATTTAACCACGGCAATCAGCAAGTGATAAAATAGAGTCTCTGTGTTTGAGCATCTCTCAAACATTAATTTATTAATTCCTGGAGCATTGCAACCAAACACTGCATCCACTGTATGGATAAGAAAGGAGACAGACACTAAGCCCCACACTTGGTCCCACATAGCTACCTTTATTCTGTGAAGTGTGGAGACATTAAAAGGAAAGATAAAAATTCCAGCTGCCCTGTCAGCTCCTGCCTGCCCTCAAAAAAAATACACAAGTGAGGGCCAGGGCCAAGTAGCATTTTAGAACCTGAGCTCCTGGCACCTGACCTAACTCCCTGTCCCTCTCAAAGTAATAAAAAAGTACCTGGGAATCTGCCAGGAAACCTCCCACACAGATTTCTCTCAAGGTACCTTAATTTATTGTCTATAACTATAACAATAAAAGTATTTTCTTCTATCATGGGGTGGGGGGAGTTATTGGCATTGCTGAGCTGTGATTTCAACAATTAGAAACACTTTTATCAACCTCATTATACTTTGAGATATACTATAAAGTACACAAAATATATAGTACAGTTTGAGTAAATTATACACTCTAAAACCCAGAGAGGTACCAAAGAATACATTTCATGTAATGCTCAGACCTTAGAGCTTGGGGCAGGGTGCAGTTCAAAGGTTCATTTATCCACAGTTCAATATGATCCAACAGTCAATTGACCCATTTCCTTCTTCAGTACTCAACAACCCTTTCAAGTTTTCAACACGGCTCTTTTATGAAGGTGATTTGGGGCTTGGCCGGAAAACCAAAGTTCACCTTTTCAAGAATAAACACCACATAAAAGGACCAATCCATTTCTACTACCTGCACTTAACAAGCTGCATCATTCCAAGAACACTTGCAGTCTTCCACAGCTGTGGGTAGATGTCTCCTCTCCCAATAAGCAGGTTAGTGACTAAAGATAGAAATATCTCATCCCCACTGCAGATCTGCAGTAGCTCCCTCAGTCCTGCTCTGCCTGCTTCTCTTCCCAGGCCCCTCATCTTTGCATAAACTCTCTTTTAGGACAGACTGAACACAGGATTAAGATTTAGCTGACATTATTAAAATTTAGTGTTGATAAGAATTCAAGGTCCTTCCCACAAAACACCTGCTAGCCTGAGTCAAGAACTGTGATCTTGGCTGAATCAGTCTAAGGCATCGGAAATCATGTTGCTTGTTTAAGGAGTTCCCAATAATGCAACATGCCACATCAATTTCACTCATGAAAGCTCCAAGGAAGGATTCTGCCTTTGGCCCCTGCTGTATTAACTGTTAATAATATGAAAATATTCTTTTATGGGGAAAGATGTCCCCAGTGCAGACAGGGCTGGAGACAGCAAGCTATTCGGAAGTAGCAGTGTGGTAGTCAGACCATTTAGATACGTGCAGGATAGGAGTGAAGTTTCTGGATCGATCTCAGCTAGATGGTAGGTAAACACTCTTTTCTGTGAAGGTGCTGAGGCCCTGGCATAGGCTGCCCAGAGAAGCTGTGGCCACCCCATCCCTGGAATTGTTCACAGCCAGGCTGGATGGGGCTTGGAGCAACCTGGGATAGGGAAGGTCGCCCATGGCCAGGAATTGGAACGAGATCATCTTTGAGGGCCCCTTCCAACCCAAACCATTCCATTATTCCAATCAAAACCCCAATGACTCTGCATCATGGTGCCTTCCAACACGAAGCACAGTTGCCTCCTTGTAATTACAGCATTCAGCAGCAAATCATCACCCAGACTCTACAGGCCCTTCTTTTGCCAAGTCCATATATTGCTTAAACCCTTTAAGCAGATGTGAAAGGACTGGATTTGCCAAAGGGGAATGGATATTTTCTGTTTCACTGTGAGCTACAATTGTTTTTTGGCTGACAATTGCGATTTCTCATTTGCTTTGTCAGCAACGTTTAACACAGTGGAGGCAAAGCAGGAAAG
Organism: Acanthornis magna; assembly: GCA_036785705.1. Lineage (NCBI taxonomy): Eukaryota > Metazoa > Chordata > Aves > Passeriformes > Acanthizidae > Acanthornis > Acanthornis magna. The sequence goes on from JAWUZG010000741.1 coordinate 65,771, forward strand.
ATGGCAGCTGGATGCTCTCATTTCCTGCCCACCTAAAACAGGGGAAAGCTGTGCAAAAGAAGGAAAACCAAGGACAGCCATCCACAGTGACGATCTGCCTCAGAAACATTACCAGGATTATCCAAACCTGAACCTTGTTCAATTTCCTGGCCAAAATCATTAAATGAATTTGCAGTTTTGGATTGCCACATTTAAACTACTTCAGGTGTAATCAACTATCAAGGATGTGCTACCAGTCCCACATCCTTATATGATGGGTATTTATTCTGAAATGTCCCTAAATGCCGACCAAGGACTGCTAAGATCACACCAGAGGGGCAGCCAGCCTCTGAGGCCCCTCCTCCTCCTTTCTTTTAATTGGGAGATTATGAAAAAAAAATCAAAACCCAACACTGTAGAAATTAAATTTCTGTTCAGACATAACACATCAAATGTCATCGCTCCCATTCTCATATTCACAGAAGGAAAAGCTGCCTGAAAACTTCCTCTTAACACGAATAACCTGGCAGGATGGGAGCAGAGGGCATCATGGCAAAGTGCTGTACATTTTTTTGTACATTTTGTGCTTATCGTATAACAGCAATTTCAATTTCTATTCTTGACAGTGCAAGAGAGAAAACATGCCCTGGCCTGCATGACCACAACAGGATATGCCAGAAACAAACAAAAAAACCCAAAATATCCCCATCCTGTAGCCCATAAATGGAGACCCACAGGTGGGCACTGATATGTGTTGAACATTGACTGCATCAGACAAAAACCTGAATATGGAAAGTGCCTCCAGCCAAAGCTGTCTGTCCAACTCTGCCAAGTCAAATACACGAGGTAAAGGATAACCAGCGCTGCCCTTGTCACAGGCACGGATGTTTTTCCCAAACAAAAACCAGAATTGAACTCGTTGTAGGCTCCTTCACTTACAAGCCAGGGGAAGTTTCTCATGTTGTGATGCAAGACCTCTGCTCCCAACTTCTACAGTAATAAATGGGGGGTTTTTATGAGCTTATCCAGAAAACCCACTACTAATATTGAAACCAGTGTTTTCCATTTAACTTGTGGCTCCATGTTAGATGTAGCATATTAATTTTTGAAAGAAAAAAGACTGAATTAATGTGAATGTTTTTAAAGTCTCACAAACCTTTGTGCAATATTCCAGCAGACTTTGCCTACAGTGCAGGAACAAGGAAATAGCCTAACACGCTGTTTCTTAAGGCAAAATCCATTCCTTGTCTGTATTTTTGAATAAAGCTTTTACCCTCATATTTTTATATCCTGAAGTTTAGAAAGAACCTTAAAACCCTAAGTCACTACATTGACAATCCTTTGAACACTGGAGCTTTGGGGGAGGAAGGGCTCTCCATTCCAATAATATCTCATTTGCTTTATTTCCTAAACATAATTATGTATAAAAAATACCAAACCAGAACTGCAAATTCCATTTGTCCCAGAAGGATATAAATACGAACTCTTATTGCTCTGTTTAAAATAAATCTTCATTAGTAGTTATCCCAATCAAAATGCATCTTTTAAAAAAAAAATAATACATTGCTCCCAGTGTTCATATGCTGCTCCGTACTGTTTGGATACAAGTATGTCCCAAAATAAGCTTCAGGATTTTGACAGAACTTGGTGGGTAACTTAGAAATACAATAAAAGATGTAGCATAAGGGCAAATGAAGCTAATCCAAATTCTGAAGCCAGGTTGTGACAGATCTAGCCACAGAAACAGAAATCTGTTCAAGTGTACGTGAAGAGCTGGCTCTTCTGTTAAAACTGCATTACTCTGGGTTTCTAAAGACAAGAATTTGGGCACTAGTGTAAGGCTGGAGAACCAGCCTAAGCCTCATCTCACACATCCTCTTCTCTCAGACCCCAGTAAAACCTTTGCTATCCTGTGTTTCCAGCTCTTCTTCCAGAAATAATGGGACAAACATTCCACATTCACTCCCAACATGCCCAGTGTGAATAGAAATGAGGACAGTAAGCCCCACAGAGAAAACTGCGATTCACACTGGCCAAAATTTCTAAAGACAACACAGAGCATCCAAGAGGCACATTTGGACCGTGAATGGATTCAGGCCATCCAGGGCAGCTCCCAAGGTTTGCCAAAGCTGATCTGCTCGGGGAGAGGCACATGGAGGGCTGTAGAAATGTTCCTGCTTTATTCAGTTTTTCAGGCTCCTTTCAGGCTGGGGTTTTTTCAGGTTTATTTATTTAAAACTGAAACTTTCCTATGGGGAAAAACAAAAGCAAAGAGCAATTTCTTTAACAAATACCCCTGGAAATATTATTTTTGGATTAGCTCTTCAGGATCAGACCTTTGAAAAGCTGAAGTGGATAATTTGTGATTAATTTGAAATCTTGAGATGTTCTAAATTATGATTAAGCAACAACAAGCTCAACTTCACAAAACAAGTATCAACAAAGAATCCTGCCTCTGGAGAATCATTAATTTAGGACATAGACGAAACTCTCTTGACTAGATTTTAGCACGTACCACAGTAACTGTGTTTACTGGCACTGAATCTCTGTTTATGTGTAACTGCAAAGAGGAAAATTTGGGGAGAAGCCATGGCTGTGCTCAATAAATGCAAGGAGGACAGCAGTGACTCTCATGAATGCATTATTTCCACCTTCCCTGGCTGCTCATGGAACACCCTTTTCTATATGGGGCTCCCAGACTGAAAGTTACGTGCTGTGCAATTGGAAAAGGGGGAATGGCTTTAACCTGAGAGAGAGCAGGTTTAGATTCGATATAAGGAAGAAATTCTTCCCTGTGAGGGTGGTGATGCCCTGTGTGGTAGTTTTGCCTGGCCCAGTTTTTGCCAGTGGATACGGTGGGGTACAAAGATGGCTCCTGCATGTCCTGAGTAAAGATTCTGGAAATTTCTCCATCATGTCCAGCAGAGCCAATCTCTGATGGCTCTGAAGATGATGGACATGCTGCTGGCCAAACCTGGGCCAATTAGAGATGTTAGTTACGCCTCTGTGAAAACATGTTTAAGAAGAAATCAAAACAATGTGAGCACGCACTTCTTTGTAGCCAGGGAAGGAGGAGGAGGAGGTAAAAATATGTGAGGGAGAACAACATGGAGGCACCAAGGTCAGTGGAGAAGGTGGGGGAGGAGATGCTCTAGGCGCCGGAGCTGAAAACCCTCTGCCAGCCGTGGTGAAGACCATGGGGGAGCAGGTGGTCCCCCTGCAGCCCATGGAGTCCAGGGGATGCAGAGAACCCCCCACAGCCTGTGGGGAGGTGCCCACGCCAGAGGAGCAGGTGGAAGCCTGCAGGAAGCTGTGATCCAGTGGGAGTCCCAGAGACTGAGAGTTGCAAAAGCCTTGCAGGAGAGAGAAAGGCCTTGCTCCCGGGATGGAAACAGCCTGGCCTCAGCTTGGAAATCTGCAGCCTGGAGAGAATCTCGGACAGCAGCAATCGGGCGGGGCTGCTCGTGAGATTGGACCCACGCCAAAGAAGTTCGCAGAGGACTGTCTCTCGTGGGAGGGACCCCCATGGCTAAGTAGAGGATTCTTTTCCCCTGATGGAGTGACCCTGACCAAAGGAAACCCCCATGCCCTGCCCCCACCCCAGAGCTGCTGGTTAGGAGGAAGGAGGGAGGGGGCGAGCTGAGAAATGGCCTTAATAGGGAGAGGGGTGAGTAGAGAAACAGCGTTTGTAGCAGAAGAATTGTGGCGTTGGACTGACTAAGAAAAGCCACATATCTGGCCCCAGCCCGGATCTGTTGGTTGAATGGAAGGAGGGGGCAAATAGAGAAACAGTGTCTGCAGTAGAAGAATTGTGATGGACTGACTTAAGGAAAAAACCCCACACCCTGCCCCTGCCTGGGAGTTGTTGGTTAGTTGGAAAGGAGGGAGGGGGTGAGCTGGGAAGCGGTGCCTTAAGAGGGAAGGGGGGTCAGTGAAGAAACGGTGTCTTGAGAGCTTATTTTTACCTCTGATTTATCCTCCGACTCTGTTAGACTAATAAATCACTTTTTTTTTGCAACTTTAAGTTTTACCGCCTGCTTTTGCCCTGAATCTAGTGCGTCACCTTATCAGTGGTCTTATCTCAACTCATAAGTCCAGTGTTTTGTGTTAATTTTCCCTCTCCTCTGCATAGCTGCGGCAGGAGAGAGCATAGAGAGCAAACGTCGTAGGTGCCTGGCATTTAGCCAGGGTCAAACCCACGACACCCTGGCACAAGGGTGCCCAGAGAAGCTGTGGCTGCCCCATCCCTGGAAATGTTCAAGGCCAGCTTGGATGGGGCTTGGGGCAACCTGGGATAGTGAAAGATGTGGAGGTGGCACAAGATGGTCTTTAAAGTCCCTTCCAACCCAACCATTTTATCATTCTGAATAAATGCAAAATATCATCAACACCTAGCAAAGGTGCATTTCTTCCTAAAACATCCCTGAAATCTACATAAATCAGCATTTTTCAGAGTGCATAAATGCTTGAAAGGAAGGACTGACACAAACACCACTCAGTGAAGACGCGCTGGCTGTCACACGCTGCTCTGTCCTCGAACACCAGCTCAGGTGCTGAAGGCTCTGTGTATCATTACCCTGAATTTTCAGCAGGAATCCAGAATGTGATGGAACTCACACAGAGCGAGCCTCCTGCAATGCAGCCACTGGCAGTTGTTCATTTCTAAAAAAGCTCCCTGGGAAGGGAGTTGTGGCCACAGCTCGTTCCCAGGCACAGCGTTCCCTCCCTGCTTGGCTGACAGGAATTCTTGTGTCTGCAGCCCCGGGGGTCACAGCCTCACCTGTTCCCAAGGGATTTATTCCAGTGGCACCGACACATATGTGCCTCCTCCTTCCTTGCACCTGGATGCTGGATAACATCTCCTACTGAAATTCCCCTGCAGAGCTGCTCAGAACAAGTGCAGCAATACCACTTGTATATGTAAAAATAGCTCTGCATAAAATGCAGAAGAATAAAACGTTCTTCATATGCACTACCTTCATGGAGCAGCTAATTAAAATAACCATTATTACACAGTTACAGTGTAGAAGCAATAGCTGGAAATGAAAGATTTGTGACAAGACACAGAGACAAAAAGTTTAGTTCTCTGGACTGTTTAATGCTTTGTAACAGCTATGATCTGTTCCCACAGATATTCCACAGTGAAGAGCTTATCACTACATCTCCTATAAAAAGAAAGAAACACCCAGGCATGAGGAGAAATTTCCATATAAACAGCCTTGCTTCTAACAGCACCAAGCTGGAGAAGAATAATAAATGAACCTTTACTTCCATCTGTCCTCAAATCAAGCTAACCTTTTCTCCTTAGAAAAGGTTCTTATCCATGATTTCCCAGTTTTCCCCATTTATGCCAAGAATAGCAAGAAGCTATGTCTTTGCAAAGTATTTCATAAAAGGTGTATTTGCATAATAATTTTTCATCAGTCATGGGCATGGCAGAGAATTACGTTAATGGTGATTCTAGACTTTGTTATAGGTATAAATATATAAGTGGAAGCTATAGAGATCTCTACATATGTATGTGGAATGACCCTGGCCAATGACCAATGCATTTGCTGGTTCATGTATTTAATCCATAGAAGGGGTAGAACCACAGGTATTCAAAATACAGTAATTCCACTTAACTGTGACATAAATGATCAAACAGAATCTAATTCTGTCATTATAGTGAAGCTCATATATGACATTTTTTCCATAAAAATTACTTTGTTGCACTTTACTGAACCCCAACACTGTTTCAGAGACTGATGATGTGAAATTCTTGCATCACTGTCTAGGATGAAGAATTGAGAGCACCCCACTGGTGAACACAAAGGTGATCCATTATGGGAATAAAATAAGAAATGTTTCCAAAGGTGTTTCTTATCTACCCATCCAATGGACAGAGCAGGAAGCACATACTGCCTTATCACCCACAGAAAGAATTCTGGAAGCCTTCCCCTCCAGAAATGAAACAAACGTCTGTTTAGTGACACTACCATGCCTTATGGCAGGGAGATATACATATTGGCCTTTCCTGATCTGGTCCAGCTATGTCTATCCTGTTATTTTCCACGTGGGATGATGGGCTTGTGGTTTTATTTAGACTGCAAGCTCCACAGCACAGAAACCTCTGATCCAACCATGCCTGTCTCACTAATTACCATGCACAAATGGTAAACATGGCAGCATAACAACAGTCTGGGCATCCGGAAAAAAACAGAGGCAGCAAAATCCATCTTATCTTAGAGCAAGAGTCACATAAACTGAGGCTGAAGGCCAGCTAAGTACAAGCAACCTAGCAGATCATCTCCATAGCAAATCATTCTTGTCTGCACCACAACGTGGGCTCACACATGACCAACAGAAACAGCAAGAGCTTCAAGAAAATGCTTCCAGCATTCCTGAACTTGATGTTTGGCCATGTCCCTGCAGGAGCAGTCACAGACCTAGTGTCTGGCACTGGCCAGAGGGATGTCTTCCCCCTCAGCTGACCTTCAGCTCTGAGAAGCTGTGCCACAGGTTAGGGACAGAAGATACCCATCTGTTACCATGGTAACATCAAACCAGATTAAATTTCTAAACATATGCTCCTGGTAAGTTACAAGCTCCCCAAGCAAAGTGGGGAAAGGCTTAGAAGACAGGAAAGTTCCCTTTACTACATCTGCTCAGCCTTGGAGATGGATTACTTGAAAATACACAGCTATATTTAACCCCTGGGATACATTTCCAAAAATCCTGCGCTAGGAATCTGCAGAGAAAAAAACGTGCTTATGATGCTTTTGATCTTCCAGCAGAGCTGCTCCCCTGAATTAGCAGCACATGCCCCAGCAGCAGAGCCCTCCTTGGCTCTGGGACTCGGAGCAACAGCCTGGCAGATTTATTGCACCTTGCTATGGCAATGTTTGGACAACACTGGCTGCATAAAACTGCTTCAAACCTTTAGAGGAGCACGTTAAAGTGGGCACCTGCTCTCGAAGGGCAGAGACAGAATTATTTTCCGTGAGAAAACAAACAACTAAGAATTTATTTTTTAATACAGCAGCTATTTTTAGTTATTTGTATATCTAGTACGTATATTTAGTTATTTGTATGCGTGGGTTTTATACACACATAGACAGCTGCTTGGGTGATGCTGATGGTTTCAGTTCACATTATTCCTTCCAACCAAGTCATGAATGTGATCCCAGATATCCCCTGTAAGCATGGGCCACATCATGGCAGCACTCACATTCATTACATCAACTCATTAAAGTGCTCTTGAGAAAAAGAACACAGAAATATGGATAGCGTGTCACACACAAATTAGTAATGGAGATTTCAACATCTCATGCTCTTTTGCCAATAAAAAAATAAATTCATGGAGCTGGCAAGGATCACACTGAGGGGGGAAGTGGATACAAGCAGGGAAGTGGATACCTGTCTCCAACAGCTGAGTTAATATTCTCAGCACAGCTCAATTCAAAACCGAGGTCCCACCAGGCTGGAGAATTTCCACACAAACTATTCCTTAGGTGCCACATACATTACAAAACAGCTCATTTTCAGAATGCAAGAAATTGGTCAAATATTAAAATAATAGTCAAATTCCCATCACTGGAAGTAAGGCTTCCCTGAAAATTAAGTTATTGTACTGAAAACACAGCCTTCATCTTGACTTCCATAGAGTTCTTGGAAAGAAATGCTGGCTCTGACCCACGCTGCAGCACAAGACCCTTTGTTTGCAAGACAAACAGCAGTAGGAAGAGTGAGTGCTATTACTTTACCACAAAGCTTGATATCTGCATCAGAAAGAGATGATTTTTAAAAACTTCCTGTCAACACATGAAAAAATAAATACCTCCTTTTTGCTATTTGAGAACAGATAGTTATAGACACAAAGTGATCCTGAAAAATAATAAAGCCGGAGCACAAACCCACAGGAGAACCACAGTAATTTCCTCTCCTATTTATAGGAGGTGCTGTGGTGTTTGTGAAGCCTACATGCCTTTCTGCTGCTCCAAATTCTTGTCCTGGGTGTCCCACCACCTCCCCAGGCACGGGAAGATGAAAGTCTGGTGTATCCACCCACAGATTGCCCAATCCTCTTCCTTTCAGCACATTTCAGCTTTGCTATATTCATATGGACAACAAATAGCATAGACAACTCATACACTTTATTTTTCTGTTTAGCCTTTTACAAATATAAGTGACACGAACCCTTTTACAAGAGGTAACATTTAGCACTTGCAGAGGCACCCACATTAATAAGAATAATCTATAGTACCGAGGAGGGCAGGTACTAACCTCCTATATTCTGCAAGATGCCAAATATTGAACTCTAAAATCATGCCCTAAACAAGAAGCAAATAAGAAAAATATCTGTTTTCCTATAAGCAAATAATATTAGCAGATAGCCCTTCTCAGGTTTGTTGACCTAAGTCTTCTTTTCAGAAGTAGGCAGGAGAGGAAACTGGCCTTGATTTATTGTCCTTCACCCAGTTATCAAGAACCATGCCAACATTTTCTGGGGTTTTATTTAAAAAACCCAAACGCCGCAATGCTCTCCAAATGTTCTTGGTCCCAGAGCCTGTGCTCCATACAAGTACATCCTCTATTACCCACAGTATTTTCTGCATCCAGCTGGAACTAATCATCAGAATTGCAGGCCTTTGTTTAGACAAATATCTACAGTACAAAAATATAGAGGTTTCGGGAAAAAAACCCTGAAACAGATTTCCTGCAGAGGACAAGCTATAGAATAGCCCATAATAAATTATATAAAAGCCAGACAAGTCTTATCTGGAGCAAAGGACGACAGGGCTACTCCCCTCAGCAGAACAAGCCAGACAGGATGGTGATGGGAGGACAGGTTCTCACCTAAGTGATTTTTCATGGAGCCAGTGGGGTCCTTGTCATGTCATTTTTGGCATTGGGAACGAGGCTGAAAAGTGCTGATGGTCCCACATGGTTCTGCAGCACTAAACTTCACTTGACAAGGCTTATTAGCACTGGCTTCGAGCCTAAAAGACCCAAGCTGTCTCCAATGCTCAGTTTGGCCAATTTGCCCGATGCTCTCCAGCACTGGGAACGAGCAAAAGGGGCCAGACCTGGCTCTGTGGTGAGCTCCCTCAGGTTTGGCATCACTGCCTTGGGACTGGGCCACGTGGAAGCAAAGACACTTTTCTTCCCCACTTCCTTTAATGGATTTGGGAAGTCACAGATGTGGTCCAGCTTTCTAAGCTGTCACACCTGGCTGGGAGCAACCTGGTTCCTCATAGCTCAGCTCCCACGTGGCTGCTCAAGGCTTTGGGAATCTACAGAGGGAAGAGCAGATGGTAGAAGGCTTTCCTGTGAGATCTCCTGTACTCCTATATAATGAGCAAAGTTAAATCTCCATTTACTGGTGGGAGGAGGGGAGGTTGGATTTTTTTTTATGGTGGTTTGTTTTTTTTCTTAATCTCCCCAAATCTCCTCATCTGTGACGCTCACCTTTCAAGCACTGTAAGATGGATATGGACACTTTTAGCCGGAAGGTTCATCTGAAAAAAAGACTGGGCATTTCCTAAGTATCTGGATGGCCTTGCCTCTACCATGTCTCTGAGCCAGAGTCACCAGACACAAACACCAGTTCCCACACCCTGCAGGACCTTGTGAGCTGTACTAAGAGAGTGTACTGAGACTGCTGTTCCTAAAACAAGCCCTATAACATGTTTGTCCTCGGCCTGCCAAAGGGTTGTCTCCCTAAACACTGCACGTAACTGCATGAACACCACCCCTATGAAGATTCCTATGTTCTGCCTCAGAAGAACCAGGGAATTATTTGGGTTGGAAGGATCCTTGAAGATCATCTCGTTCCACCTTCCACTGTCCCAGGCTGCTCCAAGCCCCGTCCAACGTGACCTTGAGAACTTCCAGGGATGGGGCGTCCACAACTTCTCGGCAACAACAGTATTTTTACAGGCAGATGACCAGGAGCTCCGTAAGCATGGGCACCCGACAGAGGTAAGCATAATTCTCATTTTTCTCACACAAGCAAAACTGCTGGGGATGCCCAGCTGTGAATGCAGGGCTCATGAGCAGGGGGGGACAGTCCCACTTACTGCAGCCTCCTGAAGGAGCAAGTGGAGCAGCATCAGAGGAGGCAGCACAGACCAGACATGTCTTTCCAGCCCTCTGCAGCATTCCTGACCCAGCACATGCCCCCTGCATGCCTCTGGTTATAACTTGATCCTGTTCCCATAAGCAACCTACTACATGCATCCCACTATCCAACAGAGCAACACTCTCTCTTCATTGAGAATAATGATTCAAAGTGACTTTTTTTATCTGCAATGTCCTGGAAGTGGTTACAGACTCCAGTCCTGAACGAAATTCAGCTCTTACGGCACACTTGTGGAACATTAAATTATAGTAATTGTCAAAATTTCCTCATTATTTATACTCCAGACAGCTGCTGTGGCTCTAGCAAGAACAGCAACCACCCTCTTCAAAGGAGTAATAGCAATGATAAATCTTTCTGATGGCTTTCTTTTTACAGAGCGCTTGCTCCACAGTTTCAACAAGATTGATAACTTCCACAAAACAAAAACCCAAAGGAGAAGAGCAGAACAGAGTGTGGGTTTTGACTTAAGATGCCATGCTCTCCTTAAATCTTTGTTTCATTTTACTACATGAGTGGCTGTGCTCATGTTGTAGTCATGGAGGCAGGGGCAGTCAGGAAAAGTCATAAAAATAAAAAACATTACAATAGCTTCACGCAGAGAACGGATATCCAAGAATCCCAAAGCAAGCATTTGCAATGCCAAAGGAAGAACTAGAATCTATGTTGTAAAATTACTTTTTCTAAAGATACAGAAGGAAGTAACCTTGTTTGAGGTATCATAAATTCTAAATGCTCATAATTTAAATGCATTTAAAAATCAGTTTTTATTTTTTGTGTTCTTAGTAAAATTCTGCCTATAACTTGAGCTTCAGCAATACTCACAGCAGATATCTCTTGAGGTACAGTATGCTTTTAGTTTACCTGGACTAATTTTTGGTTTTCCAGGCTTGAATATTAGATACAAACAAGATACCTTACCTATCAACAAGTTGCATCATAAATTCCACAATTTGAATTTGTTTTACTTAGTGCATATTGCTCATTAATTTTGTTTCATTTCAAAGGATATAGGAACTCTTAATCCAACTTCTAAATATCTAATCCTATATTTTTATATATTTTTGTTTAACTGCATGATATTTCAGAAATACAAAATAGCAATGTAAAAATAATCTTGATTATTATGTGATAAATTATAAGGCCTGATCCAACTACTGTGGAGTACAATGGGGCAAGAACTGTAATATGAATATTCTGAAGATTACACTTCTAGTCTCAGTACTGTGAAAAATTAATTAAAAATTTTAATTAAAAGTCTCAGACATTGAAGTCCCACACTGTCACTCAGCCACACACACATGAAACAAGAGACTGCTTTACTACTTACCATTTGAGACTTATTTTTTGGGCAGCCATTGATGTCTTCAATCTTTTCATTTGCTGAAAAGCAAAAAAAAAAGAGGCAATAAGGCAAAAAAAACCTAAACCAAGGGCATTTTTTCCAACGATTTCCTGAGCATTTGCTGCCAGCTCAGTACAGGGGTTTCGGATTGTAGCTGTCCAGGCCAAGTGAATGTGTGAAGCACTGAGAACCACAAAAAGAAAAAAAAAGCAGCTGGAGCCCTCTCCTGGGTGATGCCTCCAGAGACAGCTGGGGCAGAAGCCAACTGCTCTGACAACTTCTTGTAGGGGGACGGGGAATTCCTTAAACTACAACAAAGATTGAAGCTCTGGAAGCTGAATCACTGCTGGGTGGAAAAGTGAGCACTACAGACACAGAGGTGTTCACATGTCAGCTGGATTGCTTGGAGGGGGAAGATAGGTTTTAAATCCAAATGGGAAATTTATGATCAGTAACTCTAATAATTTTATTTTTTTCTCTTTTTTAAAGTGCAAATCATGAAACAACTTTTCAAGATTCTTGACCATGGCTTGCATGCTACCCCAACCTGCAGAAAAACACGGTTTCCATCTTTAAGGTCAGAAGTGAAACAATGAAATCCCTGAGGTGAAAAATGTTTGCCTTACAGTCTGAGTTTGCTCAGCTTCACCTTTCAGCCTTGGACCCTGAAATGACTTTGTGTTTGAGTCTGAAGAACCACTTTTAACCAAAGTTCAGTTTCCCAGTTTTTTTCACTGAAATGAAGGCAAGCACTCACATCCCATTTGATTCATGCCTCCAAAGCTGTATTTTCTAGCTCTCCCATATATTCTCAGGACACCAGTCAGAACTCCCTCCCACTCCATGGCTTCCTTCACTTAGGAGGACCATATTTGGCACGATATTCCAGCAGCAGTCATAGCCATGAGAAACAAAGCAGTAACACAACTTCACTAGTGCCTGGTAGGTCCTATTTTACACACCCATGCCACAGTACATCTTTATCTCACAGCTATGCAACTAAAAACTGATGCTCATCTGAAAAAGACTGCAGATAAATCCACTGTGCGGTCCCCAGAGTGGCCCTTGAGCCCCTACACATGACGAGCACACATTGCTTCCAGGAACACCATCTTGGATTTGGTCATACAGAAACAAAGGTGAATCCATTAAATCCCATTTTCCAAGTCCTGGGAAATCATCTCATAGTATTTACTATCTCTCACTTTAGTCTGAGATAGTAATATCTCCATTAATGAAATTTATAACACTTTTAAAAATTGATAGCTGTATTAGTATAAACTGTGTGCCATTCATAATTACTTGAAAGGAGACTAATGAACTTGTGAATGAGCTGTCTCTTGTTTGCAACACAGAGATACATCGAATAACTCAGATCAGACCCAGTGGATCTGCATCCATGGATTTAAATACAGCTACTATGTTTATGTGACATTACTGAAGCAGATATTATTTACATATTCTTTTACAGGCCCATGAATTTTGAACTGAAATGAACCAGAAACATGTGAATACATTTTAATTGACTTGCAAAGGACTGCTTTTACATGAAGCACACCATAACATAAAAAGACCCCTCTCCTGCACTGCACATCAAAGCTTTCTGACTATGCAGTTAGGAAAATAAGCTTGGATTTTGCATGCTATAGATAAAGCTGCTTCTAGGTGTCAAAGTCCTGTCCATCTTTGTGACAATGAGATGCAGCTGCCTAAAGCTGTACACAGCAGATACAAATTACTTTTCGTCACTGTTAATTGGGAGGATTAAACTGAGAATGTTTAAATATGACTTTTCTTTCACATGAAGAACATTCAGTGAAAAAGAAATCCTTCCTTTCATACTTTAACTTTTGAAACCTTGCAGACCTTATCTTAAGTATTAGCCATAAGGCAGCTATAAAAAAGACCAAAAAGAAATGCAAAGGTGATCAAAGCAACAACTGGTTATGCATGTGTATTTTAGAAGGAGTAATTTGAATTTCATGTTTTCACAAGTCAATACTCAAAAAGCTACATTTAAATACTTGGTAGAAAGCACCAATTGCACATTTTGATGGTGGTGTATCTTGCACACGTGTCCTCCTGCAGAAGTTTCCTACAACAACGCTAAGGCAGGGTAGCTAAATAGGCACGAAAGGAACCAACACCTAACCGCTCCTGGGTTTCCAAAAGTCTTTCCCATTAAAGGAAGGGGATATAGGAAGGACCATTGTTCACAGTGAATACCTGTCAACACACAATGAGTTAATTCATGGCCTGTTTTCACACCTCTATAACTGCTCTACAATGCCACTGAGACACAGTGTTGCTCTACAACACACAGACAAAATCCTTTTTAACATATTCCAGTGGAATCACAGGAAGATGCTTCACAATGTCACCCCAGCACAGGGCTGGCAGATTTGTACCTCAAACCCAGGAATCAGCTCCCCTACAGCACCTCAAACACACATAAATATGCATGCCCTGATGTCCTGATAGTTCACTGCTGGCTTCTCAATTTGCATCTCAAACTTGTCCGATGTCACCCCAGCACAGGGCTGGCAGATGTGTACCTCAAACCCAGGAATCAGCTCCCCTACAGCACCTCAAACACACATAAATATGCATGCCCTGATGTCCTGATAGTTCACTGCTGGCTTCTCAATTTGCATCTCAAACTTGTCCGTTTGCTCCTAACAATGGCTGTCCTAATTCTCATTAGCAGACTTTCCCTTCCCATCCATCTCCAGCGGCCCATGCACGAGATTTGGGGCATCCCCAGCACCAGATGGATGAGCCTCTGAAGGGACTAATGAAGGATCCAGGCCCAAGGGAAGAGGGACAATATGCAGCTCTACACGGAGAAAATTGTTCAAAACTTCCAATATCTATGAGCATTAATGGACTAATTTCAGACGACCAAAGGCATTGGATAAAATAACTGAGCCTGCATTTGAGATTTGTCCTAATGTTAAGTGATTTTCCTCATCTCAAAACTCGTTACGGAAGATTTCTTTTTCTGCCACATAAAAATTACACCCCTTCTCCTTTCCCAGCTGTAGATATATATGGATCTTTCGAATCCAACTGGAGGCAGGAGGTTCAACACAGGAGGCAATATCACTATGAATTATATTCAGACCAGTACCCAAGAGTTATTAGAAACAGTGAAGACTACCAGCATCCTAACAGAAAAAAAAATAAAAAATCTCATTAGTTGTTTTGGTTTTTATTTAACATTCAGCCATGTGCAGTACTCCTGTGTCAGGAGGTCTTATCAGCAACATTCAATATTTTTCCACTATGCTTTAAGACAAGGCTTTTTCAAATTAATCAGCAAAGTCTCTGAAGGAAAATGAGCTACATAATTCCGTGAAGTTTGATGGATTCTCCCCCACGCATTCTGTGTTTATGCAGAAGATAAAAACAGGGTTTGTCTGAGCGAGCTGGTGGATACTTGGCACAAACACAGAAAGCCACTCACCTACAACTTGGATTATTTCAGCTAACAGGACTCCATCAGTCACATCTTGCTGCAGATCCTTTATCAATCTCTTGTGACCAGATTTTGCTAGGTAGTGATTAGCCCAATCCGTATAAATCTGTTAGGAGACAGACAAACAAAAATAGTTACCCATAACACAACCTGAAAAATGAGAATTCTTTGTTTCTCTCATGATCCAAACGGCTGATTTGAGATCACTGCTTTTCTTTTTCCTCCTTGGAACAAGTCAACAGCATTAAAATTCTAGGCCTTGTGCAGGTCAAGCGTTCAGCTTACTGAAGTATGGATTTTTGTATTCAGCACTCTGACATTGAAGCTCAAGGAAGATGACAGCAAACTCCTGAACACATTACAGCTTGAATGGACCATCAGGAGGTCAGTGGAATATTCTACAGAAGCAGTGAGTGTGTAGAAGAGATTTCAATTTCCACTTGAGTATTTTTTTGCATTTCCCCTTTGACATTTTTTCTTCGTAGCTGATATTGAGAAAGCTTAAAGATACTTTTCCCAAAAACACTTCTGGTAGATATTAGACACATGGCAATTTCATCAGGAGGAAACTCCTTTATTGTATTACCAAAGAAACCTTTAAAGGTCCTAAATATCCACCAATTCTAATCAATTCCATCTCACAGGTTAAACAGGTCTATTAAATTGGTTTTAATCTCTTATGCAAACTTCCAGCTGTTGGGATTTATTTCAAAATGTATTACCTGAAAACTGAGCACACCGAGCAGCCAAAAATCTCTCCTGAATTGGCATTAAATACTGTTCATCACCTGCCAGCACAATTTATTCAAGATCACCAGAAAATTTATAAAAACTTTTCATGCTAGTTTATCAAAAAGAAGCTAAATTAGTTCATTAGGAATTTCTGCTTATGAATTAAATAACGGTTGTAAACTATTTACTCTGCAAGTGCAAGGGTCCACACCCCCCCCCAAAGCCATCCCTGCAATTTAGCTGACAAAGAACTCATCAAACACAACAACCACATTTTCCTTTAATGGGGGGGCTGCAGGGAATGTCCTAACTTATCACTGAAGGACTTTCAGCAAATTTATGATTACACTTTGATGCGTCAGCTCCATCCTGGATCATTTCCATGATGCAGACCACATCATGCACTCAGACAAATGCTTGGATCGAGAAAAAGCAGGAGCAGACCCCTCCTGGCAGAGCCTGAAATCACAGCAAGACCTTGAGAGTGAGTCAGGACCAATTTTTAAGTCAAATAGCAGCGTGAGAATGCACGGCTGGCACTGCAAAACTGCTCTCCTGTACCTGCTTCCTACTGCCCGAATTCCTGTTGCACCCAGGAACACAAGATCTTATATTCATACCCTGGAAACAAACAGAACTACATCAAAGAAATCCCTGAACTCCCTTAAATCCTCCTGGTAAAGGAGACAACTTGAAAAGACCCAAATGCCTGTCTGATTCACTGCCTATGATAATGCATAAAGAAACTCCCTCTGATGGCAAATTATTCTTGTAAATCCCACTTAGTGTGCTGAAGCCAGTCTGTGCTTGGTATCAGAACTAAGACCAGATTATTCTCTGTTTTATTATCGTGATTATTATTAAAGGCACACCAATATGGAGGAAATATTTGTCTCTGGGGTATTTGAGGGTGTGGAATATTATTTCATTCCACCAGTTGATTAAGAAAGCATTTCACAGGAAAATACAGATATAATAAATCTGTGCTTCTCTTTAAAATGTTATCACACAACGTTATTTTGCAATATGCATAACATGCAAATGATTGTTTTTTAACTGACTGGGCTACATATTTATAAGCTCTGAAGCATTCCTATGAATACAGTATTACCCAGGTTTATTGTAGTAGATCTTTGTGGTCACCACTGATTTTTATGGCATATATTAAGCTAATCATTGAAACTTTCCAGGATGTTTTCAAAACCTGTTTGTTGCAAGTCTTTGTAATGTACTACACAAATAGATTTCTAATGTTTCTTTTCCTTTTCCATACAAACAAGTGAAAAAAATATAATTGCACAATGGCTGCTATTTCCAGACTCATGAAATACGTTTCAAAGCACACTGTGTTTTCAAGTGTTCAAAACCAGGCAAATAATTGGAAAAACAATAATAAAAGAAGTAAGAAAACACTGCTGAGAAAATTTCCCTTTTCCTATCTCTGCACATGAATTATGAGTGTTCCTCATGTTTTTTCAGCAAATGGGTCAAAGCCACATGTTTGAATTCATGTGAAAATTACCTGAGCAGTTGTCTAAATAAAAATATAACAACATTGTGATATGAAATATTCAACCCACTACAACCGAAGAGATGATACTGCCTTATTATATACACCAGTATGGGCTTTTAAAACTTTTCAGTGATTTCACACAGTAAGATGAAAGTCACTGAAGGTACTTCATGACCTTAAGTACAAAACTCAAGTGACCATCATGATTTGGCCACTATCACCAAAAGCAGCTCTTTGTGTCCAAGTCAGTTTAATGTTTAATTCAGGCCTGAGTCCCAGCTTTTGTTAAAGGTGGACTCAGCTGTTTGGTAGCTTTTTTACTTTGTAGTGAATGATCCTAGGGACCCAATTATCTGGGAACAAATCAAAACCATGTGTGAAAGACTTTTTCATATTCTCTCTTTTTCTCTCCCCCTTCGATCCATCAGATTTCAATTAAGAGTGTTACACTTTAGTATTAATTTTGGAAATATTCATTACATTATGAGTCATAGCTAAAACACTGAAAAGTAGTGCAAAAACCTGTGAGAATTTGGGAAAAGAAGAATCCAAATTCTAAAGATTTCGAAAGCTGACCAGCAGACCCAGGACACAGAGCATGGATAAAGCCATGGGAGCAATGAATCCAGGAATATCCTCTAGAGAACCCAGAGGAGACAGTAGATCCATGGGGCCGCAATGAGGTTAAGGTGTCAGGTATTATGATGTACTCCAGGGTCTCCTTTAAATGGAAACTACCTGATGTTTTTGCCTCTGAGTCAGTATTCTGGAAAACACTCATGAAAAGGAAAGGATTCACATGAAACTACTTGAAAAGAATGCCTCTCCTCTATGCAAGTAGAAAATATGCCTGAGTCTCTGCCTTGTTACTCATTCCCACACACACACACAAATCTAATTATAATCAATGCCCAAGTAAATTTTCAAATCTTTCTTTCCTTCCCTTACCATGTCAGTTCTGAACTAATCAGACTCTGATTGTTTTCTCCCAATAATTATCATGAATCAGGCTCTCATGAATTTGGTAACAGCTGAAGAATATCTTTTTGGCATCATGTAGCATAATTAGAACAGAGCAAGGCTTTTTTTCATGATTGAATAGCAGGGTTAGTCACATCGATGAACTCCCATTCCAGAAGAGCCACTACAATGCAGGGCCTGTGCTGCTGCTACCCAAACCACGCTGCCTGCTCAAGTTCACAGGGAAAACAAAAACCACCCCAAAACCTAAAAATAGCCACCCCGTACTGAGATGATCCAAAGCCTGCAGTCCTTACAACACTGTGGGGTTTTGGAAAAGCCCATGAGATACTCACTGCTGCCCAATGTCATGGGGCTTGCACATGTGGAGTCACAAAATCCCAATTTTTGACTCGTAACACTAATTGCAGTCTCATGCTGATCCATGCTCCAGTCCAACACAATGATCTCATGAACAGATATCACACTGCAGAGCCCAGAGCTGAACAGCTAAAGTCAAAGGTTTAGCTGAAAAACTCATCCCTCTGAAGCACCTCTGGCTCCAAGGGAGCACAGGCTGGAAAATGGTTATTTTGAAAGTGTACAGAGATTATGACAAGAATACGGCTGACATTTTGCTGAGTTACCGCCAAAAGGACAACTAAGAAGAACATGGTAAAAAAAAAAAAAAAAAAAAAAAAAATCGAGTTTAACAGCATTTGTAACAGACCTTTTTTCAAAGTTTCTTACAATTTGTGGCCTTAGTTGCCCCTACATGCCTCTTAAATCCTGTAGAAGTCTGTATCTGTACATCTGTATCATGACACAAATCCCACTAAAAGGATAGTGCTGATTCTTACAGAATGAATGAAGCTTTGCACTGCAATCCAAGAAAAAAAAATGTTTTGTGGGTTTTTTCCCAACATAAGTTCTTGCAAAACAAAACAAAAAAAAATACTTAAAAAGCAGGATGCAAGACAGAAAACGTGTGCTCATGTTTCTCTGTGATAAATTAAAGGTATTAGTGGGCTTTGCGCAAAGAGTTCTCTGTCTGCTCCTTTTCTTTAAGGATACAGCTGAGGGTACGAGGACAGTGAGACTCGAAGTAAATATTCATTGTCCTTAGATGTGCCCATGAGTCCCCAGTGATCTCAGGAGAAGGGCACATGAAGCAGGCAGTGAATCACCTCTCCTCTCTGCTCCAAGACACTGGTAATATCCTGAAAGCCAGGATGAGAGACTGGAGCTTTGTTTACTCCATCCTACCAGCACCCAGGCACCAATGCCAGCCCAAAAAAAAAAAAAAAAAAAAAGAAAAAAAGGAGGAAACCATCAGATCCAAGGTGCTGATGAGCTGAATTGAAGGTGGATTCCTTCCAGCAGGCAGGTGAGAAAGCAAAATAACTTTCCTGGAATGTCATTGTATGGATAACATGCTAGGATGGATGGGGCTTTGAGCAAATGGGTCTGGTGGAAGGTGTCCCTGCCCACGGCAGGGGGCTTGGAACGAGATAATCTTTAAGGACCCTTCCAACCCAAGCCAGTCTCTGGTTCTATGATTTGCAATCCCCTAAAAACAGCTGTCACACACATCCATTAATTAGTATCTATCTAATATGATGCCAGCAGTCCCAATTACCTAAAGTGCTGGAACTTTTGAGTTATCATCAACTATTGAGAACTGAGCTGTCATCATCTGAAATTCCCACTTGGTTGCCACATTTCTGGGAAACAGAGGTAACTCTGCTCTTTTTTTTTTTTTCATTTCTTAAGGCAACTCAACTAAATTAGTTATTCTACTAATAACTAGCATAACTGATACTGTTGTGCAACTAATACTGTTTGTTGCAACCGCTTTGAATTATTACCCAGCTGGTGGGAGATATTCTTCTGAATATTACATTTTACTGGACATTTGTGTACACTAATTGGCGTTTGGAAGTTAAATAGAGAAATGGGTAATTTAAACACCACTGGGACTACTTATTTCTCTGTCTTTAAAGCCTTAATCCCGACTGAGGAGGGCTTTTCTCATGCATATGACTGCTATTCAAAAGCAATGGGCTGACTAACAGCACACACAGAGCCAAGCATATGTGTAGATTTTAGCAGGCTTGCAACCTCTCCAGGAATAGAGCCTTGGACTATCCACACTTCAGAGGAGGCACTGAGTTTGTTTAGAGCAAATCTTTGGTGGATACTAAACAACCATCGCGCTTTCAAATTGCCCAGCTGGCACCTTTGCTACTCATACTCTACTGAATATTTTACCCTATTTAATATAAAAGGAAAAAAAAAAGGGAATTCCCTTTTTCCCCCCCAGTTATAAATTTTCTGAACCCCGTCACTGACAGGTTCCGCCTCCACAGAGGGCTCAATATTTCTCCCCAGAGCAGCATTTTGCCCTGCAGCAGCCTCGGAAGTGAAGCAAGGACAGTGATTGTGCTGGCATCCGGCTCTCAATGCTCCCATTATCCACGTTTGCCATACACAAATCCCCGTCAAGCTGCAGCCACATACCAAGCCAAGCAGGTGGCTGCTCTCCCCTTCCCCCTTGCCAAAAAACCTCCACGAAGCCCTAAATAAAATGAGATTGCATTCACACCTGCACCGATTCCTTCGCATATCGCAGAGTGAAATAGAGTTTAGTTTACTGAGCTAGCTGGCAAAACCCATTCCAAGTCCCACTTTGGCCACAGTGAAACAACTGATTTGATCTCATGCCAGCAAGTTATAATCTACCTCAGAGAACAAAAGCAGCGAATGCACTATTTTTTTTTCCCAGTGTTCTCTAAAAAGTCACCTGAAGCACACAGCAAGTTATTTTCAAATATCACAGTTCTCATACACAAAATAAACCCATTTACATCTACTACCACACACAAATAGCGACAGAAAAGGGCTTATCTGAAAAGGTGATACATATCTACTCCGAAGAGAAACCACAGAAAATCCTAAGAAGCTGCAGAAGGGGGAAAAAAAAAATCACTTCTAAGGCTGAAGTTAGTTACTGTTAACAGCACCACAGCCATGATCGAGGAGCCAAGAGCTGCTTACTGTTTTATAATGGTCACAGGAAAATTTACTTCTCTCACGAACAGGGACCTGGAAGGTCATACCACTTATTGGCATATTTAAGGTGAATATATTCTGCTTGAGTCCAGCTTGCTCTTCCTTCTCAAGGGGTCCACAGTTAACTGATTATATATATGCTGGCATGTGAGGCTTGGGTGGTTAATTTTAGCCGAAGACACGCATGTACTGTGCTCAGATTTCTGACACTGTCACACTTCACAACTCCCACCCCTCCTGCAGCTCTTCCCTTACACCCCCACTGCTCCCTTCTCTTACTACTGCTCTAATACAGAGTTCCAATGTTTGGCATCAATTTCAAACAGGAGCAGTATATTTTACAGTATCAAAGCTGTTTACAGCAAGAATAAAGTTTGGCAGGTCTTTTGTGTTGGACACGGTAGGTATTAAAAGAATTACTGAAGAAACTGTTGGGGTTTTGTTTGACTGTTTTGTTTTGTTGTTGTTTTGGGTTTTTTTACACAACCGATTACAGAGACAACCCCCTTCATGTAAATGCTCCTAATGTCTGTGGAAATTTATGCTCTGAATGGAAATCCAAGATTTCGCATGACAAAAAACTCCAGGTATATCCCTTTTTAGAACTTTGGAGCATTCACAATATTTGAAGGTTTTACCGATCAGAAATGGAAGCAAAAAAGCATCAGGCTGACTGAGACCTGGAGTGGACACACACAACGTGGGGCTGCCTGGCCTCTGGCAGCACCCCACTCTGTGCAAGTCAGCCCTAATTCCACGGTCTGGCCACATTGCTGGCATTCCTTAAAAACACAGAGAATTGGCACTTGTAAAATGCTTGGCTGGAATTTTTTGTATTAAAAAAAAAAACCAACCAACACAGCCAATGTTGCCAAGGTGAGAAGCAATGGCTGCCTCACCTCCCCTCTTGCCAAGCTGAAGGACAGATGTCTGACATTTTCACTGTTGATTTTTCAAAAGGCACACTCCTGCCAGAGTCAAATCTTCTAACTGCTCTGTGAAAAGCAAACAGCCTGGGAGCCACGGTGTCTCCACACCAGCTCTCACCCCAGCAAAGCCCCCTCCCCATGGCAGAGGTGGGTGTTTGTTTTGGGGAGGTGTGGGACCAGCGGGACTTTGATGGGGCTGGAGGAGAACATGATGTCCTGTGACATGAAGGAGCTGCTTTAAAACCCAAACAGCTCCGAGGGCCGAGCCTCTGATGTGCTCAGGACTGTGCTGGGAGCAACAGCTCTGCTTGCACAGACAGGCGTCAGATTGAGGGGGAGAAGTGGGGAAATCTCCCCCAAAACCCTGACCCATTGAAGATGGGAGAGAGATCCAACTCCTTAGAGCTTCTCCTCTAACCACTCAATGCAATCACTTCCCAAAAATCCATGGCACACTTGGCCCGTGAGAGTAAATATGTGTTCTAAACCTTTCTAATACAGACAGACTCGTTTTCTCTATTTGGAAAAGGTATGAGAGACCGTTCCAAACAGCTGCTGTAATTTCATTGGTATTTTTCACCTGGGGTCGCAAATCTGTGTGTTTGCAGTATCATCTCCTCTGGGCAGAAAGCCATGGCTGCAGGAGGGATCAAAACAGATGAACTATCACTGCTGGATTGGACTCTGAGAAACAAAGGGGAAGGAAAAGATTCCAAGAGATAATAATCTGAAGAGGACTGGAAATGGAACCTGATTTGCCATGTAGCATTTTAGGCACAGACTCATTCCTCTATTCCATTTTCTCCTGATTGCTTAGAGGATTAATTCATCAGAACAACATTCACAGCTGTGAAGCAACTCCAAGTGAAAGTAAAAATTGTTTCTAAGGCACATGGTACTAAACCCTTTCAACTCCTAGAAATGTATGAAGATGAAATTTATCTGATCCAAACACTGAGGCCAGGAAACATTGCAAAATTTTTTCTTAATTTTTAACAAAATCAGTTTGCTGTGGGGATTAGGGAATTACAGAAATTGGCCTTGGTCTCACACCAAATCCTAGCTCTCCTCTAGCCAAGAAGGACAAGCCAACATTCCCTTTTGGGTCTGCTTAGTGCTTGATGGACAAAAATGTAACTTCAAAACCAGGGCCTGGGTAGGATCAGTCCATATCAACATGGGAGTCACCAGCCAAATACCCTCCTCTCCCACGAACAGAGTGTCTAATGCCACTCAAGAAAGAGTAAGTCAGCTGCACTACCTTTCTCCCTCTCTAAATATAATTTAGTTCAGTGTCCAAGGCTTTTCATGAGAGGCAATGCCTCTGGAGTTGCCAGGAGCTGGCTAGAGGCAGCGCTCTCTGATGCTTGGAACGACATAATGCAACAGGCAACCAACCCAGGGATGAAAAATCACTGCAACTGAGTCAGGAAGGCCAAGGACCTATTCATCATTTTATCTGTCAAGCAAGATCAATGCAAAATCTGGAGATGGAAGGAGGAAACAAGAGCTAAACTTGAGCAAGGGCTTGACAACGATTGCTTCACGCATGTGCTCAAGTCTCAATTACTGAGTGCACACTGAACTCTTCTGAACAGGAATGCTGAAGTACTGAACAGTACTGAAGTTGGTAGTTAAGAATTACGTATTAATTCCATTATTTCTAAAGCTTATTGACGGTAAGAGTAAAAATGAGAAGGAGCTAATTATCTTTCCAAAGAGTTTTTGTATATTCTACCCACGTTTTTATATCTGATGCACTTCTAATGCTCCTCTTGCTCTTGGGCACTGTCAGAAATGGGACAGTTGGCTAGACAAATCTTAGATGTGACCCACTTTTGAAAGGCCTATTTTTATTTTAAGCTGCATTTTTAAGAGAGTGAAAAATATTTTGTGACAGCTGAGCATTAATTTGTGTGGCAAAGACTCCAACCCAAAGACACACAAAAAGACTCAGGATCTCAGAAGGGTTCATCATCTCCCATTAGAGACACATTATCCCAAGAGCTCATCTCCCACCTAGCCATCAAAATAAACAACCAATCTTTCAGAAAACTTCAGATACTTTAAAAAAACCTAAACAAGTGCCAGATCTCCAGCATTTTTAAAATCTGGTCCTCACTTTTCAGTAGGGAAAAAGGAAGATATTCATATACATTTGTATCAACATACAGATGGGGGGATGCAGCCCACACAGGTGTCTGGCCCTAAATGTTTTGTTAATGGGATCTTGAGGTAAAATGCTTGCATTTGAATAAACTAAAAACCATTCATACACATGGTGGAAGCGTTTTTGGTTTTGTTGTGTCACTCACTATAATGCCACACAGCCCAGAAACCAGGCTACAGCAAAAAGCTTTCTGCATACCTGGGGTCACCAGGGGTTTGCCATATTTTACAAGAAGTAAGGTCATCTTTATAAATTGTTCCTGATGAGAACTTACCAAATAACTCAGGCTGTTTCTTTTTTCCTTCCCCAAACAAAAAATTAAAGTGCTGAATTAATTTCCACAAACACAACAAACCTAATCTAATGGTCTTGCAGTTGGGCCATATGTTTCACAGATACAAAAACTAACTGAATATTCTACTGACTGATAACTTTCTGAATTAGATTAAATTGTCAATGCTGACCCTGCTTCCAGCTTAGCTCCTCCTGCTTCCACTTAAAAGGCTGGGAGTGCTCTCTATATCATGATCTATACGCCAGTTAGACAGAAGAAAATTGGCAATAGTTAAAGCTACACATTTGGCACCAGATCAAACTGAAAGGGGCATTGAAGGGCAGTGTCCCCGGCTATGATGTAGACCAAGGGAAGAGAAGACAAAGCTCTAGAGTGCAGATGTGATAGCAAAAACGTAGTTCCCCCTTCTCCCACTACAGTCTGTGTCACAAAGCCCTTTTCACTCAAACGTACTTGATATTTATAAATAAGAAATACCCCTCCTAATGGGAAGGAGCAAACCTGTACCTTAGTTTAGCTTAGCCCTATATAAAGAATTAGTAATTTTACCCCTAAAGGCCACTTACAGACATGCTGGCCAAGACCCCCATTCACCAATTCACTGTGTTTGGGATGAAGAATGATCCCCTGCACGATACAAGAGGGAAATTCTGCTTCTTCATTTCCCACTGACCTTATGCTTTGTAGGGGAAGGAGGAAGGGGGGATGCTTCCTCCACCAGAGCCAGCTGCAGTGGGCACTGCTGGAGGCAGGATGCTCACAGACTCAGCAAACCACTGGCCTGATGTGTGATGGCAAATCCTATGCTCCTAATTAGAGAGGTTCACTGAAGTGGCACCGGCCTGTGCTTCCATTGATCTGGCAATTAAAATCAGTGCTGTAGGGTTTTGCTAAAAATTCTGATACTGAACTCTTAACACCTCCTTCTACATTAAAAAAAAAAAAAAAAAAAAAAAAATCCAGTGAAGTAAAACTTACAGCAGACTAGAATTAATAATTTAAAAGTATATTTTTTGGTTGATCAAGAAATGACAGTTCAGGCACAATTCCCACATGTACAGGAGGTTTGGGCATCTCTGTCTGGGAGCCTCCTCACACAGCCACTGGCCACTTAAAGGCCTTCTGTACCTTCCTGAAAAAACCATCCAAGTCAAAGGAATAATTTTTGCACTGCTCCTGAAGCTTTCTGCAGAAATATATATATAGCACAGTCCTTTAACAGAACTGTCATGAGGCAGATCAATTCTAGGTTTTCTCTATTTCCAGCAGAAAGAGCTTTAACATAAAGATATTTAGTGAGAATTTCCAAGGCTTGAACAGCATGACCTACCAGGCTAAGACTATTATCAGTTCCTTATGGTTTTTGTTCATACATCCCTTTTTAAAATGCAGATAGTTGAAATACTTCTATTACTATGAATAGTCGTCCAACAATTATATGGCAGCAAGGAGGTTGATCAAAAGACCTGCAAGCTCTGGAAAATTCAGAAAGCGCAAGGCAATGACAGCAGCCTATCCTCACTGGGGCCTCCATCACTCAAATTCCAATGTAATTTTACACACACCTACACAATCCCTTTCTCTGGTTGATATCCTGCATTTAGTTTCCCATTTAGTCCTGCTTTTGCTTGAACACCTACACCCAGCAAAGCGTTACTCCAGCTAACTTATGTTGCTAAAATTAGCTGAGTAAAAGATTTAGTGAGAAGAAAAAAAAATATGGAATTTACAGGTAATAAACTCCTGCAATAATCCTTGTGGTCATTTTACTGGGATCCATAAAAAAATCAAACATTCGATTTCTTTTTTTTTTTTTAACTTGGTAAAAATGCTTAGTTTTCCGTCAGATGAGAACATTCACTTTGATCCACTCTACAGATGCAGTCAAATGTTCCCACAGGATGCAGATGAAAGCCCATCTATGTATGAAACTAAGCAAGGTTTAAAGTAACATCAGATAAGAGTAGGGGCTTAGCTGCAGATAAAATCAGAGCAATTTGCTGGTAATCATTCTGAGGACAGAGCCTACCTGTACAGAAACAAGGCTTAGGGACATTAGCAACATCAGTTATTCTCTTGCCTGGAGCAAGGGTTGGAGGAATGCAGAACAAAGAGCATGTTGCCAGTTTAAAAGAGAAGAAGGGAAAAGAAAACATGACTTATGCACACATATGAAATTTTGATTCAGAAATTAACCACAGAGATACTAATACTAGGAGGGGGAAAAGGAAAAAAGAGCTATCAGGACTGGTTGCCTATTTTCCTGATCAAACAACTAATATTTACAGCTTTACTTGTCCAGTCCTTTGTTAACTACAGTTCAAGCTGTATAATCTTAAAACTTCAGAAATAGGTCAAAAAAATTTAAAAGGAAAAAAAGAAAGCTGCAACAGCTGTTGTAGCACTATGTTGAGATTTTAGGTTCCAGGCCACTTTTTGCAAAAGGCGGGCTAAGAGCATCATCTATAAGTTGAAATCACAACAAATTAATTGAGCCATGGGCAGACGGTTGAGTTGTGAATTAGAACTAAAATTACCATTAGAACAACCTGAAAGAAAAAGCAGCTCACTGCCTGGATTTGGGGTTGTTTGTATGTTTGTGGTTTTTCTAGTTTTGTGGGTGTTTTTTTGTTTGGTTTTGTTGTTGTTTTTCAAACAGCGGCAATTCTATAGCTGAATTTCCAAGTACTGTCATTTTCGCAGTGTTTGTTTTACACCTTTGGCAACACTTTCACTGAAAGTTTTGTTCATGCAATCCCACGATGATTAGGAGGTTACGAATTACTCATTTTTATCTCTACAAATAACCTTCCCTGATATCTCCTGCAGGTTTTCTCCTGGGCCATCACTGCTGGATTCCTGAAGAGCAAGCCTGCTTGGCATTAGCCTTTCACCCACGGCTGCATCTGGCACTGGAACACGCACGGCAGCCTCAGCAAAATGACAAGTCATTCCAAGGAACACAGGCTGGTGACACCCTGTGAACATCGGGAGGACAGATCCAGGCAGCTGACAATTAGTGAGTGGTTCTGGGCCAGTTCCATCGCGCTCGGACATCATTTTAAGGAGGTGAGTGACACGTCCAGGCAGGAATCAAAGGAGTGCAGGCTTGTCCCCATCAGAGCGACTCTGACACAAAGGCCAATAAAGAAAAAACATCTTACTGAGATAAATTGGAGCTGACAAAGGCAGCAGCTGCTCTGCTCCACAGGGCAAATTTATATGTACAGTAGGCGTTGGGAAAAACGGATCCTTACGGAAATTACTGTCAGCTCATCCACTCTCTCCCCAATGCTATCCAGGAGATCCCAAAGAAGGAACCAAGGAAATCAGAGCAGAATTTAGCTTTTAAAACATGAGAAGTCCACAGATTCATTCAGAATAGCATGCAGAGGTATTTGTGAGGAGCATACAGAAACATGAGGAGCTAACATTTCCCAGCACACACTGTAAAGAATACTAATAAGTTGGAACAGTCGTGCCTTCAAAAGATACAGATCTCTTTACTATGATTCAGAAGCTCCCAGAGGATTTGAAGGATAGATGTTTTGGCATGAGATCCCCAAACCTCATTTTATTAGTGCATAAGGGAAAAATTTACTACTACTACTATTACTATATCTACATCACAGTTGGCCAAAGAAATAATTATTGAGCATGAACTACCTTAAGCAATGACTAGTAAAAATCGGGATTACTTGAAAAATGAGCAGTCTTAGATATTGAGATATTGACATTGCACAAGAACAAACGAACAACCCCCATGAGCCTGTGTGGTATAAAACACAGGATGGAATACTGCTGATGTTTGGTACCCAAAATCAGACTTCTCCATTGACTGAGGGACAAAGTCTGTGCAGTTTTGTGTGCTGACACAGCAGTATTCCATCCAGTGTTTTGCCAATCAATAATGCAGAAAGTAAGCTCTCAGCAATACATTCTGAATAGGCCTTTACAGACAATATAAGTGCATTTAACCCATCTGTTTCTGTATTTCTACACTATCAATTTTTCCAGTTTTCAGTATAACCAGAAGTAAATAGCACATTAAAGTATTCTGATGGTCTAAATGAGGTTTTGTAATGCTTTAAACACTTGTGTCAGTTTAGTGTGATGCTTTACATTTACTATTTACATAAACTAGGATGTGACAATGCTTGGGTAAGGGTCACGGGTAAGGGAGGGTTTTGCACATTCTGCATGCACACCTGCTTTGCACTGACAACATTTTGTTCTCCCAACTCTCTGCAGATGCTTGGCTCAAAAAGAAAATAACCCAAAGATCAGATCAGTAGCCTGATATTTCCATGAAGCAGCTAACCCTGACAGACCTCACAGAAGCACTGAGTAGCCCTGAGACCAGCCTCCATCCCCAAGAAGGATTAAACACAATTAACATCAGGAAAGCAGATGTCTAACAAAGTAATAAACCACAACTTTTACATGAGGTTAAAAATTTCCCTCTGCTTTCCTCCATTCAGCAAATGATCCATGGCTCCCAAACGTATCTCTTTGCTGCTTTACGCCACCTCGAGACTCCCTTATTCTCTCATCAGCCAATTCATTGGCAATCACTTGACAGCAAAAAAGAAAAAAGCCCAAAACAACAAAAAAAAGCTTGTTGAGCAAATGTCAGAGAACATTAAATTAACCAGTCAAAGATCAGCAATGAACAGTTGACACCAAATTGAACCCAACACATGGCCCCATTCACATTATTGTTAAACACACATAGCCAATCACTCTGCCTTCAAAATGACATTAAATGGTCTTTATTTTATAAAATAAAAATATTTGTTTGTGAATGCTAGTCAGCCTAACATTAAGTACATCATAAAAAGTAAGCTATTGTTCTCATGCAGTTTGGATTAAAGGTACAGTTTTACCTCCGAGTACAAACTAAATTATTAAGCATTATTATTAAGCATTTTCTCTTAAACTCAAAGAAATCCTCACTATATTTCTGTGTACTTCTATTTGTGACAGAGAGAGAACTGGATGTGGATGTGAGGGCAAGGAACCTAATTAAATACATCCATTTTCTCTCAAGAAAGGAAAAAGCCAACCATGCAATATTTGCAATATTTTAAACACAAGGTGTTGAAATGACAAGAAAATAATCATATTTACAAGATACTAAGGTGCCCAGCGTGGCAGGTGTATTTCCTTTTATTCCTTGAAAAGAACTTTTTCAGCACTGAGTACATCTCATTACTTCTCTCTATGCCTGTCACCCCTCCCACTCCTTGTCTCATTTAGGTAATAATTCTTAGACATGTTTATACTGCACACCTCCAGGACAAGAACTGCCACTTTATGTTTCAGCAGCACCTCATACAACTTGGTTGTGATCTCAGTAAATTAATCTAGGCAATCTACTCAGGATTTAAATGAAGTTTTTCAAAAAGGCACAAATTTGCCTCCTAAATCCATATTTAGTAATGGAAATGCTCTTACAGAAGGCCAGAACAGAGCAATTGTTCCCCATAGACATCTCATCCTCAGAAATCCTGGCAGCCTGTATTGCAGATCCTCTCCTAATGTAAATTTTCCATTGCAATACCTTAAACCAAAACCAAACAACCAATAGTTCTACCTTCTGAATTCTAAGGTCAAGAGAACAAAGTAGCACCTGGGTGATCTTGGAAACCACTGACAAAACCAAGCCACAGTCAGGTAAGCCTTTGAAAGTGCTGATCTTTTCACATGCCATGTATTGAACCCAGTGGTGTCAAATCCTGAGCCCAGGTTATTTACCTGCATTCTGGTCATTAAAAAACAAACAAACAAACAAACAAACAAACAAACAAACAAAAAAAACAAAAAAACAAACCCCAAAACCAAAAACTCCAAAGATTTCTTTAAAAAAGGAAACAGCCCTTATGGCAGATCTCTGAATGCAAAGCGGAGAGGAGAAAATCAGCTTGCCTTACAATGCCCAGCTGTTTCCCAGGTGATCATTATCACATTCCACTGTGGGCACAAGGGTGAGATGCCAGAACAGTGACACCACTCCACCAACTGAAACTGGATAGTCAGGAGTGCTCTAGAAGCTCTCTAGTGCTTCACTGTAAAAGAGACTGACAAAAAATATATATATACAACCACTGCTTAGTTCAGAACCCCTTGTTAAACCCTTCCCCACCAAAATCATCCTCCCTCCTTCACTTTCATGGTACTCACCCTGACAAAAGTTATGTAGGGTCATGATTCTCCAACAAGATTAGGATCATTATAATAAAATTAGTAACTGCCCAGATAATCTATAAGGAATTTATGTTTATCACATCAACATGAAAAAGCAGATCCACTATGACAATAAACAAGCACATTTGAAGTGAAACTTTTCAGACAGAAAAGTAATACAGAAAACATCTGAGCAGTCACAGCCTCAGCATGATGGCCCTAATCATGAACTACCTGCAAATAAAAGACAAAGTACTGGTTGAGTGAGAGACTTAATGCTTATTCACATGTAAAATTTTTAAATTTAAGACATATTAAAGCCCCCCGGTAATGCCCTGGTAAGACTTCACCTGAAACATTTCATACAGTTCTTGCCACCTGTGATCAAGAAGGAGGAATTCAGACTGGAAATGGTACAGAAAATGACCTGGAAATGAAGAGGAAGTCTTGGGAAAGAAAACTCTGAGACTGAGGTTTATCTGAACTTCACAGTAAAATGTTCTTTGCCCAGAACACTGGGGAGGAGGAGCAGAGCAGCCAACAGACTGCTGGCAACAAACCCCAAAAGCACATGAACAGGCTGTGAGAGTCTGAGCACATGAGGCTGGAGGAGAATTCAGGGGCATCTTTCCACCAAGAACAAGTGAATGCAAGCCGAGTGGTTTTCAGATTTTATATTCATGAAAACGGTGGAATTGTTGCATCCATCAGTACACCGTAACAGTGAAGTCCGACATTGATTAAAACAATAAACCCTCTATCTCACATGCTATTAAATACCATCTGCATCTATCCCTCTATAGTAAGAGCAAGACTTAGCACAAACCCACACACAATTGGAAGTAAAAGAAACAGTTAGGCTCTTAGAACAGTGTATGGAATTTTTAATCTTCCCACAGTGTCCTATGAGGGAAAGAAGTAAATAAACTAAAATCAAGCTGCAATCCCAAAATGCATCCTGTACCAGAACAGGAATGCTTTTTGAAGGATCACCTACCTCCAATCTCTTTCCAGTCTGTTTACTGCCATAATCACAGAACAGAACTAAATGAGGCTCAAACATCTACACCTGAATTCTAAATTAAGATAGACAAACAGATTTACCTGGAATATTTCAGAAAGCCTAAACCAAGCAACACACAGCATCTACATACATTTTTAGACTTGCATTCCTGAAGCTCCTTATTTAAGGATTTTTTTTAATGATATCTGCACTGAAATGTGACATGTATAGTCTGTAACAAAAGAGTTATAATACTGCATTTATTTATCTTGAGATATAAACATCTGAATGCATACATTAAATCATTTTCATGTGACTGTTTTCTACTTCCCTTGATTTCTGTAATGACGTCAATTCTTTAAAATAAATAACTAATTCAATTTTAGATACTGAGCATTTTAATAATATTTAAATATCTACATATTGTATAGAAGAATACACACTGTGGTGGGTTGTCCCTGGCACGTGTATGCACACACACAGTACCTGTGTCTGAGAATTTAATTAACTGTGTGGTACAAGTGCTGTCACAAATGATCCAAATCTCCTCTAAAAGGTGTGTGGAGGTTTCCCTCTTTCGAAGAGAGCCTGTTCCATCCCTGCTGTGGTGATTAGAAGCACCTTGCTGTATTCTGATGTCTTTACAGACAATACTCATATGCCCACATTGTCCTTGTTTTTCTGTTTAGGAGTGCCAAGAAAAGAGATTTTTCTTCTCTCTTGGTCAATCCAACAGCCCTAGTTTCCTTCACATTGATCTTTCACTAATGACAGCACAGCTGTGTACAATATTCTGGGTGAGGTTTCACCTGTCTCCTGGCAGTTTCACTGCTTTCACACCTCCTTATCTCTCCTGAAATCACCTTTCCTGATCCCTGTCAGGAATAGGTCTGCCTTTTGCGCAGCCTTATGACGCTGCAGTTCACAGTTGTGTTGTACTCTCCTGACTGATTCCCAGAAAAAAAACAACTGTGTGTGCTCTTTCAGCACACTGCTTGCTCACAGGCTTCTGTGTCAAAACAACATTGCTTTAGCTGCGTGATTAAATACAAGTGTGGGGAATGCATGATTACATGCAATAGCCCAGACATATCCTAACCTTTGAAACACTGAATTATACTTTGCTATTTATTTTAATCTTTGTAGAGTGCCAGCAACTAAGCCTTCGATCTCGACATCTAACAACTGGCTGAGGTTCCACACTTTTTGGCTTGGAAAAGCTGGGTAACAGGCTGTGATCCCATTCCAACATCAAATCAATAATCAGCTGCAAGATAATGTTATGACGATTCCAATAAACTGCTTATAAAGCACTAATATAGATGGCAAAAGCTTAGGGAACTGCAGGAATTCTTTCCCTTAATGAAAAGTATCGCTAAGTCAGCTAGCAAAAATAGGCCTATCAAATCAAAACTTTGCAAATCTCTTACCAGCCCAGTCAATTCTTCTATTGTAGTTTTTAAGCACTTGAAAATCTCTTCCAGAATGAAGTGTTTCTTCCAAATAAGTATGTTCCCTTTGCTGTATGCTACACATCAGCCCAGAAGGCACATAGAGATAAGAGCATTAAAGGGAAATGTTTAATAGAAGAAGTCATGTGTAAACCAGGACTGAAATTTTATTCATAGAGATAAACCTTTTAACACTCTCTTCACAGAGAACATTTTGAATTAACTCACTCTTTTCCAAGAATAACTTTTTTCCCGTTTTTTTGCAAGAACAGGTTTTAAAAATCCAATGGTTTACCCAGCTCAGGGCCCATGAACTTTTGCAACCCTCAGGTACTGGTGCAGCTGGCACCACTCACCCCCTGGCACACATTTGGGGTGGTGCTGAGCAGGATACATCCCTTCTTCCCCAGCCCATATGGACATGGCCCACCTCCTCCTGCACCTCCTGACTTTCACAGGAGCAATTTCCCCACTCCTCGCATCTCAGGGTCTCCTATGGAGCAAGGGCGAGGATGGGAACACTGAGATATATCCACACCCAGAGCCTTCTGCTGCTGTGGAAATGAGAATCTTCTCCTTCTCGTAAGTTACAGGTATCCATATAGAAAATGCTTGTGCAAAGGCATGCATGTTTCTTTTCTCTCATGTTATTCAATGTTTTAAAATCGAAGCAGAAAATAATTATAGGGAGAGAGAAGTCATAAAATAATTATATCTGCTTACTAGTTAAGCAGCATTCACATTTTATAAACCAAAAACAGAAAGAATAAAGGTGACAAGGAAAGCTGAGCAGCCTTGAGTTTTCTCCAGCTCTGTATAACCCATAAATCTAATCCCAAATGAGAATCTGAAACCTGTTTTTGAAACACCATTATGGTACATTGCACAACAAAATGCTATAGCTTCTGCTGACATTACCATGGCTCTCCAGTCAAGTTTCTTTTGCTCCACCACTTTAAGAAACAAAATTTTTCAATGCAGGCTTATCCTTGGGTCATTTATTACTCCACACAGAAGGTTTCATCTTGAGAAGACACACATACAGTTTGCATTCATTAGTTGCTTACAGGTTTAAACAAACAAAAAAACACACAAAAAACAAACCCCAACCAAACCACAAAAGAAACCCCACCCTGGAAAAGTTATCTACTGCCAGTTACACACAGAAAGGTTAGTTAACATGTTTCTACTGATACAATAGTAGGAAAAACCTTGTAAAAAGACAGAACATTCTCATGTTTGTATACATTGTATACAAATGCTACAAGGCTCAGGGTTTGTAAGATAGGACAGGACAATTTGAACTTGGCATGAAAGAGAAAGGATCACATGCTTTTTACAACCTTCAGTCATCACAAAAAAAATACCTTACCCCTTGTGAATTCTCAAAGCCATAAAACAGTGAGTGGGAATGATCCTTGTTTTGATTACATTAAAAAAGGTGTTTGCATAAGGTGTGAAGCTGACTCAGAACAGTTACAGAAAACAGAAGAAAACGAGAGGGAGGTGTTACACTCTAGGCTGAAATTTTGTTCTGTTAGTCTCAAATGTGAAACGGAAATAAAATCAGAATTAAACATGTGTTTTTAGAAGCCCAGGAATAAGAAAACTCTGGGGTCAAAATGAGTAGGTTTATCAGATGTACACAAGTCACTCACCATAAACAGGAGGAAGCTACACAACTCATTCTTTTTCTCCCAAGAGCTGGCCACACCTTAGAATGTAGATACAGTCTATTCAGCAAAAAAGTTATCTTGGTTACTGGCTGGCCACTCCTCTGAATGTCCAGAAGTAACATCAATATGCTCCAGAGAGACTGGCAAGAAACCTGTCATGATTACCCAGGGAAATATATCAACAATAAAAGTAACCTTGTATTTTGCAGCTAATTGAAGATGACAAGATGGCAGCTGAATGGACTGTGTAGTGGTATGTGGCAAATATTAGGCTACCATCCCCCAAAATTATTCAGGAACGATATTATGGAAAAGGAGTTACCAAGTTTCAGCAGAGTTAGATACTTATTTCACATTGCACTCTTATGGCAATGTCATAATTTTTACAAACTTATCTGAATAAGTCTTGCAGGATCTGATATTTGGGGGCTACATGGTAACA
Organism: Acanthornis magna; assembly: GCA_036785705.1. Taxonomy (NCBI): domain Eukaryota; kingdom Metazoa; phylum Chordata; class Aves; order Passeriformes; family Acanthizidae; genus Acanthornis; species Acanthornis magna. The sequence continues at coordinate 101,122 of JAWUZG010000741.1, forward strand.
GCAGGCAAATAGATTTATCCCTAGCTGCCTGAAAAGCCCTATATTACAAATCTGATAAAAAACTACACTTCCACATGCTGAATTTTATGATTTCAACCACAAAGTGATTCTTGCCATCACCACCCAAAACTCTCTGCAGGAAGTATTTGGCTTTTGTTGGCATAGTAGCCATCATCAGCTCACCCTAAGCAATGACTGGCAAGCATTTTTTTCATTCTTTCTTTCACAGAAACCTCACTGGACCAAAGGAAGGAAAGAAAATAGAAGGGACATGTCTGATGTATTTACTCAAACACTCATTTACCTGAGGATTCCTCTTTTTAAATTAACTTTACATATATAGACACATATATATAAAAGCTGTCTTTCTTTGATCCACTTAATCAAGACAGGCCAGCCAAGGCCTCCGGAAGAGCTCTGCCCAGAGCTGAGCTCATCCCAGAGCTTTGGGCAGAGCCTTGCCAGATCCCCCAAGCGTGAGGAGCACCCCCAGCTCTCCCTGCCCCGGCATCCAGCAAAGCACGCCAGGCAAGAGGCAGCCCCACAAGGGCAATCTCCGTCATTCCCTAATTGCAGGGGCAATAAATGCCTGCTGGTTGACAGGGAAAGTGGGTCAGGAGCAGGGTAGGGCGTAAGGGATTTTATTTTTTCTCCTTCTCCACAAGGAATGGGTAAATCCAGCATTTTTCTTCCACTCTTGCACATTACTTGGATTTTGTTGGACACTACCAGCTATTTGATTTCTCACCTCAAATCTCCTTTTCTCTGCGTGATTTCATAAGCTCAGTTCTCACAGGTGCTGCTTGCAAAGCCCACCGAGGGCTGCTTTAAAGGCCAATGTATATGCAAAGACTTTGCAATACACCTGTGTACATAAGCTCCTGCTTCCTAAAGGGCTCTTTACATATGAAAAGCGAGAGAAAGGACTCACTTTAACCTCCCTCCCAAAATATTTGGCTTCAGCTGGAACGAGGCTTGGGCAATCCCCACAGAAAGCCGCCAACTTCCACTGCCAGCTCACAAATTGATTATTCCAGCGGCTACCCATGTGTGAAACATCCGAAATTATCTGACGCCACGTGAAGGGCTGCTGTTGTACCCGGAGCTGAATACTCCTTCACTAACACGTGTTTATCAGCTCATTCCTTGCAAGGAAGGTATGTAAAAACAGAGATTGTTACATTAGGAGCCGAACTATAAATTTCTTTGATGGCAGAGCCTGATAGGAAGAGGTGCCAGGAGCCTTTAACTCCCACATGGACTTCAACAGGGTTTTCATACATAAAGGCTAAAGGATTAGACCCGTAGCATATCCTTGGGTTTTATTATAAATTTCTCAGGAAAATAAATCTTTCCCCTAAAAACTGCATAAAAATGTAATTTTCTTTGTTTAAATAATCTGCCAGAGAGACAGAGGAAACACATTTAACGCTATCTCAGACAGCCACTGATTTGAGATTCTTTACATCAAATAGCCTAAAAAGAAAAAAAAAAGCTGCTGAGGACAAGTCTCTCTAAGTTTTGATCATTGTTTATATCTTGGTACAGACAGTAATTCAAGCAGACAGGCAGATATGTGGGTTTCCTGAGCTCATTTATGCTGGAGGAATGGTGCAGCCACACACTTTATACTTACGGGATGCAGTGGGGTTTTTTGCTTTTCAGGAAAGGAGAAGAAAGGAAAAGGGATGCGGAGGGGAAAGGGAGGGGGAATTTAAAAACTGTTGAGCAAACAAAACTCCAAATGCTCCCAGCCGACAAAATTACTCCAGCAAAACTGAAAGAGATAAAATTGCTTCCAAGAAGAAGAAAACAATAAGACAACTACTAAAGGAAGGGGAGGTGAGAGGGCTACACACACATAACTGATGCTTCGGTTCTTAGTTTTAAATGAGAGAGGAAACAACACGCAGATTGACCTATTCAAGCCCAAAGCATAAAGTAACGAGTAACAAATCCGGCTGCGACTCTACAGCAAAACAGCATCCGCCTGGAGAGCACATCTCTCCAGCACAGCCCTGCCACCCTAGGTACCCCTGCCCGCTGATGAGAAGCGTGCGAGGATAATTCTTCCTCCCTCAGCGGCAGTCGCGGGTCGCTCGCGGAGCTCCTTACCAGCTTCATGGTGCTGTTGTTGTGCTCCCAGCGCCACAGCACCACGCTCATGCTGCCGCCGGCACCTGCCGCCCCCCGGGCTACCCACCGGAGCGGCTCCAGCCATGCCCGCGGGCCGCACGGCGCTCCGCTCCGCGCTGGGGGAGGATCCTCCGCACCCCTGGGCGGAGGTAACCCCCGGCACGGCCCGGGGAGGGATCAGCGCAGGGGCGGGAGCGGGGGAAAACAGCCGGGAAACACTGGGAAACAGGCATTAATGGAGCCGCGGGGTGGGAAGGGGCTTAAGGGGGCGGGCGCGTTTTAAAGCAAAGCGGCAAATGACAGGGGGTTCTCCCCATTTGGACAGCCTGGCTCTGTTAAAAGCGCAGGTCCCCAAGCTGCCTTCTTGTATCGGTCTGCCGCTGCTTCCACTCAGTAATTGGGTTTATACTGAGGTCTGCTGGGGTGGGAAAGGACCAGGCTTGCCCTGAGTCAAAGGGAGGAATATCCTGCCTTAAAAATGATTCAATAGTTGGAGCATAGCAGATCGGCTTCAGGAACGTAAACAAGAGAACAGTAAGAGTGTTTAGAATAATTACCATTTTTAATATGCAGAAGAGCTATATTTAATGGCAGTAAATATCACAGTTTGCCACACTGCATTTAAGATACAGCTATTAAAGATCTTTGTCCATACCAGGCTATTCTCCAGCTGTGAGAGCAGTCCTCTGAAATACCCCCTCTGCCCCCCTGCAGCACCTTGCCCAGCGTGGCAATCCAGACGGATTGCTGTGGGAATTCATGCCTGCTCTTGCCCAAGCTCCTACGAAATCACCAGTGGGAACCACGCACTTGGCTGTGGCTGCTCACCCTTCTGCTCTGGAGAAGGTGCCACACCTGACGAAGGGGGTGGGACAAGGGGGACACCGCAGCTCCAGCAGCAGCTCCATGGGCAGCACCCCAGCAGCTCTCCAAGAATGGATTTGGGGGTGGTTTCTTTGGTGGCTTTGGTTTTGCCACGCCAGTGAAACATGGGATATTAAAACACACTTGAAGGAATTCCCCAGGCCACCGTTTTCTCACCTGCTCTCCAAATATGGGTTTTGATTCATAAAAAGATCACTTTGCTGGCTGAAGGAGGGGAGGCACGAAATGACCACAGGCATAACCCATAGCTAATGGTCCCAGAGCCCACGAGCAGCTCGACGCCATTTTCTAATCATTAAATCCTTTAATAATCCAGTAAAAAGGCATTAAAACATTTTTTTAAAAGGGACCAAGTTGTACTCAAACTGATTGCTTTCTTAGCTAAAAATTCAGTATGATTTTACTGGCTAGGCTGCTTCATATATTCATTCAGTATGCTGCTGAAGAAGTATTACAATAAATCAGTAAATTAGCATTTGAAATTCTGTATGTACCCTTTTCTACTACAAGAAACACATGTGCCTTCCTACTGAAGTCACTGCCCTAACAGTTATGGTTCCATGACTTAGATTTAATTCCTTCAGTCTGTAATTGCTCTCCTGTTCTAATTTATTATTTTAAGTGATAAAGAAGAAAGAATAATTACTGAAACAAACAATCATATTCCATCACTGTAAAAAGAATTCCCCCACCAAGTTTGGTAGCTTAAATAGCTGTGTATAGAGGCAGAGCTGCACGCTGAAAGCATTTAAAGGCTTTATGCGTACAGGTTACCTTTGAACCATAGAAGTAAAATTTGAATCCTCTTCTGAGAATAAAGAACTCTTGTTCTTTCCCTTCAGGCCAATGTGGACCAAAGCCCTAGCACAGCCAAATCTTCCCAGCCAGCCCTCTACGTAAGCAAGTACCCTGCTGAAAGGTCATTCCTACAACACTCAACAGAGGGGAAGGTTACAGCCTATTTGAGGGCTCGAACATAAGATGTATGGTCTTCAGGAGGCTCACAGGCTGAGACAATAACCTGCTGACAGACTCATGAATGAGGGAATGAATGCGCGCACTGGGAGGAAGAAGCCTGGGTGTGATGCCAGAAGGATTTTCTGAGAGCATCTTAGCAGCACCTTGGAGGAGCTGCCAGCGCCTGCAGCGCGCTCCTCGCCGAGCTCAAGTTTGTCCCTTCCCTGCTGCTGGCACAGTGGGAGCATCCCATCGACCTGCTGGCATCTGCCTAAATATCATGACATGATGGTGTTCTGCTTCCAAAAAACACCCCAACCTCAGGCAGAAAACCAAGGGAACTGAGGCAAGTGGAGCTTTACGCTTGCAGGATTACAGACTGTGCGAAGGGCCAAGACAACCCTCAGCACAAGTCAGCGCTGCCTCAGACACCTCCTAAGCCTCTTAAAAGGCTGTTGGTGATCTGCTCTGCCAGTGTGAACAGCCAAATATTCTCATGCAACACTCAACCTCGTGCCAAAACCAGGAATTGTAAGAAACAAAGGAGAGCTCTCAGAAAATGGCAGATTTTTGTCTACCATCACAAGGAAAACTCCATTTTTGGGACCCAGGGAACAACAGTAGAGCCAAAGTGCCCCAGCTACAAAAGGCAGATTAAAAGACCAGATATGGACAGAAGGACTCTCCAGCCAATCAGCCTTATTTCTTTGAGTACAGTTTCTTTGAATACAGACAGTTTGCTGTCTGTTTTTACATTAACTGAAGTGTGGCTCAGGCTTGAGTGTTTTTTCATTTTATCCCTTTATGAGCCAGCTGAGCACATTGAATGTGGACAGAGACACTCATAAGTAATCAGCCTGAAATACTAATACAGCAAAGCTCCTGAGGTTAAAGCATAAGCTCTGTGCCTCCCAAACACTTTTTAAGCTAATTAATATCCTTAACTAAAATCTGTGTTGCTTTTAGACACTTTTATTTAATGGATTTTCCTAAGTCAGCCTTGATTTGGGACAAAGATCTCTCGAGCTCTGATAGTGTTGCCAGGTGTAACCGGAATTTATGTCTTCCATTAAAAAGTAAGACTTCGGAGCTGCCTTTCATCCTCCTATCTCCCTTTCAGGCTCCCACAACACAGTGAAAGAGATAAGGTCAGGACTGAAGCTGGTAAAATCCATGCATGACCTCTTGCCCCCTGGCAGCATCGCGGCAGGAGTTCCTCCCCAATTGCTGTGCCCCAGCTTTGCTGACAGATCCAGGAGATGCTTTTCCCATACAATGCCCAATCTCAAAAGAGAACAAGGACCAGATATTTGCCAGCATTTGAATCCTTTATAAAGCATCCAAGCTCTCTGAAGCTTTATCATGAACTTCAGCAGCACATACACGATGACGTGGGGTCAATATTACGTTGAACCTTCAGGAAAAGACATTATTTACAGCCCTAATGGGCATCTAAACTTCCCTATTAAAGTGTTGAACAATACACTTGTTATTCACCAGCGAGTCTTCAATGACACAGAAACACATGCCCCCAGCAAACCCCGTGCTCTAACAAGACATCATTCCAGTTCCCAATGCTTTTCAAATAAAACTGCTGGAAAAACAGGAGGAAACAGGTGTTGGAGACATTATGAATGAACTCAGTGCACACAGTCATTGTCCGTGCAACATTTACTATGAAGAAGGCTTGGGGAAATCCGCTCGCTAATAATTCATTGTTTCCCTATGAAAAATACGTGTGCTAACAGCTTGCTCTGCTGTCATTAAACAAAGCCACACTCTTGTACTTACCCATTACTTTTGCTTTTTAAACACATCAACATTTTGTTGTTTTGGTTTGGTTTTTTTTGTTTGGTTGGGTTTTTTTGTTTTTTTTTTTAATCTGGAAAAGAAAGCATATTACAAAATTTTATTACTGCTTTTCAATGCATTTTGGTCAAAAAGACTAATTTTCTGTTCACTGAAATCTGCGTTTTTATTTATTTTTACTATGTGACGATAAGCACACAGGTCTTCCTTTCATGCACTACAAAATGGAAATATCTACAAACTAAAATCTTGAAAGGATCTTAAAAATCTTGAAGTTGCCAATCACAGTATTTTGTTATTGACATGGGAGAAAACAGGAGCCTAGCCCATGGAATCACAACAGATGCTAAACAATTTTTATTTCAAAAAAGCCCTCAAAATGGTGTTGAGCAGCAGCCTCTGAATTCAACACTTCCTAAACCAGCAGATGAGATGCCTTGCATTGAATAATACCTTTAGAGGACCCAATGAAGGAGCTGCCCACATGGCAAATCCTGATTTTCAGCTGTTGTTGGGAGGTTCTGGAGGACAGAGACAGCTTGTGCTGGGTACCAGCTCAAAGAGAATGAGATGGCCTCAACAGTCACAACCTCCCACCAGTCCCAGACAGAAGTACAAAAAAAGACAGAAACTCAGTTAATCAACAGCTGAAGCAGACAGTATTATTACTGGCAAATGAGCATCCTTTCTCTGGAAAACATGTCTTGTTAAACTGGTATTTTCTGCTGAGCTCACAGGAGCTTATGAAAGTGATAACACAGATGAGATTCTGTGAGGAGGCTCTTGACTCATTTTCACCTGGCACAGTGAAAACCAGAATAATAAATAACAAATCAACCCAGCAAATATCTGGTGGACTGGAAAGGAGTTAACTGGTTTAAAAACATATGATAACTGGGAAATTACCTTTCAGAAAATAAGCAGCTTGACTGTGTTTCACAGGAATAACTTTCAGCCTTACTTTTCTAAGCAAGCCTTAGAAGGGGCTAGGAAGTTTGTTGGTGGCACAACAGTAATGAAAGAAAATGGTAAAAAAAGAGTGAGATCAAAGTTAAAGAAACTCATCTATACTGATTAGATCCATGAAAAGGTGTTAAAACACAGTAAATGTGATGTTATAACACGGAGAACCTGAGAGTGTCACAGAGCAAATGACTCTCCATGAGTTCAGTGCATCTGGAAAGAGCGCTGTGCCACCAGGCTTTGTGCTCTGGTTATTGGGGTGATGCAACACTTGCACATAAGAACAGGTGGTTATCAAACAAGAATAGGTTTTATCACCTGCTGGGTTTAATGCTGTTTGCATAAAACAGTTCAACAGGTTTAACCTTTGGAGAGACTTCAGAGGAGAGCCGCGAGAATGACTTACGGACTGAAAAATGCGTATCACAAGACAAGGTTCAAATAGCTCCGTTTCATTTGTCAGAGAAGAGTAAGGGCAAATGTGAGATCATAGCACAAACTAATTTAAAAAGTGAAAGCAATCCAGCAGAAGTCATGTGGACCATTTTATGGAGGAAGTCAGAGTGAATTATCACATTTATTGCTGTCTACCATCAAAGGTTATTTCTAAGTTCCCCATTAAAGTTTATCAGGCAGCTACAGATCTGTTCCTGCCAACCTCAAATCTGTACTATCACCTGACTCCTGCCAGCAAACCAGTGTAACATACAGCAGTCTTCAAGGATTTCAAGGAATATGAAAGTAGTGGAAAGCTTCCTGTGCTCCATCCCAAGTTCCAGTCTGCTGGTATTCAACAGCTCACTAGTGCACCGAGAAATAGGTGGGGTCTGGGGGATTTTAAAAATAAATATTAAATTTTTTATTAAGAACACAATGTGTTGGCGAAAAAAAATTGCTAAATAAAGCAACAAAAATACCAGCACATTGAATACTCACTGGTTAAGTAATGCTGATGTTATTAACAAGGCCACCCTGTTGATGGAGGGCAAATTCCAGCCATGGTCTGAGGGACTGAAGTGGTCACTCAAAGGACAATAATCCAGGAAACCTATGGATCCTCCTCCAAAAATCGTAGTCACAATCCAAAGACAACACTGCCCTTTCTGAACGTAATCCTAGCCCACGCTCCCAGCTCTGAGACCTGACATGCCCTTCCCCAGTTTCCCAACATGTAAAAAATAATAATATTGATATCAAACAAAAATAGCCTGACTTACTATATTTGAGACTTTTTCTTGATTCATGTTATTTTAATAGGCAGACTAAAATACAGACAGGAAAATGTTAGTTGCTCGGTTTCTGCTGAGCCTTTGCCAACTGCCCTGAACACCAGAATTTAAAATTAACTAAGCAATTCTACTTAGGCAGATGCAGAATAGTAAGAAAAAAGTGATCCAATTAGTCTGTAGACAAAGCTGCTCAGAGCTAACAAAGGATCTCTCACCATAACTTCTGAAACCTGTCCCACAAAAGAACACATACCAAGAGTTAATTAAAAAATAGCTGTTACTCATAGCCTTGATTAGCCACCTGGAACACTCGATAACAACTGGTATCCACCAGATCCTTTTGCCAAACTCTTTATACTTCACCCTTAAATGAAGTGGTTGCTAATTCAAGAGCACAAAATTCTGTGACCTAAAGAGCCTGCATGGTACATTTGAGTAGAAATTTGCATTATGAAATTATGTATGCATACAAATACAGAAATACTTAAATATATAATTACTTGATTAGGGGTGCATTTATTAGGGGTGACCTAATTGAGGCCCTCCAGTACCCGAAGGGAACATACAAGGAAGACAGAGAGAGACTTTTTACATGACAAGGGGAATGACTTCAAACTGAGAGTAGGTTTACATTGGATATTAAGGAAGAAATTTTTCCATGTGAGGGTGGTGAGGCCCTGGCACAGGCTGGTCAGAGAAGCTGTGGCTGCCCCTGGATCCCTGGAAGTGTTCCAGAACAGGCTGGATAGGGCTTTGAGCAACCTGGGAGAGTGGAAGGTGTCCCTGCCCATGGCAGGGGGGCTGGAATTGGAAGATCTTTAAGGTCCCTTCCAAGCCAGGCCATCCTATGGATCTATTTAGAGTTGAATCCATAGAGCAGTTTTCCTGTAAAAGCTGCAGTTAAACATGCTATTGGTGGAAGTGCCATAATCAGGTCTTCCCAACTAATTTGATTTCAAAGAAGTATTTCCAGTGTCCACAGAAGTTTCTGGATGGGGCTGTTCTCCTCACATACAGATTTCCAGCACTGCCTTCTGAACCTGCATTTTCAACTCTAGCAAGTAAAATAGAATGCCCAGGCTTGTTCCAAACTTGTTAATATGATGATGACATGGAACACTGTTTCCAACAGTGTTTTGATGGATTAATAATAAGGGCCATCCCCTCAGTTTTTGGTTGTTTATGAGACCATCAGCTTTGAAAGCTTCCATGCCTTGCTTCTGGCATGGCCCTGCGTCAGAGGCTGATATCACCACGGGCAGCCTTGCACAGCTCCCCTTGCTCAACCCAGAGACGGGAGAGAGATGCTGTGAGCCCACAGAATCCCCTTCTGAGCCTCTGAGGCACAGAGGACTTCAGGGATGCATCACCTCCCTCTCAGTCACCAGCCAGAATCAGCCCCCTGAAGGCAGCAATTTGGAGACATAAACACAGGTTATGAAAAGCAGTCCAGGATTTTCAAGATAAATACTTCTCATTCCAGAAGAGCTGGTCAAGGACCAACCCCACCAGGGACAGCAGTGTTGGGGTAGATCTCATCTCTTACCCAAACTGGCAAGTTACAGGATGAAGAAAAGCTTTTAGTGCAGGCTTGTAACTAGAGAAAGGAACATTCCCAGCTGCTGCACAGCAACAGCTGGTTTTGAAAGCTCACACATCATAAATTAATGGACACATACAAAGAGAGGAAAAACCCTGGTCCTGTGCTAGGGATGCCCAAATACCCAAGCTGGATGCCCAACAAGGCTCTCCTCTCTCTCCTCAATAAATTCACATTTCATTCAGCAGCCCAACCAAAAAGGATTTTTAGAAGCTCCCATAAGAATTCTGTCCTCTCAGTGAACCTTCTACCTGAGCTAAGAAATTAAACTATAGTGAGAAACCGAGAAACACTTGTTTGTTGTTTGTTTTGTGTCTTTTGGGATTTTTTGTTGTTGTTTGTTTTTAATACAGGGAACACTGTTGTGAAAACCACAGTTACTTGATATGATCATACATAGCAGAAAGTAGTTCTTCTTCCTCTGCACACTCAAGAGTTTTCTACACTCATTTCTGAATGCACTGATTCTTCAATTTTTCACAGAATAACACTCATTGTGCACATCATGGGAGAATGACAGGCTGCAGCCAGAGCAGCGCTAATTTGACATTACAAAACAAAGATACAAGGAATTAAATAATTAGAGCCTTAATGACAGAGTACAATGCATGTCTCCTTTGATAATCTCTTGAATTCTGCAGATAAAAGCAGGGTAGAAACGTGCATAAAAGATGTGCAATAGCTGGGAGTTTCAAAGCATAGTGGAGCACATTGTAGTGCACCATCCCATATTATTCCAACATCTTAAAAGATTAGCCGGTTGGAGCAAAAACTTCCCCAATTGTCCAGGCTACTCCTGCTCTTTTGTACCTCCCTTCCAGCTGCTTTCCCCTCACCTCCTCTGCCAGCCTCCCCTTGGCTCATTGCACTTGGGGGCAGCTGGAACTTTTCTTGCTATACTACTATTTGATAATAGCAGAAGAAACATGAAGTAACTTCATCTCTCTCCCTACTCTTCAAGTTCATTTAAAAAGAAAGTCATAAACTAAGTCCATTTTTTTACTGGAAAATAATTTTTCCTAAAATTTTGCCTGCTTTTCTCTCTCTCTCTCTTTTTTTTTAAATAATTTCAAATATTATCCTTTCCACTTTCAATCTTTCAACTTTTCTCTCAATTTTCCTCCTGCCACATCATCAGTCTTGTCAGTGAGGGGGAAAAAATCAGATCCATTCAAGAGAGTTTGCAGCAGACTAGAAGTCAACTAAAGACATTACTTAGCTACTCTGTCCATGTACTCTGAAATGGAGGACTGAAATAGAAATGCTAATGATGAAGAAAGAAATGAAGATGCTGATATTTATCATGAAAGACTGCTCTAGGCTGTATCAAATAGAAATGCAAATTCTTATTCATGATGCTGGATACAGACAGCCAAATCTCAACATATTCCTACTACTTTAAAAGAGAGAAATTCCTCCAAAGGGTAAACAAATGATGAGCTGCCTAAGGTAGGTGTCCTAAAACAAGTTTTATCTAAGAAAAGCTTTTCTAGTCCCTGGAGTTGATATCAAATTAATGCTTCTAGTATTCTAAAGGGATTACCACTTGCTTGAAAATAGACACAAAAATTCTCCCACAAAACTTGGGTTTATGTTTTTGATGGATTAGTAAAATAACACAGAGCTAGGAATACAGGTTTTCAATTTATTATCTTTCCCCCCTATATTATCATCATTAAGAATTAATCCCATGGCTTACTGGCACTGTTATTCTCCTGTATCTCAAAATATGAGATAAATAGAAAATATGAATAAATAAAAAAACTACAGCAAGCCCCACTGTAAACAACCAGAAGCATTTTGCTGAGTTCACATTATATTGCACTAATGAACAGAGCACGTCCTCACGCCATGAATGTCAAAAAGAGTTTTACGACCATTCAAATCACTCTATATTTTCATGATGGGGCAAAGAAGTGCATGTTACTTTAATTTATTGCCCAGATTGGCCCAGTCTAGACTATGATCTGCAGCCCAGTCTGATTTGAAATACAGTAATTAGCGTTTACTAAGATAACTCAGTTATCAATCCCAATTTGAAATGCCTCTCTAAGAACACAACATCAGCATTTTATCTGGGATCCACTTAAGCAGTTAACAGGTTTTCAGTTATAAAGTTATATTAAAGTACAAGGCAAATTTTCCCCATACTTGCACCATTTCCTATCACTTGTGTGTCTAATTAGCTTATATCTCAGTATTAAAAATTATTGCTGGCCTGTTCTCAATGTACCTTAATATGATGACTAAAGAAAAAAAAGAAAAATCCAATTAAGATTTATGGGATCTGACTCTTCTTTGCCTTTAAGTTTGACCATGAAATTTAGCATTTCACCTTCATATTCAACTTGTATAACTAGCAACAACATAAGCTGCAAGGTATAAAAGAATCAGACCTTTTTGATTACATGAAATTAAACATTTCTTATTTTTATTAAGCATTCTTTCACTGGTGTCAGGCCATGCTCCAAGGAGGAGATTATAATACTGCTTTTAAGCTATTTAGAGATTTTAAAACAGTGTCAAATTATGCTTTGAATATCCTAAAATGTGCTAGTTGTGAGCACAATGTTATTTTCAGAGGCAATGAGCCTCTGAAAACAAGATTGGTTTCCAACCCCTAGTCTGGCTACACAGAGTTCAAATCACAGACCAAGAAAAAAAAAAAGAAGACTCTCTGCTGCTACTGTTACAGCACTTCACCAGTGTGAGTAGGAAAAATAAATAAACCTGAGAACAAGCTATTATTCGTTTTCCTCTGCAGATAAATATTATTAATGCTGCTTGGTTTACTCTCCAAGCCCTTGGCCCAAAAGAAGCAGCATTCCACTGACCTTTGCCTTGGGAACTTTGAGGTTTGGTTTATCCATGTCCCAAGAATGGGCAGGAGAAGAGGGGAAGAGAGCGAGGTAAAAAGGGACGTCTGCCTGAGGATGCCTTCCAAAAATTGTGTGTCCTGTTCATATGGTTCAGGAATGCACTACACTTCTCCCACAGACACAGAACTTTCCTGGACAATAAAAAAGTGGGGGATCTCTTTGGCTAAATTGAACAGTGCAGGTGAGACTGCATGAGAAGACACCTCAAATTCAATACATTTCCTTTCATCCCCTTTCACTGCACATTATAATTTGGGATAGCTGTAAGCAGCATTCATACCGCCGTGATCCAATTCATTTTCTGACTCCTGTGAGGATTCAGCACATATGAAACAGAAAGAATGAAAGAAAAAACAAACCAACCATCACACATGAGAAATAAGGTCTGGCTTCCATTTCAGGGAATATTAATAACTGAAATTGTTAACAACTGACTGACAAAAATTGTGCTGCTTCCTGCTGGTTTAACTGCTTCTAGGCAAAATTATGATTACTGCTAATAAGCCTAGAAATCTAAAAAGCCTTAAGAACAATACAGAACAGCAAGTCACAAAATAACTATGCTTTCTAGTCAGAATGGTTCTCCTGCAGCCAAAAACACAGTGTGAAGGTGGCTTGAAAGAGCCAAGTGAAATTAGCACTTCATATTAATGAGGAAAGGGACTTTGTACTCAAGGGGCACCATTTAGTTATATATCAGGTCCTGTTAAACTGCCATATTAACTGGAAATCCAAAGATGATAGATATAAGGACAGTATAGTTGCTTCAGAAATATTCTTCCCTCTATTAAAACTATTTTTCTTTCATTATGAGGGATCATGGTTTGGATTGGAAGGGATCTTAAAGATCTCGTTCCAACACCTCTGCCATGGGCAGTGACAACTTCCACTAGAACAGGTTGCTTAAAGTCCCATCCAGCTTGGCCTTCAACACTTCCAGGGAAAACTTCCAGACCTGACAACACAATGGAAATTTTTCAGCTGTAATTCCAAGCAAATGCCTGTGACTTTAATGGATTTACATTTTTTCCCTGAAACAGAGATTTTTGTGGCACAGCTTGTGGCAGCTACAACAGAGGGAAAGAGACATTTAGGTCAGACCCCTACCACAGGTCAGATCAAATTTCCATACATGACAAAGCCGATCTTAGCTCCGAAGTGCTGCCTGCAAGATTCACAGCAAATAACCTATGCCAGTACTTCACTGGAAAACATTATAAAGCTCTGAAACGCTCCAGCAGATGCAGATGTTTTGCAGAGACAGAGAATCTACAGATTAAGCTACAGAGTGTGGCTTTGTCACTGAACACGAGGGGCTGAACAGTGATCTCCTTTTTTTTCTTGGTAGCTACAACTTAATCTGTATTCCCCTGCTAAAAGGATTGCAATAAAAGCCTTTATAATGAAAGGACAATTAAGTCACATTGTGTGCGAAAAGTCATCACTCGATAATAATCCACTAATTTCAGCAAGATAAGACACTAATCACTTACGGTAATCAAATTTGCCCTGGTAATGCAGTGACCGGACCCTGCTGAAGCAATTCAGAGATGTGCATTAGCTCTGCATCCAGATGCCACCAGGTCCCAGCGTGTCTCTGATAGTGACACTCCGAGGCTGGGAAGACATCATGTCATCTCCTGCTCCATTTCTGTACCAGAAAAGGCAGATTCTGGATTCATCCATCATACTTATCGTATGAGTTTCCAGCCACACAAATACTGGTACGTGGCAATTCAGAATCTGGTGATGCTATGCCCAAAACAAATGATGGCCATAAAATAATGTGGACTTTCTTTTCCTTCATTGAAAGAATTATCTATAATAAATCGAATCCATATCCAATGGCTACTTAATCCCGTGCAACTCATCCGGGAAAGCAAAGGAAAATGAGGTCTGCTTTGGTTCTGCCCAGCACCACCAGATGGCAATAGCAGCCCAGCTAACCCATCCCAAACACGCCAGCGGCACGAACTGCTTATTCCCCTTTTCTCTTTCACTCAGCCCTACCCCGAGCTTTTCTTAACTTAAACTCAGCATCAGACTAACCGTCTATAATAAACAGGACCCCCACAGCTGTCGCTACTTCATGAGATAGTCCAAAGACTAGGTCCAACCTAAGCAGTTCCCAAGAACCCATGAGTGACACTTCCAATCTGGCAAATCCTGCTCTTCTTGTGCTGAAGGCGTACCTGCGTCATGCAGATATCCATCACAGTCACTGACTTTTGCAAACTGACACCCCTTCCATGTATTTTGGCTCAAAGAGGGAATAGCATGCAACACTCCACTCATTTCCTATCCAAACACTCCATATATGCCCCAAGCCATGTGATATATGGAAAAGAAGGAGAAAAAAAAAACTTTTTGATAACCTGAAGTACAGAAGTACACCAGGCCTGAATTTGAACAGAAAGCTAGATCCAAAAAGTGGCTTATGTTTCTCAGATTTCAGCGAGTTCTTTATGTGAGTGAATTAGAACTGTATGGTCTTTCTTTATTTTAAGCTCAGTCAAGAGGCAGAGGTGGCTTGGAGTATGGAAATTAATTGCCATTGCAAACACAAGTTGCAGACATCACATTGAATGAGGATGGTGTAAATCAAAGAGCAATCTGGCTTCATACAGTATCCCTGGACTACAGTTTCTAAACTTCTCAGCAGTCTGGTAAACAGACTGATGGGGCTTTTTAAAATGGAGCTGTAGGAAGAGTATAATCCTAGGTAAATTCATGTATAAAGTTACATCTCTGATCTGACCTCACCAGTGCCCTATCTGGAATTAAAACAAGGTAAGCAAAACTGAGTCATTGGTCTCCACCTGCTTTTCAGACTTACAGTCCCGAGTGCTCAGTCACCTCAGACCACCAGGAACTTCCACCTCCAGCACCACTGAGATCAGCATCCTGTCCCTAACAGCCATACTTCTGGCCTGCACGGATTAACCCATTGACCTAAGTCAAAAACCATTCTATATGACCCGGAAGTAGAACCTGAAATAATTTCCATTGTAACCACTGTTCTCTACTACGATTTTCTGTAAATGAACTTTTTTATCAAAAGTCTCACCCCAACAATGGGAAAGGAAATGTGACTGAAGGTGGTAAAGGAGGAAGGGGAATTGTATTTTCTTGGCTTCCACCCATCACTGTAGACTTCCAAAACTGAATGTGTTCATGCTTAGATTTATTTTCTGGTAGGCAAAACCCATTGGCATCTTCTTGTCAGAGGAACAGCTGCTGAAATGCAAGTTACGCACTAGGCCTTTTTGTCCCAAGTTGCTTTGGTCTTTAATTTCAGTTCCAGTATTGTCTGTAATTCTACTCATAATGCTAAATTATGACTTGAACTGCAAAATTCATTCTAGCTCCTTCAGAATTTAAAATACGAAACCAGAATACGAAATTAGCCACTGACTCCAGCTGCAATACATTTCTAATTTCTCATTTTCACCCACACTCATTGGAAATGCAGTTCAGATGACAACCTGAAAATTGGTTTTAATCACAACTAGTACATGGAGGTCCCCCCACCACCTTTTTGCTCCTTGTATCCCACAGTCACCCAAAACAATGACATGTAGAGTGGCAGAAGACGAGCGAAATACCTCTCCAGTGTACTCCAAGGCGCCACACATCTGAGCAACAGGTGCTGAGCTCTGCGAAACAAAACCAGATACCAAAAACCCAAAACACACTTTAATTTGATTTAATTCTTTTGGGCCTTCAGCCTCAGGCCTAACCCTGCAGCTGCTCACAGCGTTCACTAACACTTCTGAGCCTTTCCTAAGCCAGAGGACCAACATTTCCCTTTCAGCCTCTTGAATGGAAGCAATGAAATGTGGTAGAATGAGCCAGAACCACATAAAAAAGGGGAACAGCAGCAAACACGGCACTGCTCCAGAGAGACTCGCAAGAGCTTCCTGAGGGGAAAGGCCTGCTCATCAAACCTGACTTCCTTTTATGACAGGCTAGCCCACCTGCCTGATCAAGGGAAGCCAGCTGATGCACACTTGGATTTCAGTAAAGCTTCCAATAGTGCCTCTCAGAGTGACCTTCTGGACAATACGTCCACCACACAGCTGGACAAACACATCATGAGGAACTGGCTCAAGGGTTGAGTGCAAAGGGTGACAGTGACGGGGGTGGCACCACACTGGGGACCTGTCACTAGTGGGGTTCTGCAGGGCTTCATCCTCGACAGGCCCTGTGCTCTTTAATATCTTCATTAACAACTCGGACCCAGGAGTGGAAGGGGCACTGAGCAAGCTCACAGGGGATACAAAACCGGGAGGAGCTGCAGAGTGCCCCAGAGGCAGGGAGGGCCTGCAGAGAGACCTTGATAAATTATAAGGCTGGACAATCTCCAACCATATGAAGTTCAACAAGGGAAAGTGCTGATTCTGCACCTGGGATGGGGAGCCCCAGATGTATGGACAGGCTGGGGAATGAGAGCCTGCAGAGCAGTGCTGTAGAAAGGGACCTGGGGGTCCTGGCTGATGGAGAGTTGGATGTGTGTCAGCAGTGCCCTGGCAGCCAGGAGGGACATCCATGTCCTAGGGACATCAGGCACAGCAGTGCCAGCCAGGCCAGGGAGGGATTGTCCCACTCTGCTCTGAGCTGGGGTGGCCTCACCTTGAGTCCTGTGTGTAGTTTTGGGAGCCAAAATACAAAAAAGACATTAAACTACTAGAGAGTGTCCCAAGGAGGTCACAAGGATGGTGAAGGGCCTTGAGGGGAAGCCATGAGGAGCAGCTGAGGGCACTGGGTCTGTTCAGCTGGAGAAAAGGAGACTGAGGGGAGACCTCAGTGCAGTTACAACTTCCTTGTGAGGGGGAGAGGAGCACTGATCTCTGTGGTGACAGTGACAGAACCCAAGGGAATGGCTGAAGATGTGTCAAGGGTGGCCTAGGGTGGATATTAGGGAAAGCTTTTGCCCCCAGAGGGTGGCTGGGCACTGGAACGGGATCCCCAGGGCAGTGGGCACAGCGCCAAGCCTGACGGAGCTCAAGAAGCATTTGGAAAACACTCTCGGACACAAGGTGGGATTCTTGGGGTGACCTGTGCAGGGCCAGGAGTTAGCCTTGGTGATCCTGGTGGGTCCCTTGCAACTCATCTTATTCTATAATTCTGTGGCACGGGCTACCCAGAGAGGTCACAGAGTCTCCCCCTCTGGAGGTATTCAAAACCCACCAGGACACATTGCTGTGTAACCTGCTCAAGGTGACCCTGCCTTGGCAGGGGGGATTTGTACTGGATGATCTAAAGAGGTCCCTTCCAACCTTGACTATTCTGTGATTCTGAGGTAAAAAGACCACATAAGTCAGGCTTTGTTCTGTGCTCAAACTGGTAAAATTTGCAGAGTTAAATGCAAAGCCAACCTGCAGTAGCTCTAGATCTCTAGAAAAGAAGCTATTTTTAAACTGCAGTAGCAATGTGGACTGCATAAATTAGCATAATCTCAGCCTTCACAGATAGTTCTCAGCTGTTTCACATACTACAAATTAACACACTGCAGATTCCTCGCTTCTACTAACGTGGTCAATCATGCGATTCATGGGGGCTTAAAATCCCCTTTTTCCATCCTCCAAAATCTCAACGGCCTTTTTTTACACTTCTCTTTTCCCCTTCAGAGCAGTACGACCACAGGCTCAGGTTCCATTACAAATCTCACGAGGTTTCATGTGTAACTGGTGGTTCTGTGGCTCCCTAAATGCAGGACATCCTCCTGTTTTCTGAGCTGATGATTTTCTCCTCGTGGGCAGATGGCATGGAAGTCGAGTGCAGATGGAAACCCACAGCACACAAACTCCTCATTATAATTTGAAATAGCACATGCAGGCTCTTCAATTCTCATCCTCACTCTAAATTATTTTCAGCAATAAAGGATAAATTGCTGTTTTCAGAAGGCACAGCCAAAAGTAATGATATCTGTTTATAGCTGAGAACCTTCTCCTAACAATGTGACTTCTATTTTCTCAAGTTTTATTAAAATCCATAAATCATTAATGGGAAGGACTTCAAGTTGAGTATCTCTTGCTTTGATTCAAGTATTACCTTAAGAAGCAAGATCAATAAGAAAAAAAACAGATCACACATGTATGAAGGTTTAGAAACACCACAGTTAGCTATTAAAGGTAATTCATGGCTCCAGGTATCACTTTACCTGAGCTGCTTGGAATTATAATGGATTTATCTCTGCAGAACAGCCGTGAGATAAGGGAGCTGCTGGTGAGGAACTGCAGCAGGCAGCAAGGAGGTGACAATGATGCTGATGGCCTGTGGCTCACAGACTCACCCTGCACCCTCCCTGCCCTTCAGGACCGAAACCCCTTCTGGCAGAAAGGCACGGCTCAAAACGAGGGTGCCATAAAAACTAGGCTTATCATTTCTTCAAGCTTTCTTCACAGCATGTCCAGTCTGGTGGAACTGGCTTTCCTAACCTTCTGACCAGTTGGAAAAGTCCTAAAAACAGCAAAATAAAAATATCTGTGGTGGAAAATAGCAAGGAATGAAATAATAAGCATTAGAGGTCAAGCTTGGATCCCTGAGAAGTTTCTATTAACCAATGGAAAAGCATTAAAATAAATAAACTTATCCCTTAGCTATAAAAAGAAAACAAACAATACTTGAGACACCCAAGTGACATGGGTGAGGATTTACAAACTCACAGACAGCTCTCACACAGAGCACAAATGCAGAGTTGGCTAATGTGCTCCTGTTCCAGAAGCCTGGAGTCAGACTTGAAAAACATGAACAGCTTCATTTGTTCTAAGTTTTGACCTGGTGCCTGTCAACCAAACCAATTACTAAACCTCACTGCTCTACCTCAGCTAGAAAGGAACCTTCTAAATGGTCTCACAAAATGGTTTCTGTCTATTTAAAAGATGGATCCATGTAACTGTATTTTCCGCCTTCAAGATTAACCATTAGCAAGGCTTTTCCTCAGATGGCTGAATTTATTTGCATATTATACATCAAAAACATTCAGTTGTCCAATCTAGTTGTGGTATACATACACTACAACCTAAATAATTTGCCTATATAATGCAGGGCTATAATCTTCCACAGCACATATGCATGCAAATGATCTTACACACGGGCAGAACGAGATGAAAGAATGAAGTATTTCATCACCAAGGACAATTTATCTTCCCTACATTCATGGAGAAGATTACAGGAGGTCATCTTCTTAGTGGTTTCCCTTTCACAACACAAAAAGGACAATCATCAGTTTTCATTAGGGAAAACTTGTCCTTTCTCTTGTACCACATGACTTTCCTGTCCCATCCACCACAGCATGGTATTGTCTAGCACAAAGGCTGATAAAGGGTAATAGAAATGCCCAAATTTGAGATGCAACCCTCAAAGACTCACCCTTGTCAAAAGAACCTAACACACATTTTATCTCCACCTTAATTGCTCGTGCTTGAAACTGATCAGGGTCTCCAAAAGTGACCATTTGAAACTGTTGTTTCATGAGAAAACTCAGCTCAAACTTGACAGAATAAAGAACTTCCAGAGGAAGAGAAAGCTCCATTTTAAGTGCCTTAAGGAAGCCCTGATTTTATGAAGTCCATCAGTATCCCACAGCTCATCCAAAGGCACGTTCAGAGTCTTTGGCATAGGTGGCTGATCACCCACGGAAAGGCAAAGAGAATTTTTGGCAGAGGACGAGATCCTGTGCCAGCATTTCTGATGCAGTAAGAGTGACTCGGCCACACATCTGTTTGTCTGTGAGAGGCTGAATCTGCCTGTGACAAGGTCAATTTTGAGAAAGGTTGGCATTAAAAGATTATGCTCCCTCCATCCTCTCACTGAGGTTATGCTAATTATTTCAGGGGAGCAAATGAATTCTTTGATCCTCCAAGTACTCCAGAGTCACAAGGTGACTCTGGCTGCTGGCACAGCACCCAGAGGAACAGCCCAGCATATCATAATTCCATAATTGTGGAATTAGCCATTTTAAACCTTGAAATTTAACCCTAAAAGATTGAGTATGCGGTAATCCACGTAATCCAGGTCTCTACACCTGTCCCTCTTCCAACTAATCTCACCACCCTTCACCATGACACATCTTAATTTAGAGTCCTCTCTGCTAAGGTCAGTGTGTAAGTGGAGGTTCAGGAGCCGCAACAAGTATTTGTCACACGGTGGAACCAATTGCTTTGTGAACCCTGCAAGACACAGAAATATCAGCAGCGAGCAGAGCCCTTGGCTGGCCACGCACAAATTATCTTTACAAACGTCCTAGGGAGCAGCGAAGAGAAGGGACAGATAAATAAATAAATAAATAAACACACGTAGCATAGCCCTGGATAATGCGATCTGCTGGTATTAAGTTTTCTCCTGAAGGAGTTAAGTATATACCAGCTGCTCTACATTAAACCGAGCTGGCATTTGAAATCATGCGAATTAGCCGAGCTCCCATCCATTTCAACCCAGCGTTTAACAGCATTGCTGTAAATGATGCAAAGTACTGGCCGAACCAAGCCCTGCCATTTCCGCTGCCATCAGGGAGGAGAGGAGGAGGCGGCGGGGGCGGGGGGGGGGGAGGTTGGGAATGGGGGAATGGCTCTGAGTGATGCTGCAGCTATTCACAAGATGGTTTGCAAGAGCCTCCTTTCACCACAGGTATTGTCTGCATGACCAAAACACGTCCCTGTGCATGGAAAGCCTGGGGCTTTTATTTACTGAAAATCCATTTATATATGTTACTAAGAACCACTGAAAAATTATTTAAAATTCAACTATTTGCCAGTGGAACACTGAAATTTCAAACCTCTCTTTGCTTAATGCTGCATAATAAACACTGAGTGGATCTGACAGGTCATCAGCTCAGAAATGCTGACACAGCAGCCAAGGGTGGCACCCGTCCCCGCCATCATGTCCAACACCAATGGACACTTCTCAAACTGGGAAGGGAATTGATGAAAATCTGTGTTTATTCAACACAAACCCCTCTTTTGCTGAATCTGAGAGCACTCAGGAGGCAATAAATAGGGCTAAATCTTCCTTAGTTCACACTGTTGTAGCCAAGAGATTAAGTTTCAGCACAAAGCTAAAATGGTGAGAGTGAAGGATCTGCTATTAAGAAGTCTAGGAGCTCCACAGACTTTTTAAAAACTATAGTTTCAGGTTCCTTGTTGAGGTAACCTGCTCAACAAGGGGAAGGTGGAATAAATTATTATGTTAAAAATAACACAATAATTATATATAATGCATAAAGAATATAGCTGCCTTTCTATCCAACCTGATAAACCAAACCACCAGTGAGTATGACCCCCGGGCATGACATCCCACTGCACAATAATGTGTCTGTACCACAAATCACTCCTCATGGTCCAAGCCCTCCCAGGGAAAGGCCAAAAGGCATCTTACAGGCAGGAAAGGAAAATCTACATGGCTGCAGTGTGGGAAGTTGGTATCTGCTTAGAAACAGGATCCTAGGCCACCACTGCTCTTCCCTCTCGAAAAGCAGAAAGCTTTTGATTCAGTGAAACAGAGCAAATTCACTTCAATTCCCCTGGAGAGGCTCTGTAGGAATGAAGAGGATGCTGCTGCCTCCCCTTTCCAGCTCCATGCTAGAGGCTCTGGCACCTTTTTGCCAACGTTCTTTGGCAGTGCCCATCTGGCACATTACCATGGAGGATCAGACCCCTGTGTGCCCCAGAGCCCATCCCGGGGGAGTAAGATGAAGCAATGCCAAAAATACTCCTCCCCAAAATAAACCATACCAGTTACGGCCCAGACAAGTCTGGAGTACTGAGAAGCAGACTGACCCCTGGCTATTGAGCAAGGAAAGAGAAACCCATTTCTAAGCTGTTGCATCAAATGGTCAATGCACATTTGATCTTGAAACAACACGTGACATTTTCCGATTGGTTTTGAAGACTTAAATATTGATAGGTCTTCGGCAAATGAAGAATAATTTAAAATGGACTCAAATTAGTCTTACCAGACTGATCCATTAATTATTGCCTCCACTAGCTACAATCAAAATTGTGCACTGATCCTTGGGGATCAAATGTCAGTACTGAAGTTACCTGTAGTTCCAACAGTGGATGTGGCTCAAGTGGAGATGGCTAGAGAAAAAAAGGAATCTATTCCTAAATATTTATTTCAAGATATACAAGTACAACAAAGTCTCAGTACCCATATTCACCATAAAATGTCTCACAAGCTGGATCAGCAACATGAAATCCCACCAGGGTATTCATTTCAATCTACCAATAGGCAAATATATAAAATTAATAGATGGCAGAAAATTAATAATTTCTAGTCAGCATTTCCAGCAGAAGACAAGCAATCCTATCAGGGAAGATTCCCATCATTGTCTGAAACGAAAAGCTGTAACTACAATAGTCTTCACGACTGAGAATGTCACTCCAGGAGACACAGACTACATAAAATTAAAATTCCAGCCTGTCACACGCCTCTTCCGCGTCTTCCAAGAGCAAAGCATGGGTGTCCTCAGACAGCTGTTCTAGAAGATGCTCTTCCTAAGTAACTCTGAAAAATGTAGCTGCTCTGGCTAAAAGGCCTTGTCAACTCCTACAATGTTATTTGGGAGACGAGGGGGAACATGGAAATGATCAGGGGAGTTGGTTGAGTCCTTTTGTTTGGAGAAAGTGTAACCAAGCCAGTAAGACCCCAGCACTGAGAACAGCTAGTGCTGCAGCCAGAGAGCAAGTCAGCCTATCAAGGGCTGGTTTAGGGTTTTGATTTATTTTCAGATTATATATTTAATGGTAAAGCCTGGATATGCATAACTGGCTCACTTTGTTAAGCAAGTGAGACACACATCTCTGGGTTTCTCCAAAAAGGCCCAGTAAAGCCAAGGCACTCTTGGATTATACCATGGCTGTCATTACATAAAGGACAAGATGGAAAGAATGGACCAGTATTAGTGACAGGACAGGTAAAATAAAGACAATTAGGGATTCCTTCCAACTGTGAAAGGGAGGATATGACAACTTGTAGCCACAGCTCTAGAGAAAAAAAAACACACAAGGAAAAGGACTTAAGGAAATGTCCAAGACAAGGGATGAGCACAGGCTAAAAAATGCAAGTAAACAAGACATTGTCAAAATATGATGATATGACAGTCCAAAACTGAACATGCACAGGGGAAAAAGTCCTGGTAAAAGTGTATTTTCAAATACAGAAGTTGGATATTTTTCGCTTTCACGCATTGTTTTCCCACACATTGCTTCCAATTCTAAAATAACCCAAAATTAAAATGAAAAATAATCCAAGGATAACACACCTAAAAATACTTTCAAGAGGCAAAAAAAAAGAGGTGGAATCAGAATAAAACTTCAGATCTCAGCCTGTTTTAAAATAAGAAGTGACCCATTTTCTCATTTATTTTAATAGGTGGTTTATTTGTTTTAAGTTTTAGCAGTTATTTCCATGCCTATGCTTTGCAAAATTGAAGAAACTGAGACTGTTTCCACAAACTATTTCAGAAAAAAAACAATTTACAGATAAAATTAGAGTCATATAACTAAGTGCCAAGTGTTTGACTGAATTCCAGTTCTTGGTGAATGGAAAACCAGCAGCTTCCTGTTACAAAATGTAGCAACAGTTCATGTCTAATAATACATATAATAACTACGCATTTATATACTTCAAATATAGATGTTTCTAAAAATAATATTAGAACAGAGTATTTTTAGCCAGGTGAACTTCTCAGGAGAATGAGGTTCTACAGTTTGTTGCAAGGAAAAAACAGATTAATGGGTTAAAATTTTAAGAGCATGTCTTGATTTATACCAGAATAAATGTAGAAGGTTTAGCTCCAAAGCCTCAAGAAGTGAAAAGCAAATGGGAAAAAAGGTCAAGAGCAGAACACATCCTTTCATTGAAGGCCCAACTACTGCTTAATTCACAAATTATTTTTAAAGTATCTTCTTAAACAGCACTTACAATATTTATTCTGTTGCAAATTTGGAAAGTTCAAGCAAAATAATTATTGATCTAAGTACCTCTTAACTTCTTCCACTTTGGTAAGAACAGGGAGCTTGTAGGCTAGAAGCATTAAAGTACTCTATAAATTATTCAGAGATTTAAATCTAGTGGTGAGACAATCTGGAAAGTGAAATTACAAAGTGGACAATGTTTCTCAAAGGACTCTTAAACGGAAATTAAAACCAGCCAATTCCAACCCCTAATTTCCAAAACCCAGAACTGAATCCACACTTTCTATCTCAAAAAATAAAGGCTTCTTTTTCTGATACACTCTGGATAGGCAAAAAGAGGACAAGTGGTGTTGGTCTCATAATTTTATTTCTTTCTGGTATTTCTCCGATACTTGAAACTTGGGAAAGGTTCATGATTTGT
The DNA here is from genome assembly GCA_036785705.1 of Acanthornis magna. NCBI lineage: Eukaryota > Metazoa > Chordata > Aves > Passeriformes > Acanthizidae > Acanthornis > Acanthornis magna. Next base: position 125,922 of record JAWUZG010000741.1, read on the forward strand.
TTACCAGACCCCTTTACAATTTGGTGGGGTTTTTTTTCTTTTTGAGAACTGAAGCTCAGGTTCAGTGCCAACAGATTTCAAAAGCAGTACCTGCTTTTCTCCTCTATTAATATCCTTGTACCACTCTCTGCTTGGGTGTCACCGTGCATCAGGTGTCACTGCAGAAGGTGATAAAAATCACTTGCTAAAACAGGGACAAAGAAAGTGAGAGTGTTCAATTAAGAAATTAAACTTCCAGGAGTAAACGAACAGTTACAAGGACAGAAGGAGAACACATGGACACCACATGCATGAGCATTTTGAACTGTTAACAAGCAGCAGCAAAGGAGAAAGATAATCTAGTATCAGGGGACTAGCTAGTAATTTTCTATAGAACTGCAGCCTTTCTGACGTTGGCTAAATTTCTTTGTGCCTCAGCCATCCATTTAATAAATGTTCTCCATAAAATAAGAACAATATCCCCACCTCTAAGGAATGCTCTTAGGTTTAGCATATTCAAATTTTCAAGCCCAATAGATAGACAGATAGACAGACAGACTGTCACAAGAGGAAAAAAAAACATTTTCCAGAATGATACAAAACCAAATAGAACTTTGAGTCCAAGTAACCCTTGGCATATTCTAAATTAAAATCCAGTGATTACAGAACTCCTGAACTTACAGTAGAATGTTACACCTGTTGTCAAAATGCAGGGTATTAGAAAATGTAGCTCTTTATATTAAAAGATAGATCACTGAAAACTCCAAGTTAATAATCACAATAAAACAACTTCAGAATTGTTTTCTTGTTTTCTATCTGGGAACACTTCATCTGGAGCAACATCCCAACAATTTAATATTTTTCAGTATGTATCTATAAATATATCAAACTCACTGTAATCATAAATAGAAGAAGAATTTGAGTACTTAATGCCCTCAAATTGCTTACAGTGTGTCAAAAAACTAAATCAATCAGAAAGCAAGATACAGCATGGGACTTTTTGCAGGAATGCACTTAGGTACATAACTATAATCATATAAACAAGTTCATTAATACCAATTTCAAATTTATTCTGTGCTAATCTATTTTCATAGCCTGAATCTATAGTTTTTCTTAGCTTCTCCCAACTCTTCAGTAAAATTTATCCTTTGTTCACATCCTTAACGTGACCCCATCTGGTTTCTTCCAATTGCAAAAAGCGATCTTTTATGCTAAAGTTATCAGTATGATTGACCACATTTCTCATAATTTCGTTTCTAATTAGCTCAGTAGCGAGACCGAATTTCACACCACTGAGGCAGCTCACACGATGGCACTGAAACCAATCGATGTTCATCTGACTTTAAATGGGGTCCAGATAAAGATTTGCTTGATCCCTATCCCTTCTGCAAGCTGGTTCAGTATTAGAACTGTGAATCCCAGCAACACACACAAACATGGCTAATGCATGTGAGAGGGGAAGGCATAATTTCTCTGCAATATGCTCCATCAATCTTTCTCTATTTGAAGCTTCACATTAGCAAGACAGTGATACGGAGGTTTAAATGGCGCCTGGTAAAGTTAATTAAAATATAGAAAAGTAATTACTAATATCTGAACTACGTGGCTTCATTTGGATTGCTAATGGCACAGGCACAAGGGGAGCGAGGCAGAGAAGGGAAACCGAGAGCCAAGAGATCACGGGGCACGTGTGGCTCATCAAACAGGTGATGGGAGCCTAAATTTGAAGTGTGGAAAAATACTGTAAGAACCTATTAAGTTAATCAGTTTGAGAGCAGCGCACAGCTGACTGAAAAGCTCCCTGGAAGGTGCCAGCAGTGTGCCACTGACCTGGGGATGGCTATCCACTAGATTTATTTACAGGGAGTTGTAATGGAGTTTCCATACCCTCATCATTACTTGGGCTACAAAATGGGCAATAAGGAAAAACCAGAGATGTTTTTAACTTCAGCAGGTGTGGCAAATGTTTTTTGAGCACATCCTGAATGAAGGTGATCTCCACAAATCAGGAAAGAAGAACTAAATCACTAGAAGAAAAATCTAGTGTAAGACTAGAAAATGGGGATATCTAGAACACTCCAGAATGAGACCACCCCAGATCCAGGCGGCCCAGCTCAACAAGATCTTCCCAAACTGGGAAAGAAAGATGAAGAAAAATCTAGCTGAGCAAGGTAGCTTGATTTCAGACAATGATATCTAACCAGTTTTGAACTGAATTCTTAAAAAAAAAAAAAAATGTCTAGGGAAAGCAAAAAGAGTTCAGCAGATAGCACAAAGGGTTGCAAGAGATGTTCTGCCTGCTGTAGAGAAAGACAAAAGTGGGGGAAAACATCACACCCAGTGAGCACCTGCCTGCCATGTCTACCAGGAGGGGGCAACCACCTGGTTTTCAGCAAATGAGCATTGCAAAGAAACTTGCAAGGAAATAACGTGTCTTACCCGCAGCTCTCCCTGCCGAAGGTGAAACCCAGTTACAGGTAATTGCTGAACACACATACTTTAAACCCAGGTTAAACAGATGTCTCTTAACTTGAAGTGTTTTAGTGGAAGAGTGGGACCAACTATTTTGCAAGGTCCCGGTGCCTTTAGAGCTGGTTCAGTTACTGAAGATACAAACAGTGATTATTTTTTAGGTTCTCCGGAGAAAGAAAATCAAGGAGCTGTATAATAAAACACAGTAGAAATAAAGAGAGTCATTAAATCCCTGATCTCCTTCAGTGACATTCACAACAACATGGCAGCAGACTGTATGCCTGCAATGGCACCTTCCTTCTTGCATCTGCACAAACAATTATACCATGCCCTAACTGGCAATGACTTATATCTTAAATAACTAATGCAAATTTAGTAGCCAAATGCATCTGACTTTTTCAGAGTCACTGAGAAATACCATTTGGTGGATGAGAGATCACAGTCTTGCTATCTACTCAGCGGAAGTTTCTCTGGTAACAAAGATAAATATTTCCAAAACAATTCTCTCTAAATACGTGTACAGTTTATTGGCGGCATTTTCAAATTGGACAAAATAAGCACCAGTGCAACAGTTGGATACTGTTGTGCACAACACGGAGGATTTAATATGGAAAAATGGAGTGTGTCTATCAGTAACAGTAAAATAGGAATGATACTGTCGTGATTCATCAACCTAAGATTTCCAACGAGCATTTACAATGGGTTTGATGCTAAAACCTTCAGACCTTTCTTTGGAAAGTGCTTCTGAAATACCCTGAAGTATGTTTTTTATAAATTGCATAGCATTTTAAATAACACACTGCTCTTATAAGGCCTTAAGGCACAAAACTTCCACTTACTATAAAATCCAGCTTACACATGTAAAACCGCATCAAGAGGAAAAAAATTAGCAAAACATTTAGAAGTTTTCACTGATACCACATTTGTGAGTGGTACATCTTGATTTTCAGCATTTTTTAAAAATAATTGGTACTTTAATGACTACCACCTGCAGTGCTCATGCTCTTTGAAGAATCAGGTTTAAGAAAGGTACCACCTGGCACCAAAAAAGCTCATGAAGCTTTGCAGTGGTGTGTAAATAGCTTGAAACACGCTAAACCAGCAGGAGAACATGGTGGCTTCTGGACTATGCACCAGGCACAGCCTCTCCTCTAGAATAATCATCAACTAAGCGACTGAATTTTGTACTACATAGTGCAAAAAGGACCCACTTCAATGGGATTAAGAGCAACTCCTTGAAATACTCACAGAACCAAGAGAATTGATCCAAGGGACACAATCTCTCTCTCATTCTCCCTCCACCCACACAAGAGGAAATGATGTCCTTCCACAAAAGGACCAAGATCTACAGAGGATAGGTGCCAAAACATTTGGCATTAGTCCAACTTGTGGATTTAAACTCTAAATTCTAGTGTAGGAATATAACTTCCCTCTGTCACAGGTGATGCCAGGTGCCTGCACAGTAAAATGGTGAGGCTGAATTTCACCATTTCAATTGGTGAAATTGAGATTCACCAATCTGAAGCATTGGTGCTTCAGATAAACCACTCCAAGAAGCAAAGGGATCACCCTCAGAATTTCGAGATACTCAGACCTGGTGCAGTGTTCAAGACTAAACCCTACCAGGTTTACTATCATAAAACACTTCTACACCTGAATGCAGCTGAAGATCTTCCAAGATAAGAGTGCTTCAGCTGCTGATATATCACCTGGCAGCTGTCCATCCATCCTGTTCCTCCCCCCTTGGCAGGAAGGAACAGTAGGAAAAGAACAGTGCCCTTGACACAACACATCTGGAAAAATCTCCCTCTAGATACAGACTGACATTCCAAATGACCACCTTGAATGTCAAAACCCTGCATGCTTTTGTGGGCAGAAGGATCAAAGCTGGATCGATAGGAACAACAAAAAATTACTGTGTTTATTCAAGATAATGGGTAATGAAAAAAGCCTCACTGGTTCACACCTTAAAAGGTGCTGGTCATCTGCTCAGACTGCCAGCCAGAGGAGAATGCAAAGCATAAGATTTCTCCTGTTGCTGAAGTAATTAAAAATGTAAAATTATCTGACATTCCTTCGACCAAAATCACTCCCTGTTTAAATATAACAAGTTAGCATCAAGACCCTTTCATCACCAGGACACAAAAAATGGGGTTTGTTCCACATCATTGTAAGGGTTAAAACCACCACAGTGTTGCCCTTCCTGCTGCAAACGGCTCCCACTGGCAGGATCTCTGTGAGCATGATCTGCTACAAGATGAGAAAGAATTTCTGAATAACAATCACTTTTGCAGCAATGTAGATTTCCATGCAGAAACCCTGGCATGCGTGAGAGAAAGGGCAGCAGATAATGAGATTTTGCCGCCGTTTCATAATCACAAGGACGGACTCAGGCACAAGTGAGAGAGAGCACTTGATTCTCTTGCAAGGGCAAGATGTGATGCACAGGTTCGTCTGTCTGCTGCCACTACCCTGCATCAATGCCTGGCTGTCTCCTTTTCCTGCTCTCAGTCCCTCAGGAGCTGCTCCAATCATTTGTCTGGCATGAGCAGCCCAATACATCACCCTGTCTACTGGCAAAGAGTGCAGCATATCCTGAAATCAGGGCACGCGGTCAAACATGCCCAATCAGTAGGCACACTTGTCTGCAGGGAATATGGTTACGAGGCCACAGATTTTAGAATCTAGGTGGTAGGGATGATCCATTATTCCTCGAAGAAGGAAAAAAACAGGCGAGTATCTGTCAACATTTCCCTATCTCAGCACAATGGTATCACCTTCCACCGGGCTCAGATATTGGCAGAAGCAGTGAGTAATGTATATGGCTGTTGACAAAATACATCACAGGGCGATACAGCCATCTCTGTATCTCAGCAATCAATGGTGCCCGCTGCAGCAGCCCCTCCGCTCTGCTCCCTCCACACTACAGTAACACACAGCACACCGTGCCCATGCTGCTGTGGACACACGGGGCACAGCAGTGCAGGGCAGTCCCAGCCATGCTGAAAACCTCACCCTGCCCGCAGGAATTAAACCAGCTGAGCAATGTGCATTTCTCCTCCCCATACAGCAAGCAGCATATATAAAAATGCATTAGAAGACTGATACAGATAAAAAGGAAATCTAAAAAATGTGTATTGATGATGTGCTGCATCTATGATGTCATGCACATATAGTATTGTACAAGCAATTCCACTTAAGTGTTCATTTCCTACATAATCAGTTTAATTTAGCTGCACTGAATGACATGCATATTGCAATCTAGCATCAAGCACTGCCTCCCATTCACTCCCCACACAGCTACAAACACAGAACGTTCACACAACTCTGGTACAGCACATGCCTGAACACAGAACACATTCACCAGAACCAGCAACGTTCCCGCAGCCCAGGCACACAACCCAGCCCTTACACTTAGCACCTACAGAAAGCACACGAAGAACACACCCCACAAACAACATCTCTGCCACCTCCCTCCTGCAAATCCCCCCAAGTTCAAGCAAAGGCGATGGAGAAGGCAGCACAGGCAAGCAGCACACACAGCCCCATCCCTCAGCACGCCACCATCAACTCCATTAAGCTGACAGAATTACACATGCCACTCTGTGGAATATAAAACATCCCACCACTGCAGACAGATGTTAGCACACACACATGCACACCCCTTCTCCTGCTGCTATTTACCCCAGAAAACCTGCTGCACACTCTCAACACAGAAATAAATTCTCACATACACCTCCCCAGCATTTGGTGCCTGCTAACCTGTGTGTCAAATCCATTTTCTACCGAGCTACTCTTCCTTGCTGGGAGGCCATCTCCGGCGTTTTCTTGTCCATTGGAAGATTTGAGAGGAATCTGGCTGGAATACAATGGCTTCGTCACCTCCACCTTGTTCCCAAACTTCAGGTAACAGGGCTGTGGGATGGTCCTGGCCGTTGGGACATGCAGGATTGGAGCAGCGCTGTGTACGGGTTTAGGTAGTCCCGATTTCATTTTGGAGGCTACCAGGATGGCTGGCATTTTCTCTTTCTGCTTTCCTAACACGTTTCTGTCAGCAGCAGCAACAGCAGAGACAGCAGGCAGGGAGAGAGAAAAGGACACGCTGGGGAAGTTGTTCTACTCTAAAGCAGCCTGGTTTACTGCAGAGATCTCCAAAATCAGCTTAGAATTTAAAATCAACAATAAAACCAATTTTAAAAAAGCTTTAAAAAAAGGGAAAGGAAAAAAGGAAAAAAGGGAAAAAAAGAAAAAGCACACCACTTCCAGCCTAAAATATCTCCCAGCTTTATGCCAGCCTTCCACCTGTTTCCTCTAATTCTATTTTCAGTTCTTTACCACTGTCCTCTTTCCTATTTCTGCTATGTAACTTGCTCCCTTCCTTTCTCTACCTGACTCCTGCAATTTTCTTGCCTGGAAATGAGAGACTTTCACTCCATTATCTTGTCACTGCATCTCCAAAGTGAGGCAGCCTTTGGAATTTAAAAAAAAAAAAAAAAAAAAAAAAAAAAAAAAAAAAAATGGAACCTGCTGCTGCATATGCTTCCCCTTCCGTACGCACTAGAGAGTGAGCGAGCAGGATTTCCAGCTTAAGATGTCTTTCTTCAGTCTTAGCCAAGAAGCAGATGTAGCTCAGTTGTGTTAATGACTGATGCCCTTGGATACCAGCCTCAGAGAATCAAGCTTCTTAAGCCTAAATAGCTGTGAACAGGACAACGATGCCGGAGCAGAAGGAGAAACGTCCACTGACAGCGATTTTAAATCAAAACATGTCAGTGGCCACCAAATTTCCCGGCTCCCCCAGTCCTGAGCATAAAAAGCCGGGGGTGGGGGGGTGTGCAAAAAACAAAAAAAAAAAAATTAAAAATCAAAGCGATTCAGCTGCCCGAAGGGAAGGGCAAGCAGGCGGCAGCAGCTCCTGCTCCCTCCCGCAGTGGAGCGGGCTCCCGCCCAGCGCTGCTCCGCGCATCCCACCCCGGGGGGGCCGGCACCAGCCGGGCGGGAGGGGAGGCGGCTCGGCCCCACCGGCACCGAGCGGGGAGGGCGGGCCCCGGATTGGTCCTGCCCGCTCCGAGCAGCAACAAAAAAATTAAATAAATAACGGAGAAATCTCCCCCCTCTCTCCGCAGGGGAGGAGGGGGCTCGGCTCCCGCGGCGGGGTCGAAGGGATGCTCCCCGGGGCGCGGCGCGAGCCGTGGAGCGGTTTCTTTTTGAAATTTAAAAAAAAAAAGAAAAAAAGAAAAATTCAAATCAAAACACCTGGAGGTGACTCATTGTTCGTGGCCGTTCAGGGAAAAACTCCCGCTGCCAGCATCAACAGGAATTTGAATAAGCACAGTGAGTAATCCGGCCCTATTATAGCAACGCTTGGCTTTGGGGAGGCTTTCAGTGCCGCAGGTTCCTCCTCACGCCGCTGTGGGAAGGCCAGGATGTGTTACAAGCCCCGGGTCCCCCATTCCTGTCCATCCTGACACATTTCAGAGCTGCACGTGTCCCTCTCCCTGCCCACACCTGCACCATTCTGGGCGGTGGAGCATTACAGCCTGGAAACCAAGGCACCAAGAGATGCCTTCAGACTGTAGGGGGGGCTCAGCACCAGGACAGAAGGTGCCACAGTACCCGGTTTTCAGGTGGTCTGCAAGGGCAGGCCAAGGCTCTGACTTATCCCTCACTACAGCAAAGATTTGGAGGTGCTGGAGTGTGTCTAGAGAAGGGAACTGAGCTGGGGCAGGCTCTGGAGCAGCAGTCTGCTGAGAAGCACCTGAGGGAGCTGGGAGGGCTCAGCCTGGAGAAAAGGAGGCTCAGGGGGAACCTTCTGGCTCTCTACAACTCCCTGGCAGGAGGTTGTAGTTAGGTGGGAGTCACGCTCTGCTCCCAAGTGACAGGAGAGGAAGTGGCCTCAAGTCGTGCCAGGGGAGGTTTAGATGGGATATTAGATTTAGATGGGAACAGGAAAGCGTTCAAAAAACACATGGATGTGGCTCTTGTGGACATGATTTAGTGCTAATATGTCAGTGTTGGATTTGGTGATCTTGGAGGTCTTTTCTGGCCTTAATAATTCTGTCATTACAGCAGGGGTGCCTCAGAATATTCACAAAACCAACAAGAGACATGCAAGCAAAAGTTGCATCTAAATCACATCCTCATCACAGTCCCAATTAGTTGCTTCATTTCCCAAGTAAGGCCACTTCCTCCAGCTCCTTATTCTCACCTCATCCACTACCCAAATACTGAATCCCTAACCCACTGCCTGGATGGCAAGGACAAGAGTGATCCCAGCAAGGAGAGTGTGGTTTGGGTTGGAAGGGATCTTAAAGCTCGTCCAGTTCCAACCCTGCTGCCATGGGCAGGGACACCTGCCACTACACCAGGTGGCTCAAAGCCCCATCCAACCTGGCCCCAGGGATGGGGCACCCAGAGCAGCAATGAACCTACACTTGAAATGTCTGAAATACACACTGGGTGAGCATCTAAACCACAAAGCTCTTCGGCAGGACAGAGGAAGCCCAGCCACTGCCCGGCCCCATCCAGGCTGCGAGCAGTGCGCAGGGAAGGAAGGCTCAATCATGCTCAGTCCCTCATGTCTAGGGGAGCTGAGGTCTGCCTGTTTAAAATCCTGACTTATGAGAAAGTTTCAAATACACAAACCTCAGGTTTTTAGATCTGAGACTCTTTTAGATAGAAAAATGAGGCGTTTCTTGGATTGTATTGTAGGTGTCTCCAGGATTAAGACAGCATTGTTGGATCCTTCTGCAGATGTCATCTTAAATGACTTATCCAAGGTTCTACAGTGACTGGATGAACTGAAAATCAAAGTCAGAAATTGTGCTCTACTCATGATAAAGTACTATTCTTCCTCAACATTGCAATGTAAAATATAATTCCACTTCCCACACAGTGCTCACATCTTGAGTTTTGGTTGTTGCTGGGATTTTTCAACGCATCTGCTTTCACATGCACCGGTTCTGCAAGCTGTTTCATCGTAACTACAAAAGGGTGAATTTTATGGTAGCTGTTTTTTTTAAGTAACTGCTTTTTCCTCAATCTCTTTATCCACCAATTTCAGATGGGAAACTGCACACCCCTGTTCATCCATCTCACTGAGATCCCACCAAGACAAATCTCTTAATGTTCTTTCACAACCATGCACAATGTCAGCTTACAGACAACTACAGAGAAAATTTCAAAATCCTACACCTCTATAAAGAATGTAAAATTCACCATCTGAGAGGACTGATCATCCTTGGAGCAGGAATGTGTCAAATGCTCCAAAACCATTTCCATCGTTCCATGCTGAGAACTCAGCCTTGCTGGCTAAGAGAAGGTTAGGTTCCAGTATGAACATCTTGAAAAAGATCCAGGTCTGAAAACCAGGCTAATTTTAGGTCTGTAAAAATAAAATATAGTATGGTTTAAAAGCTATGAGAAGATCTAATTGACAGCTTTATGTTCTGTTCTTCACTTACACGTTTTACGAGGTTCAGGCCACCAATCCCTGGTGCACCCAACTTTCCAGGTTCTGTTGTTCTGTTTTCATCTTGGAAAACTGGCTAGGCTACAGGATACCGAAACAGTCACAAAGTTAATTTGACCAAAAGAAAAGGATTCCTTTTGTTTCTCCTTTAACAATTATGGAATCTGATCCTTTGATGATGATGGATTCAATGTTCCACAGTTCCTCTGAACACTTAAGGGAGTCTTACTGATTTCTCAGTGTGCAGTCCTGCCTACTGAAGATGATTTCTTCTGAATACACTTAGTCTATGATCCTGACAGTTCCTTTGCCAAATCAAAAAAATGGGCACATTCTTCACCAAAGCTTAATGTGAATTCCTAATAACATATTAGAGGAGTGGCCTAGGATTACTGCTTCTTTTATAGATTCAGTAAAACACAGGTATTTAAGAAAAAAGTTTGCATTTCATAATCCGTTGTCATCTAAAACCTGGGGTTTTTTATGTTACACATATTTTGCTTTATATATCTAAACAGCGCAGCACAATGGCACTGAAATGCAATCTTCCGTATCCAGTGGTAATGCACTCATACTTCATAGGAGGTCATAAATTACATATTACAGGCTTTATCTGCAAAGAAGGGCAACATAAATTCTGCTCTGTCTTTGGAAGTGACTGGTTTTTGGGTTGTCTGCATTTTTGGTTTTGGTTGAGTTTTTTGGTGGTGGTGGTGGTGGTGAGGTATTTTTAAAATAAATTTATTTTATCTCTTTTTAAGGCTATGATTTTTACAAGAAACTACTTCTCTTGGACAGTTAAAGGGATCTGGGAACCTGTCCCTCTCATCTTCTTTTAGAAGCCCAACCAGTTTTCCCTTCCCCTGTTTTGAATCACCCCAATTTCTGTGTCTAAGCAAGGAGTAAGTAATCTTAAAAAGGAAGCAAATTATCTAAACAAAAAGCAAGAGCTTCATTCTTTCCCAGAAATGTTGGATAAGCCTCTGACTAGGGGAAATTCCCTTGCAGCTCAGAGTCTGATGAGTATCTTTGCCTGAATAACCACAAGATCCCCCCTTTGTCTGCCTGTAGTCCAGAGAGCATCCACCCACTCCCCAAACGGGGGAATATGGAAGCAAAAATGCTACAAACAAGCACTTTACTTCCCTGTTAGAAAAAAACACCACAATGAAACCACAATAAACCCTACTGATTTGGCTTACACAGCTGATTTTGAAGCTCAGAAAGCACCACTGCTTTGGACTCTAGCTGTGGCTGCTTAGCACCATGTAGTGTCAGCTCAAATGCCAAGACTCTGCTGTTGAGAACTGGCTTAATACTCTCAAAATTTTAGTGAGCAGACTCATGTGAACTCAAGAACTTAACACATCAGAGGAAACTATTTGAATGCCCTGTAGCTGAAGAGCTGATAGGCAAGTCAGCACATTGCCCAAAACAAAACCAGTACACAGAACAAAAGCTCAGGGTTGACTGCTCTTGAACAGATGATCTTTATGAATGAGATGAATATTTCTGGAACAGTAAAACCATTGAAGCTGCTTCCACAGCTCACACACTATCAATTAACAACAGAACAGGGTCTCTACACCCAAGCGGAAAGAAAATGCCGGTATGGATTGCATGTGGGTATTGCAAGTAAAATTAAAAGCTTGATGAAATGTAGCAAAAGATCAGAGAATCAAGACCTTCCTTTCAACTTGTGGTTAATATTCATCCTCAGTGAAGCCAAATGTTACATTAGCCTAAATGGAAAAACCATGTAGAATTATGCTATCAATTTGAACACCTCATTAGCTGGTCTGGTGATTCAGAACTGCTGATGGAACTAAACCCAAGGCTTGAAAATACCTTCATCAACACTATCCTTGGCTTTTAGGCATTAAGGATGTATCTGCAATCTCCCAGAAAAATTGTTTCAAGCTGAGGTGAATAGCCCTAAAATGTCACCACACAGCATCAGAATCAGAGGGCTTAATTGTCCTCTCAAACCCATTCTCATCAAGCTTTACTACTGCCAGGCAGCTGTCCTATAGACTGTGGGCATGCTCAGCTTTGGCACAGCTCCATCAACTTAAGTGAAGTTATGATAGGAATAAAAATGGATCTATTTTTGGTACTGTAGGCATTTTGCACATTCACATCCATCTTTTGTCCCTGATCAGTATCAAATATGGAGAAGCCTGATCCCATTGGCACATTTACATTACCATTCTGTGAAAGAACCCATAAAGGTGTAGAGGGAGGGGTAAAGGTGTAAACCTCCTAATTTTTTGTTGTGCACCCCAAAAGGAATGGCAGAGATTAGAAGGAGGAATGTGGATAGAAGCATTATATAATTTGGCATCCTCTCACCACAGCAATTATAATCTGTACATGTGAGTTCTTTATACAGAGCAGTGAGAAGAGGAGGAAATCTTGGTTCTGTTCCCAGTTCTTTTGACAGAAATCTTGTCTGCATTACACTAAATCTGATCTAAAATTCCTTTTGTAATCCCCTGACATGTTTCTAATTCACACTGGGTTGAATTCCACTTCATTTTATAACAGTGTCAAATTTTTAAAAATATACGAGCCAAGTTCCACCTGGACAAGAACATCTGTTCCACTCATTTTCAGAAAATACACAGGAAATTTCACTGGCCACACAAGTGATACGGGCAGATACTCTTGCATGGTGACAGAAAATGGCACCATTTTAAATTAGCATCTTCTGAACAATGCTCACATTTAATCCTGTTTCTGTACCAGAACACTTCATGGTTTTGTAATGTAAGCTGTAGTAGTGCTTCACTCAATAGCTTCGTAAGTTTCTGTTGTCACAGCAAATGCACTCTCCCAGCTTTGAATTCATTATGTTCCCATTGCTTTTGCGTCTGTAGCCATATCAGTTTCTCACAATCTAATAAAAACTGGGCTTAGCTGTCTTGAGACACACACTGACAGGGGTTCTGTGATGGCCTTTGGAAAGGTCCATCTCTCTGACTCTGCATGTAAAGTTAATTCCTCAGACTCAAACTCATCAGGAACAGGACTGAAAGGGATGAGGAATCCAAGAGCTTCTTTGAATTAATGCTTTCTGTTGCGGTGTAAGATTTAGATGCTTACTGTTTGGCTATGCCATAGTCACAGCAGTGACCACTGTGTAAAGCATATGCACGTGAATAATCTTTATGGTTCTAACAGAGGAGCTCTGTCAGGCTAACCCATAGCTCACCTTGAATTGCACATCTCAGTGTCTGTGCCTGTAACAATAGACATCATCTCTCCATGCCACTAACAGCACCTGGAATAAATATTTCAATACCATTTTGGAAAGAGACTTGCAAATCATGTCTTCCCGACAGAGATGTGCATCTGGGTATTCTTAATCTATTCCTGTGTCCTTGGTTTCCACAAGGTTAATAGGACCAGCTCCTATATTATTTTATGCCTGATTTGACATTGCCTATGGCTTCACGTGCTTGGAAAAGCAAAGAAAACATCCGTGACTAATGAGCATATCGCAGAAGAAAGGTGATGATGATGATATAAATACCACAAACGATGAAATATGAAGAAGAGGACCTAAAAAAATGCTCTCTTCCATCTGCTGCTATTCTCTCTACCCTCTCAAGAAGTGGCATGTTAAAAATAGCCACCACTTACAAACAACCGCACATCATCAGGTAGCCACCTTCTGTGACCTTGCTGGCACGTTTCACATACACCTGCTTCATCATCTGCAAGAGCTGTCAGAGCCCAAACGCAGGAGCCATCCAAGCAGCAGACTAGAAGAAAAGGCTGTATTTCAAAGCCTTTTTACAACTGGATCTGCTTAAGCATTCTAACCCAGCCTCAGCTGCCATCAGTCTCTCCCACATCAGCAGTTCTGAACAAACACAAATTGGCCAGATTATCATTAAGCAGCTTCAGCTATTTTGTAAAGAGCAAAGTAACACTACTTAAACTAAGTGGCAAGGCCCAGATTTTCACCTGCCCTAAATCAATGCAGTTTCTCTACAGCCAACATCAGAAATTGACTTCCAAGTTTGAAGTATTTATCAAAATCTTCTTTACATAACAGTTCAAGTCCTATCAGATACTCACATTATCTCCATTCCCCTCAGTACACATTTCCTATCAATTTGTATTAAAAAAATCCTCTTGCCTACTGAGCCCATGTATCCAGTTCAGCTGGTGCTGCACAGTGCAGTTCTGGAGCAGTGGAAGGAGTGCTTGTGGTGCTCACTGACTGCCAGCTGATATCGGGGAATGATGAATATCATCCTACACTTCCAGGTTTTGCCAAGCCCACTTCACAACCCAAGCCTGCAGGCAGCCACTCTTCCCTAGAATCCAAAAAAAAGGGAGCATTTCCACAGGGCAACCATTCTGGAGCAGTTTTCTGCTGGAAGTCACCTGCAATGCCCCATATAATGCCACTGTTACTAATTACAAACACCAGCTATTCCTGAATATGTTGCCAGAAAAAAACCAACAATATACAAATCTAGATTGTTCACAAAGGAAACACAGAAAGTGCTTAACACAATGCCCTGATATGAATGTTGCCTACCTCCACAGCTTCTTTAAAGAAGGATTTGTCCTGAGTTGATGTTTATGGAAAATGAAAGCACATCCTTATCAGCTCAGTTTTGGGGTACACTAATGGTCCTACTGAAATTCTTAAATCAAAAAGTTCAGTGAAACTTCTTCAGATTTACACACACATAAGTCAACTATCAGCCCAACAGCCATGACCATTCTTGAGAGTCAACATCCCCAAAACCTCCATCCCCAATGGATTCCCTAGCAATGGAATTTGAGGATGATTACCTAACGCATAAACTGTGGGAGAAAAATAAAAACCAGCAAAAAGTAATAATTCATTTTATTTTTAAAAATCACATGTGCTTTTGAGGGAGAGGTTTACTTGCACCTGCTAAACATCATGCTCAGTTTTAAATCAGAAAGCTTAAACGATCACTTTGCAAGGAAATGTACAGGAAACAGTTATTCTTTATTAGCTTAGCACAGAATAATCAAATTTAAAGTGCTGCAGGGCCACTGAGCAGCCTCATACATGGCAGGATCGAGCTTCCCTTCTTAAATTTCCTTGTATTTCCTTTGTTCTCCCATTCTCCCATTAGCAAACTGATAACTAACCCTCCTGCTGTTCTAACACTGATTTTTTCAAGCATTTGTAATATCCACCACCCAAAACTGACATAAGAACCCACTGATGAATGCTGTCCTAATATTTTGTTTCCTACCAAATCAAAGGAGATTCCCAATGTAATGATTAATGACATGTTTGTTGCCTTAAACAGCTTTGATATTTCAACATTTAATCAATTTTATTTTTTTAAGGTGACAGGTTCCCTGCCACCCTGAATTTTTCCCATGATGCTGTAGTGAACTCACATAGTTTACAGCTACAGTATAAAGACCTGACAGTATTGCATTTATCTTACAGCCCATCATATGATTTGCAATAATGCTGTTCTCAGTGTCTGGAATATTTTGGGAAGGTATCAGTGTCAAAACACCACACATATGCCCTAAGATAGATCTGCTTGATGGAAGACACTGGAAAACAAACATCAGGCTGAAGGCATAGCACTGAGAGAGAAATTTTCTGAATTTCATATTTCCCCTTGAAATTTTAGTAGTAAGGACACTGTAGCACACAACCTTTTTTTTTCAAATAAATGGCATACAGTTGATGGAATGATTTTCTGTGTTCTGAGACATAATCACCTCCTGTACGAGAATTAACATGAGCTTTGTTTATTCCAGCAGTAAAACAACCTGTATTCAAGCTAGCCCAGCTGTCTACAAACTGCACTGATTCCCCTGTAAAAGCAGGTGTAGTCAATCATTCCTGTCACAACATTAGTACATTCCTGCCTGTTGGCAAGTGGGTCAGCTCATCACAGGCAAAGCGTTCCTCAGCTGCTCTGTTCCCTTCCATCCCGCTTGGCACACGAAACAACGCTGCTACAGCTGCTGAATTTCAAAAGGCATCCATCTGGTTAACTTCCTAAAATGACTTTAAAGAGTGGGATACAACAAACACATCTGCTACCTCAGCACGTTAAAAAAGATCATCTGGAAATTAGCTGGGAAATTATAAATCTTTTTATATAGAGATCCACAGTGAAGTTCCCGTACACGTGTAACATCTGTTCCACCTTCAACTATACCTCAAAGCTTTGCACCTCTGGCTTTCTGAAGAACAGAGGGAAACTTTAGTTGTAACCAGCTCTGTATCTCCTTATCTTGTTCAGGAACACATCACTGGGCATCCATCTGTTCAATTTTGTCACTCCTGAAAGGCTCAACTGGATAAAGCCTTGAGCACTTTGGTCTAATCTCACAGTTGACCCTGCTCTGATTAGGTTAGACTGAAGACCTCCTGAAGGCCGTTTCAATCTGAATTAGCCCAACTATTCCCAAAGTTAATAAAATATAAAAAATTTAAAATTCTATTAGTATTTACTGGAGGAACCCAAAGTGGAAATCAGCTGTGAACAATAACCTGGTCCATCACAAGAAAATGTTCAGGCAGGAGGGCCAGCAGAAGATACCAGTGGATCAGATTTTAGGAAGAAAATGTTAGCACATGTTTAAGTGTGATTTTTCTTGCAGTTCTTCTCTCACATCTCTCACAAACACAAATGTGTTATCACTTTGAATTACGTGAACAGATGCTTACACCCAGGATTTGCAATTTACATTAACCTAGTCTGCACTGACAGCGCCTTCGACACCAAATGCAAACCACAGCGCATGTTTTCACCGTAAGGTACAACGTATGTGTAACCTGCAGCACCAGGGCACCTCACTAAGTTCCTTGGCTACCCTCTGCATCCTCAGCAGACTCTTCAGGCATCCCAATTTCATCTGCAGAGCGCAGGCAGAGCTGGTGTAGCATAACCCAGTAGAGATGTGAATCTTCCACTGCTCTGTGGGCACCAGAAAGGCTGGCAGGAATGCAGTGAGATCCCACACAAGGAGCTGCCATATCCACTGGGGAGGTGAGAGGAGTCTACAAGGACACAGCAGAAAGGCATTCCCGGGGGAATACAGTAACACCAAACTGGGAACCAGGAGAGGCTAAGTACTCATGAACTACAGACCGAGGCAGACCTTCAGCAACAGGAATTAGTATTTCATACTCAATATTAGAACAAAACCTTTGAAGTGCAGCATTTTGCAGCAGCACTAACACTGTTCTGCATGTATACAAATGAGGAACCAGTTTTTCGTTGCTGTAAATAGCTTGTGCAATTAATAGCAGTTAGCTGTTCCTGTCTTTTTTCCAATTACAGACTCAGGATAATAGGGCATATTAAGTTACATCATGCAATTTTGGACCACCTACTGTTAGAAGAGCAACTTGAGGATGAGCTGCTGCTGCTAATTATCAAAATTAAAACCTGAAATAGCAATGCTCACTTTTAAAAGTGAGATGATTTCCTATTGTAGGCATAACTTTCCACTGCTCTACCCTGCCAACTGTTAACACTTTTGTCTGAGATTTCTGGACTGAAACTTTGAACACAGAAATGCCATCATCTAGAAAACCTTTCAAAACATTTTGGGTCACCATTTTGGGTCTTTCAAAACAAAGCCATTTATTTACCCTTGGCTAATTACCTTTTAGTTTCTCTGCACAGACGCAAAATATTTGTGTTTCTATTTTGTCTTTTCTTCTACATTTTCAGACAGCTACAGCCATTTCCAAAATCATCATCATGCTTCCACCATGATCTTAGGAAAAAAATTTCTCCTGGACAGTACTGCTGTTAGTACAACAATAGAAGAATTAAAGATGTGTATGCATATGTACACACACATGAGCTGAATAAAAATGTGGTGATGTCTAATTTGACCTGAGAAAACCAGAACAGCTCTTCGACATAAACAGGAAAAGTTCGACACGATTTGCAGCATAGCATCACCAATTCCAGTCCCTCTTACCCTGTGCTGAACAAGCATTTCCAATTCAAAGGAGTCATTAGCACTCCATAAAAAAATCAGAGCACTAGCAAATACCAAAGCTTTAACTTGGCATTAGAAAGATCAGTGATAATTCATCACTCTAAGCCCACCATGAGCACTTGCTGCCCAAACACACTGGGAGTGCTGGGACAGGCAGGATTGTGCCTATGCCACCCAGGTTGATCACAGGCACTTCAAACTTCATTCAGGAAATAATTAAATAGCAGATACCATTCTTCTAAACTTCACTATCAATTTTTTAAAGCCCACTGAGACTCCTCACTCCAATGCCTTGTTCTCAGCTGCTGATCATTTTGTCCAACTTTAACCCTCTGGTATGAAGCACACAGTGCCAGAGCCCACCTCAGGCTGGAAATTTTGGAATGCTTTAGCCAAAATGCCAGAGCCAAGATAGAACCATACGTCATCACTCAGCCACATCCAAAACTACCAGTGACCTCTGCTTAAACAGCTCAGGCACTCCAAAGCTTTGAACAAGGTACTCGTGATTGGGCAAGGTAGTTATGTTTGTGCCAGAAATAAGTTTAACGTGTTTTTTATGAAAACACACACAACACAGCTGATTTAAAAATCACTTCATTTTGCACGTGCTCCATAAGAACACTTAAATTCAGCAGCTGGGGTCTTCTGAGCGTGTCCTCCTGAGCACTACACTGCTCCCACGAGAGAGGGTTCAGCCCACTGCTGAACTGAGCACTCCCCGGTCCAGGGGGACCAGAAGAAACAAAAGGAGGATCCAAACCAGGAGGGAAGATAACAAGGCTCAAAGAGAAAACCTGTAAGTAATGGATTATGGAAGGACATGGAGATGGAAACTGGTTCTAAAGAAGAAGGTGTGAAGAGCAGAGTCACAATGGGAACAGGATAAACACCCAGCTATGAAAAGAGACAGTGTTAGGACATGGAAGCCCTGAACCTATAAAACACTACACAGTGTATGCCCCAAAATCAGGTTCATATTTCAAGCATGAAGTTACTAAAACACTGATTTTAACTTTCCCAGTGTTTCGGCCCCATATTTACGTAACAGAGATTACAGAATCCCCATAACCCACCAAACCTCATCCAGAGATGAGGTGAAGGCACTGTCAATACAGTATTTAGATATTAAACTGCTCAGCACTATGCATTGGGAAGCACACAAGAGCAAAAATTCATGAGGGTGTCAGGAGGGAAGGAAAATTTTGCCATTAGGGAGGAATTTAGTTAAGTATAGTAAATAAAGATGAGAGTCTCACACACTGCTCTTTCTTAATTAAATGTACTATTAAATAACTGCTTGCTAACTCGCTGCTCTGTAAGGCCAGCATTAGAATAAACAGTATATGATCATGCCCTTAAAAACTGTATCATCATGACAAATAGGCTTTATGCCACAAAATGTAAAAAGCAGTTATCTGGGACATGCTGCATTTGGCATTTCCTAAACTTTGGGTTCTTAACCTTAATATTTCAGCAAACTTAATATTCTTTTTGACACTTTATTTGTTTAAGGAGCGTGATATTGCTTGGCAACGCATACTAGAAGGTATACGAAAGAACTTCAGACAGTTGCTGCACGAGGTGCGCTCCAATGCCCGTCACGCCCTTCTTCGCAGCCTCCCTCCCTCGGGTGACCTTCTCAGCCAGCCCTGCTCCGTGTTGCAGTAGTCGCTCCCGCGAGGCCGAAGCCGCCTGGCCTCCCTGGCTGCCCCTCGCCTGGAACGAGAGCCGTCGGCCCACCGCAGACCCCCAGCGAGGTGGGGCTGCTCCCGGCGAGCAGTCAGCTGCAGGCGCCGATGGTAAAAGAGGTGAAGACGAGGCAAAGGGTTGCGGGAGGGGGTCTCCCCCAAGCTCTCCTTTATTACGGGGTCCAGAAGGAAGATGTTCGGGAGAGAGAGTGGAAGGAGAATCCCGGGGAAATGCCCCCGTGCAGCCAGTCTTAAGGGGAAATGACAACCAATGGGGAAAGAGACAAGGGGAGGGTACAAGGGTCAGGGGTCCAATAGAAACATAGGAGGGAGGGGTACAATACAATAACTCATAACCAGTAATACATTGAACATAACAGAATCTTCTGGAAGAGAGGTTTGGTCCAAGACCCTGGGCACGCCTCTCTTGTAGAGCAGGGGTGGATCTTAGCCCCTGGTTACATCCCCTGAGTCCTCCCCCAAGGAGAAGCCTCCTTCAGAGGAGGTGGAGCTGGAATGACAGGCAGCTGCAGCTAGGGATGGACCTCCCACAGCTCCGCACACACGTCCAATGTCACCTGCAATGGGTCACCCAGCTCTGACCCAGTCCCCAGGCCAGCCAGGCCTGCCCCACATGACAGCCTGGCACCCATCAGCCAGGCTTGGCTGGCACGAGCACCTTGGATAGCGAGCAGGCAGGGGGACAAACAGCAGATGGCTTTTGCTATTGCTACAACAATTTAATCGCGGTGGCCGTGACGACACTGACGTGTTCCACGCTGCAAGGTGAGCGAGCTGCTCTCTCCCAAGGGCAGCCCTTGTGCCGGCCAGGAGGCGTTGGAAGGGTTTGTAGGCAGGACACGAGCCACACTTACTCAACTTGAACTTCAGCACAACAGATCTGACCAGTTCAGGCAAGAAGGAAAAGCGCTTGTATTGCAGGAGAGTTGTGACCCTGGAAGTCAAGGATACAGGATGAGCACCCAGTGCCACTGCCGAGCTCCCCTGCAAAAATAGGCAAGCTGGCCTGACAGCTTGGCAAACACCTCAAATCAGGCTGCCCAAAACAGAAACAAGTAAAATTAGTTGCTGCTTTGGAAATGTATTTCTTCGTTTTCTCTTTATGAACTGTAAAACCAGATAAAAATGTCTGCACACTGTCCATGGCAATGTGACAGCTCTGTTAACAGAAGCACCTCAGATACTGAGATGTTACCAGATGAAAATTTCATTTAAGCATGGAAGCATTCTCCACTACATAATTAATTTTTGTGTGACCTAAAGTCAGGCTCCTCTGCACTAAAGGGGATGTGGGGATGCCATAGCTGCTATGTGGGCAAATCCAAATGGAAAGCAAAGGCAGCAACTATAATCCTAGTAAAGAACAAAGACTATTAAGTGTGCCATCTTTTCCCAGTCTTGATTGAAATTAGAAAACAAACAATGTTTAAATTGGTTGTGTTTTGCTAAGTTGGTTAGCATGGTGCTAATAACAACAAGGTTGCGGTTTCAATCCCTGTACTGTCCATTAATTTAAGAGCTGGACTCAGTGATTATTGTGGGTCCCTTCCAATTCAGAATATTCTGTGAAATTGTGTTTTCAGCTCCTTAGCAAGACAAAACTAAAAAGCCCAGTGCACAACAGTTGATTTTGTATTTCCTGACTGGTACAGCTAACATCAGTTCTCCAGGCTAGTCTACAAACTTGGGCTCTTTGACATATCCTGGGGACTTACACACATGGATGCAGCAGCAGCTAAAGAAAACAGCTGTAATTATTCCCAAACCTGTATAAATCACTACAGGGGAGCAGTTGGAAGCAGAGATATAGAGCCAAAGTTTGACAAATGGAAAAGACAAAACCACTGGAAAAAACCTTTGGGATGTGTAAGCAAGATAATGAAGAGTAGAAATAAATAAAGGATAATAAATGGATTGTATTTAAAAAATATTTGTAAAGCAGTCTAAAATAACAGCTTTCTCTTTCGATGTCATTGTTTTGAGATCATGTTTATGGCACTACCAAGCCCCTAACAAATGAGATTAAAAGTGGAGACGGTTATGCAGATAACATTGTTAGGGAAAGAAGAAATAAAGGAAGGTACTGTTTATCTTTCCCTTTACTCTCGGTATTTTGATTCCCTGCCCCATAAACAGGAGGGTGAGGGAACTCTAAAGCTGTTTGTGACTTTGAAAACTTTGTTTTGTTCCCTTGATCCAAAAATTCCACAGAATGTTCCTCCTCCTTTCCATACTATGCTTTATCATCTAGAGGCAGAGCACAAAGGGCAGCCGTTTCCAACAAGTGTGTGCACAGGCACAAACCTTTGTGTGGCAGAGCTGTGCTGGGAGCAGATAATTACAGCAAATAAAAGGCAGCTCTGGATATAACAATGTGAAAGCAAATCCAATTGCTAGGGACATTGGCTGAAAACAACCCTCAGAAACAAAGAACCAGCCACATTAGAGCAATCTTTCATACTTGTATAAAATAAGTAATTGAGTCATGGACAGGGTAAAGCCTGGGAGCACAAAGAAAGATCACAAGTCGGGAGCCGGAAACTGTCCCAGCGGTCCCATATTTCAGCTCCCTCTCTGTTTGCTATTCTTCCCACTCCGGGTTTAAGCACAGCATCAAAGCTCGTTATTAGTCTGTAATCAAGGCCATTAGAGCTCTCAAATTCAACCTGAAGACGCACTGGGCAAAACCTGGCAAGGCAGCAGTTATGATGCCCTCCGAGTAATCAGAGTATTGCACCACACGATGCTGATAGAAAACGGTCCCTCTGTGCCTAGGGGCCTCCGAGAGGGCTCACTTGAGGGAAAATGTTATCTTACACACTATAAATACATGAAAATAAGATTAGAGGCAGCTGTTGTGACAGCAATTCACCATGTCAGTACACCTCCTCACACTCTGCCCGGATTTTTAGCTCGCTCAGAAGCAAAAGTGGCATTGCCAAATCCCCACTTCCCTGAGTTTCCCATCCACTTGTACTATCCAAGGACTGCCCTCACCCTCACCTGACTTCACCTGGGCTATCAGAGATGGAGTCAAGCACCCTGCCAGTATTTGGGAACTATGCAGAACAGGACAGCTTCTTTACTGTCCTAGTTTGGCCCTGTGACATCACAGCAAGCGTTAACCAGGAGCAATGTTAATATTACAGAAGTGTCTTACCAAAGTAGACATTTAAAGCATTGCCACTGAAAATTAAATACAGTCACTTATCAATTTTAACTCCTGACATATTATTACGTATTATGAAAAATCCTCAGCTTTCTGTCAGATAATTGTCTGCATTCATTACTTCCAGTAAGAAGGAAGCTACTGAGTGGGAGAGAAATAACCATTTTTTTTACAATACTCTGGGGCTGCATACTTAATAGAGTTATTTCTCAGATAACCCAGTGGTTATTTCTATTTATACTGCATGTAGCTTGCTATAAATGAAGATCCAAAACTGGTGGCAACAATCATGTAGCTGCTACAACATGCAAGACATGCATAAGGACACACTGCAAAATGTGACTACTGGCCATAAAGCTATTACTGATGGGCAAAGTATGGTCTAATTATTTCCTAAAGAAATACAGAAAACATTTGCCACCTCAGTTCACCTCACAGTCAAAATCTGACTGGACACTCTCAAGAGCTAAGCGTAACACATTTCCCCTGGGATAAAGTATTTTAAAACATGGTAATGGGAGACAACATCCTTGGGTAGCAACCTCCAGATTTCAAGAAGGATGTCCAGAAAACAAAATCAAGACCTTTGTGCTTCCATCAGTCTTTTAAGCTCCACAAAGTAATTGTTCTTCTCTGAGATACCCTTCAGGAGACACAGCAAATATCGAGTGATGGAGCGACAGAAGTCTTGCACCCTTTGTAGCTGTTATGAAAGGGCTGACTGCAGCTGAGATTCCTAAACTGCAGGGACTAGAGAGGTCTGGCTGCTGCCACCCTCGAGCTGCCGCCATGAGCAGCCTGCGCTGCCTGTGTCCCTGCCACCTGTGCAGGGCAGGGGAGGAGCCTGCACCCCTGCAAGGCACAGCCCTGGCACCGTGCAGCACACTCTCACGCACACTCCCACTCCCAGATGGCCTCCATGCAACCCTTCCAACAGAAATTATTTTAGGATTTTAGCAATTAAGCCAGAGAGACCAGATTTTTGTCTCACAGTCAGGAGTGCAGCTCTCTTTTTCTAAAAACGAGGAAAAGAAACCCCTGAACAGACAAACGTCCCTGCCAAACCAAAAATAATCATCATAAAATATTCCTGTTTCTACAGCAAGTCACCTAATGCATTCAAAATACCGCCCATGAGTTTGTTCTGCTGACAGCTCTGTGTTTACACCTGCTGCTTTTCCTTGTCCTGAGTCTGGCGGGAAACAAAAGCAGGAATGGAAATCATCTCTGTGCAGGCAAGTAGCTGAAATCAAGGGGAACTAGAGAAGGAACAGTGCAACAAAAGGCACATGTGAAGCCACCCCAATTTTTACTGCTGCTTACAGTGTAGATGATGGCACTGGGACTGTAATTCAGAGGAGGCGAAAAGGAAGCTACAGAGCTTCAGCTTCAGTTTAGTGATGAGCTCCCTTAAGCTTGAGAACCTATTACTCAGGACACTTTCTTTTAAAGACACTGATATTAGAGCACATCGCCAGATCTACCCTGCAAATTGAGGAGCTGGTTTTGCTTTAAACCTACTGAAGTGAAGCAAGAAACACAGTGAGTTGCAGGAGAGAATTCTCCCAATTTCTGTCCTTCCTGGAAGGAGAAGATTGGGGTAAAAGATTAATCAGATAAATTGAACTGTATTAGAGATAGGGACCAGACCTTAGTAAGCCCTCAGGTAACCACTTGCATTTAAATACTTGTAGCAGTAAGCTCCTGGCAACATACACATGAAACAGGCATTTCTGAAGCCTAGCACAGGGCTTTTATGCTTGCCTGCTTGCTTCTAATAGTCGATATACAATCCTTACATTCTATAACTTACAGTTTTCTCATCGAAGCCTTTTACATAAAAATTCAGTAACAGTCTGCATTGTCCATCCCATCCCATGACGCTGACTCAGAGGCAGGACCCACAAAGTCCCCAGGGCCAGCTGTACACCCCATCCCCAATGCTCATGTGACCCCAGCTTCCCATAAGCCAGGCCTTGAGCTGCTGCAGCTCACAGAGAGCCACGCACAGGCAGAGGAAACACCTGTGCAGCCCTAAACCAAAACAGCCCACTCTGAACTGCCCAGCCTGTCCCCATTCACCTCAGCCACCCCAGCTCAAATCAGGCCTGGAGCTGTGACCCTGTGCTGCTCCCCATCAGTCACCCCGTGACTCACAGCTCTGTGCTGGCTGATGCATCCCCACATGTGCCAGAAAGGGCCCTGCAGTGTGACAAGGCTGACAGGTCACCCTGACAAGTCACCTCACCGGAACGGCTGCATCACCCCTTTTCCAGCTCTGGCTGCTGTCATTGTTCCAGCTCTGCCTCTGTCCTTGCCCTGCTGTCTCACCACGCTGGCACTGAAGTTCCTGGAACCTGTGAAGGCTTTGGGAGAAAGGGTGTGAGCAGAGCTTTATGGGCAGAGGCTTTACCAGCAAAATAAGGAGTCCACCCGAATAGTCAACAGAAAGCCAAACTTTGCCATGAGCACAGATGCTCCTCCAAGCCTGTTAAAAACAAATCCTTTCAAATGGCTCTGTTAACTTTAATAATTAAACCCCTAGGTCAAGCTTTTGTGAAGGAGGCAAGTCCCAGTTCTCATGCTATCTCAGCAGTCCCATGGTACAGAGAGACAAGGAGCAAAAATAAATGTGAGTGACAGATTCACATCTGAGGCTGGCATCTAGCTATAACATCAGGTAAGTGCAGGATCAACGTGACTGAGAGGCATCAAAGGAGATGAGATATTATGCAGGACCAATTCTTCTCTCCCTCAAAGGCAAAAGGTATTTTTAAAAAGGCTCAAGAACCAAAGGACAAAAAAATCCAGGCTATAACCTTTTTAAAAAAAAGACTATGCTTTTAAACTGGACCTTATGCTAAGGAGTAGCCTTGTGACATTGAAAGGACTAAAAATGGCACAACTCATAGCACACAGATCTCTCTTTTCTATATTCAGCTCAGCCCCACAGTTCTGTATACCAGATCACTCAGGTTTGTGTTCTCCTACCTCCAGGACCTGTGCTCTTGCACCTTAAATCTCCAGATAAATCTCTGATCCTCATGCCATGCTGTCAGGAACGAGTGGCACAAGGCTGGGCTAATGTTTCTTTTCCTTTCTGTCCTGCAATAATACAAATCACACCTTTGCAGCTTTTCCATCACTGCTTGCCTATTTATTTCTCAATGCACTTCACCCAGGCTTGCCCAAAGGTTCGCTTCCTGGTAGACATGAATAGCAAAGTGAATCAAATATCAGGCTGAGAATATTGCAAAGAAATGCTTCAATACCAGTAATTTTTGTGAATAGCGAAGTAAATCAAACATTAGGCTGGGAATACGGCAAGGAAATGTTTCAATACCAGTAATTTTTGCATACAAGAATTTTGCAGAAAGTGTGGCTTCTGTCTACCACCCCCAGTGAAAACCATGTATTTTGGGAACAGTCAAGTATTTCCATTGCTCTCAGCTGGTATCTTCCATGCCATAACTCAGCCTCTGTTGAGAAGTTTGCTGACCTCGTGTCCTGTTTAAAGCAGTCACTTTGTCAGTCAATTCCTGTCATCAGCATGGCACAGCAGAACCACCACCATCACTTTTTGCAAGGCTTCTCCTTCCTCCCTGACAGCCACGAGAGCCAAGCCCAGTGCACAGCCCTTCCAGGGGACAAACAATGCACTAGTTCCTGCAACTCAGCAAAGGATGACTTGTAAATCCTAAAAAAAAAAAAAAAAAAAAAAGACTCTGCCATCACAAATGGCCATTTTGGGGCATGAGCCGGAGTTGGGCACATCTTATCTTAACATGAGCAATGTACACATTCTGGAGAATATCCATAAGAGAGATGGGAGTGTGGCCAAACACAGGGAGGGCCTTTGCTAAGATGACAGGATGAGGCGCTTAAGCGTATGTATTTGAAGATGAGAAGGTTACAGGGGGGATCTTCTTGTGCTCTGTAAGTACCTTAAGGGGGATCACAAGGATCTGGTGGATGGATAAATTTGAACTAAGCAGCAACAGAAGAACATGTGGACAATCCCAGGCTTTAAAATAGAAGTAATTGATATGAAACATAACCGTGGTGGTTTTAGCCAAAGTGGGCTGCTATCTAGCCTTGTGGTATTTTTTTTTTGGTCCAAGAGACTTCTGCAGCATATAAATAATGCAAGAGTCAAGAAAATAAAACAGATTGCTTGTATAGCAGTGATATCTGTGGATACGTATCGGATTAGATGCTCAAACACAATAGTTTTGCTCATGCATACAGGGCCTATGTTTAGCATCAGTAAGGAATATCCTTTTCTCAGGTTACTACATGGAGCTGGAAAGAGAGCAGCTTCTCAGAGATGGTAGGAAAAAAAAGGATGTGGCCTTAATGAACAGATGATATGGAATATTCTTCTAGCACCCAATTGTACAGAATGATTTCTAACACACTGACAGAAACATCAAAGACACACTTATTGTATCATCCTTAAATCACTGAACAGGAGAGCGAGAAGTTTAAGAGTCTCTCACCTGCCGGTCAAAGCCTAAACCTTAGGGATGTAGAGACCCCATCACACAGAGCCTGCTCACTCAGAGAGCCACTGTCCCCTTTGCCAACACCACAATGTCATCAGAAGACCCTGATCTTTCTTTAACTGCACCTTGGAAAATGATCTTAACATGCTTTTACTGAAAGCTCAATGACCAGCCTGCATTGTGAAGTAAAAGCAGGAAAAAAAAAATCTTTAAGCCCATCACAAGGGGTAATGGTCTTAAACTAAAAGAGGGCTGATTTGGATTAGATATGAAGAAGATGCTTATTGTGGTGAAACACTGGCAGAGGTTTCCCAGAAAGGTGGTGGATGCCCCATCCCTGGAAACATTCAAAGCCAGCTTGGGCTAGCTGAAGATGTCCCTGCTCATTGCAGGGGCTGGACTAGATGACTTCTAAAGGTCCCTTCCAACCCAAACCATTCCATGATTCTGTTATTTCACCTCGGGTGCCTTGACTTTCTTGTACTAAACAGGAAGCCCTTGTCAATACAAAACTATTTGCACTGGCCTCACTAGCCTGTGCTGTGTCTGGATAATTCAGCCTAATGAGGGATTATTTCCTGTGTTCGTGGCTGACAACACCCAAAGACATTCTGGGATTGTGTGGTGACAAAAACTGAACCATATTAAGCCAACAGCGTGGAGCTGTTAATTTTAAATAGAGAAGAGAGAATGGATAGTACTCCACACCATCCAGAAGTCACTGAGATTAGTGCTTGAGCCAGGAAATTAAAACAAAAACAGGCTTTCTGGTTTAGGACTGACCTCTTCACTAAACCCACTGAGCTCCATAAGCTTGCCTACATGTTAAAATGCAGAGGGGTAGCAGAAGCAATGTGTGTGTGATTACAGGCTAAGGAGAGCATGACTTTTGTCCTGAGTGCATGCAGCTGGACTAAAACTAATTCTATTCCTAACAGGCAGCAGCAAAGGTCAGTCCAAACACGAGATAAGGATCAAATCTCCAGCAAACCTAACAGTAGCTTCTTGGCAGTCTCACCCACGGGAGCTGCCGGAAGAAGCAGGTTTGTCCCAGCAGTGACACAGGCTCTGGTGGGTGGGAGGTAAGGTACAGCCTTTCCTTGCTCCACCAAAGGCAGCTGAGCCCATAATAAATATAAATATCATATATTATATGTAATATACATATTAATATCACAGTTTAATTTCTTTCCCCATCACGTTCAGAACACGGGCCAGTTATCCAGTGTCTCATGTGGACTTTATGGATGACTGACTTGCCCAACCAGCAACTAAATCAAGGCTTGAGCCAATATGCTGCAGACTGGAGCATATTTATAGCCTTTGGGATGTAACAGCGAACCATCCCTCTATGGAGCAGAAATATCCACTGTGTTTGAAGAAGAAAGATGGCGCTATATAAACAAGTCTATGTATGTTCCAGATGAAGGAAATGAAGAGTGGCAATGCAGCACCTCCCATAATTCTAGCCAGCTGTCAGTCCAGCTAGGAAAACAACAGATCATTTTTTCCTTATGCAATCATGCATAGCAGACATTTTCTTATCGTAATTCATTCCATTTTACAGTATCATCATTAAGATATGCAGATTATTAAAGCCAAACCAAATACTTGAGTTGTTCTTCATCCACATATCCTCTTCACTAGTCTTTACAGGGCAGAGTTTGAAGGCTGACTATCATTTCTAGCTGTTCACTTCCACAAAGAAACAAATAGAGAGCTGCATGAGACATGGATTTAAAACCCACAAACCATACACTTTCTAATACAGATGTTGGGCCACCTCCTTGGACCAAGTACAGTGTTTCAGGCTTGTAGGTGCATCTTCAGGTCTACTTAGAAAAAAATGGGAGCCTGGTGGCCCAGCCTCCAGGCAAGCAGCTGGGCAGCTCTACTAAAAATATATTATTTACTTGAGGAGAACCTGACAGGTTAATGAAAGGAGAAAACTGCAACAGCCTGGGGAACACACAATTTCATCCCACCTCCCATCAGCGGTTACTATGCAAAACTGGCACTAAAGCTAAAAAAGCACCACATTAGCTTAATTACTTCCCATATTTTTGATTGATGTGACTATTTCTTTCAACCGCACAAGACATTTCTCTACATTTTTTTCTGCAGTTTCTACACATCGTTCTCTAGTTGCTGTTTCCAAGGCAATCTCACCCTAGAATTTCATTGGTTTGAAGGAACTTGCAGGATTCACTGATACAAGGCAGGCTGAGATCGTCTATAATCCCACTGCTTGAGGAATTACAAGTGTAAAAAGCAGAAAAGTGAAAGTATCAAATTAAAGAAACAAAACAAACCACAAGTCTTGTTGCACCTTCAAAGCAGAACAATAGATGCCCAGGATGCTTGAAGGCTATATTAGTTGAAAAATTAGCTTGACAAAAGATCACCTTGCATGTAACAAAAATCTATCTAGGACACAGGGTGGACACAGAAGGAATGATTATTTGAAGAAGATATGATTATGCTGGAAACCTGGGCCAGCTAAAACTCCCTTTGCCATCAAAGGGGAGAAACAGCACTGCCACAGCACACTGAGATCATCCAACGGTGTGTACCTAAAATAGTTCAGGTGAATCACATCCTAAAAATGCTTATTTCTGTTCTTTAACTATAAAAGGAGCCCTAAGGCAGTCAGTTCAACTGCACATGTCTATGCTGCTAAGGTTTAAAGAAAGATGAATTCATTTCTCATTAAAAGCAATTCCATCCAGAATCACAGAAAGTTCCTTAAGTTATGCAGCAGTGAGATACCCGAGGAAATTACTACCCTGAAACTGGAAATGGGGTCTGTTTTCTTGATAATAAAAGTAGCTATCAGACCTCTTTGTCCACGTTTTTAAAAAATAAATTATCACAGTATTGCTATATCAAGAAGTCAGTTACCAATATGTAAGAAACAAGATGACTTCATTCTACTAAAGGAAAATTCCCACAGTGAAGTTACAATTTCCATTCTCACAAAATAAATGACAGGAGTTTTAAAGGAGAAAACAGAACAATACTCTATACAGCTATCGAGTGTTTCTTAAACTCAGTTCTTAGTGCATATAAATACAGATAAAAGGGTAAGAAGTGAAGACCACCCAACTATGAGTCCTTGGCTCTACAGCAAGGTCCGTGAATGTGAAGAGAACACTGCTGCATGTTTCAATGCAGCCCCCAGACTCCAAGCCTGGTAGCTCTCACAAGCATTAAATATCCCAAGTAGTGGCATAATTAAAAAATGTTACTAGGAGGAAAAATACACTTGACTGAACATGCTTGGTTAATTCCCAGCAACCCCACTTCTCTCTATTACTTCTTGGATGCCTGTTCCCGTAATTCAGAAGTAAACAATGATCCAGGAAGGCTGTTCAGGCAGAAATGAAACTGGAAATGCACGCACTGGAGCACGCACTGGAGGGCCAGCAAAGCCTCTGCCTCCTCGGGGGAGTCGCTGGGCCAAGAGGCAGCACACACTTTCATTTTAACACAGTGCACTGCACTCACCAGGCTGCACCAGGGAAAAGCATCTGGCCCCTGCACATGAAAAGCAGGAGCCTTGGGATGATGAGCAGCCCCCAGCAGCCTGCTGACAGCCCACAGACACCAAGTCAGGCTTGCTAACCCAGCTCAGCTCAGGGATGTGCTCAAACCTCTGCCACCAGCAAAGAACTTTGCCTTCCAAGGGCCTGGCTCACCTCTAGCAGTTTGTTTGATGCTTTTCCTAACTTGCGGAAGGAAGGGGTGGAGGAGGCTTTCATCCCCTCAAAACAACAGACTGTAAACCGACCAGAATATCTTCTGTTTTACCAGAATTAAAAATGATGTTCCACACAGACAGACAGAAAGCGCAGCACTCTCATTTCAGAAAGGACAAGCGAGGATTTGGGAGCCTCTGCCAAGTTCAGTCCCATCACGCAAAGTCCTCACTCCCAGGAATTCCTAGGCAGCTGGCAAGAGAGCACACTGATACTAGGCAAGGAAACAGAGGTGAGATTTCCCTGACATCGTGGGCACACGCTGAAAGCAATCAACTCCTATTTCTATTTTGAGCTCTTCCAATCCCAGCTTGTCGTGGACTGGTTGTAGAAATCCCTGCCAAGAGCCCAAAACTGTGAGCCTGTCATGCCAGATCACAGTATGGGAAAAGCTGTGACAATGGCTGCTCTGCAAAGGGCCACAGGGAAAAGCCCCGACTGCAATCCTGGACTGAGGGGCAGAAGCCAGCACCTGCAATGCTGTGTTTCGAAGTACCAATGAACTTCCATCTTGAGCAGAAATTGCCCATTCACTTAAAGCTGCTTTCTGTTTCCCTGGGGACAAGGAAAAACCAGATCCTGCCAGCTTTATCTCTACTCATGAATCACATCCCAATCTTTCTAGTCTCCTTGACTACAGCTAAATAAAACAGGGGCAGGAATTGCTCGCTGGCCATTAAGTGCCTGAAATAAGGTGGCGACTGCATTGCAGCTGGGAAGTTTCATGGCAGGAAACATTGGGATGTGTGTTTCATGCCCCAGGTTATGGCATAAAGAGCATCAAGAGGCACCTGAGGCTTCAAGATGTGCTGAGGTCGTGCTAGAGGACAGTGCAGGATGAAGGAAGCCAAGGAAAACCGATCCTTGGTGATGTTGCTGCAGCAGAGCAGAGGGATGAGCTGCCCCAGGAGCTGGGTAACAGGGGGATGGACAATAGGTAGCACCATGGCTGAGTTCACTTATTCATCAGTATAAACAGCCTGCACGAGCCCAAATGAACGATCCCGGCGGTCCCCTGCCAACTCAGAATATTCTGTGACCAAAACAAGAAACCATCTCCCCCAAGCTGGGCGTGATGATCTTTGCAGGTCCCTTCCAACTCAGGATACTCAGTGTTTCTAAATCTGAAGATGTGACTGCTGGACATGGGGACTTGAACTCCCACAAGTGATGACCAGCAATGAAAATCTGGCTGAATGAGCATCTCACCCCCCAAATCCCAAAGTAATTTCTGCTTAAGTAGCTCCCATTGCAGACACTGCCTTGTGCCGTACTCAGTTTAATTTCAATTGCAGGGTCTCATCAGCCACTTAAACACACATCAAGAACAGCCTCAAAAGTTTGAGGTGACAACCACCCCTGCCCACAAGAAACAGTCATCTGAATCAGTTCTCATATCATTAAAAAGACAAAGTACTGACTGTATTTCCTCGTGTTATGAAGCTGAGTAGTTTATTCTTATTTCAAATAAATCTAAAAGGGCAAACCATGTTTTTGCTGAACCTCTAGGTCTCAGTGAACATGAACTGAAAGAAAGAAAGAACAAACCTACTGATATATTCTCCCAACCATCCACATCAGTAAGTCTCTGTACACAAACTAAATGGAGTCTGTAAAGCCTCAGAGCAGGAAAACAGGATTATAATGGGATTTTGGAGCAAAACTAATTCCTCAGAGCAAGTTGGACACAACTTTCCTACACCGCTCTTGAATAATTAAATCTGTATCCCCAGAACACTAGTACTGCATGAATGAAGCAACCTCTTGAGAAACAACTGCTTGAAGACTAATAAAACAGGACATGTAAAAATTATTGCCAGGAAATCTCTAAATCTTTGCCATATATTTTACAATGTGTTTGCCTACAGTTGACCCCAGCGCAATATTTATAAAATACAACTGCCAGAGAGCTCCAGCACTTCCTTTCAGCAATCCCAAGGTGGTGTGCAAGCTGGGGCTTTTCAGCTCAGTGTTGAATCCTGGGACTCTGGAGGATGGAGCTGACCCACAAGCAGTAGAAATATATTTAAAAAGCCTCCAGCAATAACAATTTCCTCCCCAGGGACACTTGTAAGTTTTCAAACTCAGACCTAAGGCTGTCAAAGCTGTGCTTTCATCAGTCTACAGCGAAGAGACTGACACAATAATTTTGAATATTAACTGATTCCTCTAATTGTTTTAATACAAGTTTAAATCCACACACTCTAGAAGCAACAGACCCCCAAGGCAGCACATTGAGTTATTGGCTCTCAGCCAAGAATCTGACTATAAAGGACAACAAACCTGCTTAAATGTCACAGGGAAGTATTTGTCACTGGGGCTCATTGTGAATGCACAGAAACATGGAAGTTAATTTTATCCTGAGAACTATCCCAGAATGTGTGGAGCCTGACAGCCACTTTTGGCACCTGAGATGCTCAGAGGGAATGCCCTGCTTATATAAAACCAAGTGTTGCTCCTGGATCACAGTGCTTTTTTTTCCAAGTGAAAGCATTATGCATTCAGCAGGAGGAGCTCACTTTTATAGCTGCTGTGAACTAAATTAACAAAGGTCTCTCATGTAAACATAGGCTCCATCAAATGAATACTCCCAAACTGTTGCAGTACAAGTATTATCTTCAATGAAAGAAATGAGAAAGTCTTTTCTTGCCATAGTAAAAGATAAAATGCTCTGGGATGTCATCCAGAGGGTTTGGAGGGATCATGCATTCAGGTTACATAGATCTAAATAAGGTTACTCTGTTTCAAAAAACAATTAAATCGTCCAAAAGAAATACAAATTTTATTAGGTGGAGCTCCCATGCTCCATGCAAGAAACATTGAAAAACAGATCCTGCCTCAGCCACCCATAATTTTTCTACTTCTTACAGTATAGCACTGACTCTTACAGATTCAGAGATTTTTACAGAGGAGGAATGAGCACAATTTTGCCAATGGTAAAAGACCAACTACAAAGCCCAACTTTGCACTGCACTAAGAGCTCTGTAATTGTGCATCTTGCATTTCCTGTTCAACTGCTTAAGCACTGTGACAGTGCCTCCCACAATATTCTCTGCAGTCAGCCTTTTCCTGTTGGTTCATTCCTGACCAGGTAGGCAACTTTAATTTCCCAGTAGGCCATCCAGCATCAACACTTTGCCTGGAAAATTTCTTTCCAACAGTCTTACTCCAAAGACCAAGCTCTTCTTTAACTGAGATGTTTCAAAATCCACTTCATGTTACAAACTCATTTTCCACACTATGCTGTGTGTTTCTGGCATTTGTTTGGAGATCACAAATGTAACAGCTATAGCTATAATAACAGCTCTACAGTAGCTATATAGACCTGGTTAGGAAAACACAGTCTGAGGGACTGCATTCTGCACAAAGCACCCTAACAATGTGCACAGTGCTGAATTTTTCCAGAAATAATGATTTGGGTTATCAGACTGTCTTCTTTTCTTTTCTTTTCCTTGTGGATTTGATTGTCAGTGTTCTCACAGAATATGAGAAAATTATCACCCACCCTGTGAGAAAAATGCCAGGCAAACAGACACTAATCCCCTTCTCTCTTAGGGTTCACAATGCCACCCCTTCCTCTCGTCCTCTGCAGCTCACACATGCAGGCTGAGGTGTCCTCCTGTATTTTCAGGAGGAGAAATACCTGTATTTCAGCCAGTGCATGCACCAGCTGAATTAATAATCTTCACAAAGTCCTTAATATTTCCTGAGTGCACTAATTGTATTACACCGAGCCTGTTTCCACCAGCACCAACCATGAAATTCTGTCACCCGATTAATGCATCCCTTTGCCACAAGAACGAACAGCAGAGCAATTGAAAATGCTTCCTAGAGAGCAGAGATGCTGCCTGGGCTGCAAACTTCCTTCTCTCCATCCCCAGAGTCAGAGGCTGGAAGTGTTAACTCATGGAGCAACAGGGACTCCTAAACACATGGTGAGCCAGGTCATCCGAGGGCAAGTCTGTTTCAATTAATTTTATTTTAAAACCCCAAAGCCCTTTGCTGTGCAGTGCTGTACTTTCTGACTTTGTCACAGGAGAGCTGCTACAATTTCTAGGTCAGTGGGACTCCAGCACTGCCCCTGGGCTGTATTTTCACAGGGCTCAATACAGTTAATGTGTCAGACACACCAGAGTAAATAGCTCCTACTGTCTGTTGCTTTAGGGAGCCATTGGTTTCACATAAAAATATCACTGCTTTTATTAACAGATATTGATAGAGGTCTGGAAATGGTCATTCACAATCTGAAATGCATCTGCCTCGCTCAGACAGTGAGAAACTAAGGAATTAGTGACCCGTGCCATGGCATCTGCCTGACACTGTCCTCGTGCACACGAGCCAGAGTGACAGAGCAGTGCAGCAGCAGAGCTGGTGTACAGCAAGGTGCAAACCCCAGCTCCTCAGCACTGCCTTCAAAACACACTGTATTTAGCCTCAGAGCTGAGTTTACAGCAGGAGATATGAAAAATGCTGCATTTTTGATATTGCCATTCTTTTTCCCTTCCATTCCTTTTAAATTAGATTAAACTAATGGGAAAAAGCCCTCATTATAGGTGTCATGTCTGATGTGATTGCCACAGTAGCACTGGATTCCTCCTCCCTAAAGAGAAGAAAAACACATATTGTGCAGGATTTAGAGAGGATTCCTTTGTTCACTGTTAGTACATTTTCAGAACTGGACTTCCCCTTTAGCTGCTTTGGGAATTTATCACAACCAATGCACAGGACCAGACTTCAGTCAGTTTAGATTATCTTTCAGAATCTCCACAAAGCACTAATTCCCAAATCCCAGAGAAGAAAATTAACATTCCATGTCTGTTGCTGAGACACCTGGAAATATTAAGAGATTGTTCATCAAAAGCTAGGACATTTCTCAAGCATTTCCCCTTAATTTCCTTCTGTCCCTTGCTACTTCTCTCCTGCATAAATCCCAAGATTTGAAAATGCTGAAGAAGAACCTCCTCTTTTAGAATACGGAAATATATCTGGAAATTAGGATCATTATTATCATCTGAATCACCAGAGACAACCTTGCCAAAGCTAAGTATCACAGTTTCAAGGAAAGCTCATCTCTTGATAGGCAGAGTCCAGGCAGTAATTTGTGTCAGGGTTGATTTTAGTCAGGCTTCTGTTTGAAAACATCCGAATTATTAATTTGCTCACGTACAAAGAGTGAAAAAAAAAACTCACTAATACATGAATGTGGCAGAGGCTCCCAAGTAAACCAGGCAGACAGCAGCGACAAGATGGCAAGAGAGCGATTTATTTACAGTTCTTCTTATATATGCATTAATAATCTAGCAATTTATTGGTTGACAGTTATCCATCCCCCCAAAGGGATTGGTCGAAGCCTTACTGGGTCAAAGCACCCAGTACCAAAACAAAAGATTAGAAAGAGCAAAGAATTCAACTTATCTCTATTCCCCATGAGAAAGAGGAGAAAACCTTTTAGAATAGTGCATCCACACATGAGCTCTTGTCAGAGATCTTTCAGTAGGAGACTAAGATACATCCCACCAGAGAGGAAATCCTCACGTTTTTAACATTTATTTTACTTTTTGATTAGAAAGACTAGACAAAGACATTCTACTGGTACCTTAGTCCTACAGAACCGGTACGTCAGATTTTAGAGAATGAATTCTAGCAACTGTTCGGTTTCTTTTCCCTTTACTTAGCTCTCCATTCACTCTTGGAAATTCCCAGAGTGATACAGGGCCATTTCGAAAATGAAGTTCAACAGCTGTGTAACAACCCACATCCTTCTTGAGGATTCCATGACATGGAATACAAAGTAAAGAGAAATCAAACCTGATGCTGCAGGAAGGCAAAATATCACCATCTCTATTCCAAGCTGTGATCCTGCTTCCCTTTAGATCTTAAGGAGAAACAAGCACAGTTAACCACTTGCTCCACTTCCTCTCAAAGCTTTGAGCTTTCATCCTATTCAGCTTGCTAAAGGCAACACATTCAAAAGCCAGAGTGACATGTTTTTAGGTATGAAGCTGAGTAATTAAATAGCTAAATTTCTTTAGCTTCTAAGTCAGTTCTTTCAGAGAATCTCATTCTTACTTTGAAACTCAGGAGCTCTGCATACTGTGTCATTTACTAAATCACCTCTGGTTCAGATGTAGGAGTCTTTCTGGTTCATAAAGCCGCAGTTTTAAATCATAATACCTCCCTGACGTGCTAAACTGCTGATCTGTGATGCACACTCAGGTGGGAAGATCCGCCATCGGTGGAAATCGCCAGCTGCCAGCCTTTCACACATACCAGAGCAGAAGGGATGAATTCCTGATGCAAACCCGTCAAATATGTATGTGTTTTGCTATGAGAGAAATGGAGCAAAGAGCCTAGAGATGCAAAATGAGCCAGGAGGAGCCACCACCACCATTGCTACCCCTGCACCGACAGCAGGCTCTGTGCTGCAGGTTTGCTTTTTAGGAGACATCTCCACCCGTGTTTCAGGAAAATGTCTAAAGACTGGTGAAATAAAAGAAATACTCAGTGAAATAAAGGAGAAATAGTCTCCTGGTTTGTTACAGCAACTACATCAAAGGGTCAGACTGCCTCAGCAGTCTGCACACACACCCCCCACACGTTCTTCCTCCACTCACATCATGTACATGACGTATATATTTACATATGTAGAGACAGATTTCTTATATACATATTAATGGGCGAAATGTGCCTCTTATGCCGTGTCAGTCGACTTGGCTAAGCCTGTTGAAGGCTGCAGTTCCTATTTAATGGTTGATAGAGATTTAGGTAATGAAGTCTCTGGATGAGGAAGCAATGGTATTTATGAGACTAAAAAATATTTGGGCTTATCCAGCTCTGAAATGACTATAATAGGACAAAATAGAGGAGTCAAACAGGCAACTGACAGCAACAACAAGCAGAAGCTTTCACAATTCAAGCTTTAATTACGTGGAATGTACTGGCTAGAGAGGATGACCCACAATTTCACTAAATATTCCAGCACATCACCCATTCTATTCCATATCAAAAAGGTTATTCCTGCTCCTCAAAATGCAGTAACAACAGTTATTTTCTGATTAGTTCAAGAAAGAAATTTCCTGAATCTGATTTGATATTCAGCTTTTCAGCTTTTTTTCCCTCCTAGATGTTTCTTGTTTACTTATTCATTAGTAGTTTCCTTACACACCAGATTATTAAGCAGAGAATGGCAAAGCAAATAAACAGAGATTAAATAAAGCTGCAGCAAAGTTAGGTCTTTAAGAATTAAATCCAACCTCTAAACTGCAGAGGCAAGTCTTCAAAAGTCATGCTAAGCAGAGTATGTACATTTGCAGTCCAACTTCCATTTAAAGTGGATGACAAGTTTAGCAAGGATAATACCCTTCAAATACTGGCTGATTGGAGAGGCAAGGACATTTGCTCAATTTGCCCATAGTATTATCCTCCTGGCTTGCTGGGAGTTTATACCCCGCTGTGAACTTACAATAAGAGTTTTCTTTCTGAAGTCCCTGATGTGGGAGCATTTTTCTTAAAGATCATGGGAAAGTTTGGGGGGTTTTATTTTAAACCACTGCAGCAAAAAAGTAAAGAAGATTAATTGGGCTAGCTGCACGATTCATCTCGCTGCTTCTGGCTAATTCACATCAGTCAGCATATCCTAGAAGACAGTCTTTCAATCTCAGACATGTCCTTGTTAATTATTATAGCATATTATAAACAACAAATATTTTTGGGTGCTGAGAAAAAGTGGTACAGTATTTTAACCCATACATGATTCCCCCCCCCCCCCCCCCCAATTATTGATCTAGTGTTAATCTACCTGCAAATTTACATCCAAAGATAAAACAACCTGCTACTTTTTCCTTCTGATTCCCAAGAACTTCACAATCAAGACACACAGGAATGTGCTGATCTGCTCCAGCCCCGCTCCAAGCACAGACCTCCTCTCGCAGCAGCAGGTTTCAAGCAGATGGTGCCTGGATAGAGCCAATTGATACCCAAGTAAACCAGGGCATCCTGACAGCCCCGGCCAAGAGGCTGCATGACAACTCCCCGAGAGATTACTAGGCAAAGCCCAGTTTTAGGGAAAGGCTAACGCTTTCCAGGGAACTTGTTAGGACTGCCAGGACTGACATAATCAAAGCCCACTTGCACTGTGACTTGCAAAAACACAAAGGAATTTTTGAATGTGGTCCATCACAAAATTTTCCTGCAGTTAATAATTAGGGAGCTCGTAACTTGTCAGTGAGAGATCAGATACTTAATTTTCCTGCCTGGTCACAAAGCAGCTTAGTAATTAAGGAAAATTCCGATTGCTACACAGGAATACATTATTACTGTATTTATTTACTGCCATTTTTTTCTATGTATAGTATTTACTATTTTATTGCTCTACATTTTATATTAAGAAGAGCCTTTTCTCCCTTTTAGAGACCAAATAACTGCATGCTGGTTTGCAGCAAAACATGATTCTTTACTGCAAAAGCCGAGGGTAAGAGACGATCAGGGGCAGCTCCAGGTAGGGTGACACCTGGTGCACTCCAACCATCTCAGCTACCCTGGGAAAGCTGCATTAACCCTTTCCCTGGGTCAGGCAGCCTCTTCCTCCCACACCTCGCCAGCACAGCCACCCAGGCTCTCTGCTGGGTCACCAGGGGCCACTGCCTTAGGGGCATGGGGATGAGGTTTATTGCGCTGAGCTGCTTTTCCTGCTGTGAAAAGGGAAGAGCATTACTGGAGCCAGGAAGGGAGCAGGGGCTGCTCTTTACACATGGGAATGGGCCTGGAGCCAGAGCCCAGCTTGGATTCCTGCCCCACAGGTGCTGGGGCAGGACCAGCCTGGCATGGGGCACCCCCGACATCCTCAGCAGCAAATAAAAAACCAAAAAATGGGCAGCGCATTCATTGCATTCGTTTGAACAAGCTGTGCGCTGCAATACACCTGCTAAATATTTTATCACTGCTGATTAATTGATGGATTTTTAATTTTTAAATATGCCCACGTTTAGTTCTAAACTCTGGGCAAGAAACAAAGGACTGACACAGTTTAGTAACCTGCACTCTGTGAACACCGTACCCATCTCTCCTTATAATCAAGACCACCACCTTCGAAACCACAGGAACAATTTCAATGGATTTGATTTTTCATTGAAATATTCTAAGATACTCGGCATTTCTGAGGCACGATTTGTCCAAGATTTCTATGCATGTTACAAATATGAAAGAACGTCTGCCATACCTACTACATACAGTAGCTTGGGGCTCTTTCACTCCACAGCACAGGGAAGGTAAGATACAAAAATGCACTGCCTGTACATCCTTAGCCTGCACAATTAATGAGCTGGGACTAAAGCTCCTCTTAATCCCCGGTCTCATATCTGATTGAAGTACATTGGGGATAATTCTTTTTTTTCTTTTTCAAACTTGTTAGTACATACAGCTAGGATGTATCTTTTTTTGTAAAAAAGA
Organism: Acanthornis magna; assembly: GCA_036785705.1. Classification (NCBI taxonomy): domain Eukaryota; kingdom Metazoa; phylum Chordata; class Aves; order Passeriformes; family Acanthizidae; genus Acanthornis; species Acanthornis magna. The sequence continues at coordinate 166,421 of JAWUZG010000741.1, forward strand.
ACAAAACCAGCCAAACAAAACTCCACAGAGTAGAAAATGGGATCCAGTTTCCTTCTGTTTACCACCTTACTGTGTTCCAGAAGGACTGAAAGAGAATTAATTTATTCTATGGTTTGGGGGGAATTGGAGTTGGCTGTCGGTCCATAACCGTATTTATGTTGACAGCTTTTGGGAACTCTCTGCAAGGTCTGCTGAAAAAGAACCAAAATTGATAAGTAACCACATTTACATTCTGGAACATCATCTTTTTGCAGGGGTTTGTTTGCAGTTTCTTCATAGAAAACAGACTCTCACAGGATAATCCACATGATGGCTTTGATCAGCCCTTTTATCAGTACCCCTGGAGATCAGGTAGGATTTGTACACACTGGTAAGAGACCCCATCAGCCACAACCAGCATGCAATATGGACAGACACAAGAGACAAGGGATGCAGAAGCAAGGTACATGTCCCTATTGCAGAGACAAGGCAAGGGGAACCTGAGGAACAGTGATTCAGGATGTGCAGAAGAGCCACATGAAACCCATTCACCTTGGAACGTTCATTCAGCCCCAGAACCACCCATTCCTGCTGGTGTTTACCACAGAGCAAGAGGGACACAAGGCATCATCCAACAGAGTTCACACTTTCTACGTCCCGCATCGTGACTTTCAGGTAATTACACTCAAGTTCTTCCATTTTTACTGTGCTGTTACCAAGAGGCTCTCCCCAGGAGAGTGGTTGGCACCATCCCACATCGCGTGCTGAGCCAGAGCATTCCTGCACAGACCTCCCTCCCACTGCCAGGAATACCCAGGCTGATGTGGAGTGGCCCCCCGGGTGGCAGCCACTCTGATCCACACTACATGAATAGAGAAACATCCTTTGAGTGAGAAATGAAAGCTGACAGTCAGTCGGACTCCTCCTGTACTCATCTGCACAAGCTTTCACATCCAATACTACTTCAAATGCAGGAATTTAACTACAGGGCTCTTCACTTTCATTTGGAAAATAAAGCTGCAGCTCCGTATCCCTGCTCTTTATTTTGAGGCTGGGTTTGTCAGAGGGGGTTCTGTTGTTGCTCTGCTTTACTTGGGGCCTCAGCAGCACACTCCTGATTAACTGGTCTAGATAGAGTAGCACAGGCTGGGCAGGCGATTCCCTTACTGCAGAACCTGCTGCCGTGATGGGGAACAGTGAATCCATCTCTCTGAGTTTATGGCTGAAGCATTTTGGAGACAATTCCTCATGGCCCTGAGGGTGGATGAAAACGATTCATTGTGTGAAAGTGCCGTTACCCCACTGCTACCACCATGCTCTTATTTCACTGCTAATTGATGCTTGGGGCAGTGATAATGAGCCCTGGAATGAGTTGGTACACCTATCCCTTGGCCAGGACAGCTGAAGAATGGTGACTAAATGGAAAAACACACAAGAATAGAGGAATAGAGCAATGCATCCACGCCACAAACACCTCTGCAGTCTCCTCACCTGATGCAGGAAGACTCAGATACTCAGAAGAGTGCTCACACCAAAGTGAACTGCACAGAGCTAAGAGGCTCCCATCAAGTGATACAATGATCCTGGGCAGGCTGCCCTGCTGGGACAGCAGGGATAGAGATCCAGCTGCTAGGAAACCAGTTCAATTTGCTGCACACTTCAACCAAAGGAGATTGGAAGCAGAAACATATGCTCCATCAAAACCAGAATCACAGCAGGACTCAGAAGAAACCATATGGTAACTGTTTTTAAATATAAAGTGAAGGGCATTCTATTAATGCTGATGCGATACTGTAATCTCTAGTTTCTACCCTTATTGATCTCGGATGCTTGCAAAAATAATTGAAGCAACACTGAATATATTTCCAATTTTGTTGTTCATTCAGTTCTGTTTCATGGTTCTTTGTAGGCAGGCTACAATTTCTATGCATATATTATTTATCAGATGTATGCTTTTCCCATTTATTCATCAATTATGTGCATTAACTCCTGAATGGCTTGCAGCTTGAAATCTGCAAGTCCTGTTTGCCCTGTTTTTAGTTTTGACTGGCACAGTCAGGGAAAGAAGTTGCAAAGTAATAGCATTAATAAAGATTTATAGAATCTGCAAATTAAATTATTTAATTCATCACCAAATTATGCTTTTTTTACCAGACTATGAAACATATGTAAAGTCTTAGCACATTCTAGAAATACATACAGCAGCACAATTATTCTGTAGATATAAATTGACTAAGCAGAACCACAACTTTGATCACAGAATTACAGAATGATTTGGGCTGGAAGGCACCTTAATACAGATTCCCTAGCAGCTCATATTTGTATCAAAATGTTTTAATCAATATTTAGCAGCTAAAGTAACCACTGTCACGAAAACATGTAAAAATGGATTTGCACAACCTACAAGGATGATGCAGTACCTGAAATAATTCCGAGGGGGAAAAAGGTCTTTTTAGAAATCTTACATCCTAAAACCAGCTGTGGGCAAAGACATTTTTTCATTTGTGGTAGCGAAGTGCTTAGAGGGAGAAATGATTTCTTGATTTGTTAACACAACGCTGCTGTAGGAACGGAACTGCAAGCTGACATAAAGGGAAAAGTCAGCACGAGTTCACGCACCATTGTTTGAAGAGCAGACCTACTTGCACAGCAAAACTGCTGCTTCAAATGCACAAATGGCAGCCAGACACATGCTAACGCAGCAGTTTTATGACATAGGAATACATTAACATTTATCAAACCAAACCACAATTAATTGGGTGCCACCAGGAATAAAAGTTTTCCTGCCCGCAGTGGAACAAGGAAACATCTCCTGTGGATTTGTGCCCCACATCCCATCCACACACCTCCATCCATCATTAGCAGTCCTTGTTCTTTGTCCTTCTCAGTGACTTATTCCCAGTAATCATTCCCACAGCCTCATTCCCCATTTCCCCCAAATCCTTGAAGACTTAAACCACTTCTCTACTACCTTACTACTCCTACTGACACCCCTCTCCCTGGCAGTATCTTTATTTCCTCTAAACTATCCAGCATTTCTTCCATTTGTTCTTGAACAACCTCCAGGGTCCTCACCACAGCCTGAGGTTGCATTCTCCTCCACAAGAAGGTCAGTTTGGACACCTTCCCTACAGACAGCCAGCGACTTTCATTAGCCTCACTGAGCCATTTCTAGAGATTGGATGCATCTGCTCTGCCTTTGGGTGGATTTGAAACTAGGAAATTGGTTCTAAAGGTACTGGAAGGGGGTAAAGGAGAAAAGGTGATCTATCAGAAAAAAAGGTGAAGCAGAATTACCCAAAACAAATTTAAGCTCCTTACGAAAGTAGCTTAAATGCACAAAATGAAGCAAAGGTGAATCAGTAACACAACACTAAAATAGAAGCACAATCAGGGGAAGGGAGGCTCCCTGAGCACAAGGCTCAGAAGAAATGGGAACATCCCAGAAACAAGGTTTTTCAGAGATTTGAAATCCTGCCCTGAACAGTATGGCTCCTACCCTGTTCCACTGGATGTAGCAATGTGTTGCTGTACTTCATGCCTGCAAGAGACAGAGTATTTGAATGACTAACTTTGCAGGTTTTGCCTCCTTTTACTTAGAAATATTCAGCTTGTTCAGCCACTTTTTTTGTCATTCAGGTTTATCTGTTCTGCAGCAGTGGACTGTGCCTATATTACATCTTTTTATCATCTCTGCAGTTCAGCTCCCTATCAGCTGAGGAGGATTTTTACTGTAGGAGATGCCTTGTGACATCCCACAAACCGGCAGTCCCATGCACACATCTCTGTCAAGGTGCAGCTTGACAAAGTCCAGCTCTTGATCCTGTTTCATGTCACAAATGAAACTGACAGTAAGAGAAGAGGTTTCTATTCTTTGGCTACTGGCAAGTAAAATGCAAAGGCTTATCTAGGACTTATCAGCCCCCATGACTCTGCACTGGCCAGGGCCTCCGGGCACGATCCAAAGGCACTGCTGAAGTCACCCCCGGAAACAATTCAGCCTCTGCAGGCATTGAAAATCGAAACCCATGAAAACAATGGGGACAGTTTTGGGTGTTCACAGCAGTACAGGAAAGGGAAATGAAATCCAAAAATTAAGCGGAGTTTCTACTGGAGCGCTCTCCACTTTCCCCGTCCGTTTGACTTTAGAGCACAGACCTTCATGCTTTGAACTCCAAGGCAGAAAACCGCAGCAGGAATTCTTCCCTGCTAATGACAGAAAGCCACTGCTGAAGGTTGTCTGGGATTACAGCTGGGGTCTTGCACATCTTTCTTAAAACTACCTACCTATGGTTTAGATTTACACCTAGAAGTCTTCAGCAAAAACTTCTCTAATAGGTTCAAAAATCACGCATTAAAACACAATAAACTTACTACCTTAAATCAACTGTTAACTTCTACCAGTCGTAGTTCCCCAGCACAGTCTTAAAATAAGAAGGATTTATCCAGGTAAAAAAGATCCCATCTTATTGATATGGGGTCCCCAGCATAAGAAGACATGGACCTCTTGGAGCAAGTCCAGAGGAGACCATGGAGATGAACAGAGGGCTGGAGGCCCTCTGCTATGGAGACAGGCTGAGAGAGCTGGGGCTGCTCAGCCTGGAGAAGGGTCTGGGGAGACCTTAGAGCCCCATCCAGTACTTAGAGTAGCTACAAGAGAGCTAGAGAAGGACTTTGGACAAGGGTATATGCACAGAACAAGAAGGGAGTGGCTTTAAACTGTCAGAAGGCCAGCTTAGATTAGACATTAGGAAGAAATTGTTCCCTGTGGGGGTAGGGGGGCCCTGGCATAGGTTGCCCAGAGAAGCTGTGGCTGCCCCATCCCTGGAAGTGTTCCAGGTCAGGCTGGACAGGGCTTGGGGCAACCTGGTCTAGGGAAGGTGTCCCTGCCCATGGCAGGGGGTGTGGAACTGTATGAGCTTTAAGGTCACTTCCAACCCAAGACATTCTGTGATTCTGTGTAATTCAAGAATTTGCATGACATGCACTACCCTGTAGGATGCACTGAACTCAGTTGTGAGCCTGTAGACCTTGTATATCCCTTCCACAGCACCCTGAATTCCCCAGCAGCAGCACATTTCATTAGGCTGACTACATCAACCTCTGCTCTCTCTGACTTCTCTCTGAGCAGTCATCAGCCAAGAAGAGGTGGGAGACCCCTGCGAGCTCCTGGGCATCACGAGCTGTGAGACTGCCAGCTTCAACTGGGAGCTATCACCAGCTTAACACAATAGTCTAAAGGAAGGAATATATCTTTTCTGTAGGATGAGCTTCTAAAACGCACATTTCTGAGAAGCAGGAAGGCTGTTGATGTGTTTGAAGCTGTGGGGGAGAGAGAGGTGTCAGTAGCATGAGTCTGAGCTGTACCTGCATTCCATTTGGACGCCCTATTCACACGACGTCCCTGGAGGTGGCTTGCTCTGCTGCACTGGCTCTGCTGCACAGGGCTTGATGTAGCCCTGGAAGGAGCCACGGTCTGGCAGCAGATGAAACACTGCTCTCTGGAAACACATTTCTGTCAGCCTCGGGCTCAGCCTCTGCAGAAATACCCCTGCTATCGCTTCTTGGTCTCGCTAGTGCTACAGTAGCACAGTTAAATTGATTCTCGGTGTTATTAGATCAATACATCCACAGGTTTATATGATGAGGGGGGCAAGACAGGAATTATGGAGAAAGAAAAATATTCTTTTCATTGATTGGATTGTTAACTTCCTGTGAAGATAAAATATGCACATTCTGTATTAGGCCTTTGTTGGGCACACATGGAGCACAAAGAACTAAAAAAGCTCTAATTATCAGGAGCTAAGATTAGTCTCTCCTGGCCCGTGGTAAATACAAAGGTGAGTTTTAAAAGCGGAGCAAGGAGATTAAGCAACGTGAATTCTGACAAAAGCCATAAGAAAAAGGCAAGTAAATTATCCCTTGTAATCTAAAAATATAAAATGAAGAATTCATTATGGTTTCCCATGAAAAAGCCACAGCTTCTTTCTTCATAAAAATTTAGCTTAGGACAAAGAGGCACTTATCACATCTATTCTGCATTTGCAAAAAACTACACAATGATCTCCAAAACTCCCGAGTCCTATGAACTTGTGATCAGGAAAGACATTTGTTAAGCACCAGCACTGCTGCCTGAGTCAATAGCCTCTAGAGCTCATGGTGTGTATTTCCTTTCAGTGCCTCAGTTCCACTGGCACTGGCTGCTGTGTCATGGAACAAAAATGCCACATGAGAGGAAAGCACGTGGCTCACCTCTGAACATTTCCCTTCTGAACACTCATTGTTTAAACTGAAAGAGCTCCATCGTACAGGCCAAGTGCAGCTAAGAAAAACCATAAATATGCAAGGGTCCCAGCAGAAGGGAAAAAGGCATGTTATGCGTCTATGCAACAGGGCTGGTGTAAGGAACAGGCATATATAAATATATACATAAAAAATACTTTAGACCTAAAGAACATCTTGCTTCTAAAAATTGCCATGTATGAAAAAGTTCAGAAGTTTTGGAGAATCTGAGCTGTGCTAACCTACAAGCAGATGGAAGCAGAGCTGGAAGCAGGCTCAGCAGGGTAGAAGAGAGAGAGAAAAGCAATGCGGCAGGTTGCAGAAGGAGAATACTCTAATTTTCCAGCAGCAGAAACATTTTTTAGCATCTTCACAGATGTTGGCCAATGTATACAGCTCATGAGAAATACAAGTAAGAAAATAATCTGGAGCATTTGGAACAGTATTCAGCTCTCATGTATGGTGCTCATTTCCCTTTGAGTCTGCTCAGTAAAGTTAATGAAGCACTACGAAGCTGGTTTCCTTTGGCTTTTTGTTTAGTGCTGGAATTGCTGGAGTTTAGTAAAATGTGAGCTTCCTTTAACTTTTTTTTTTGTTTGTTTTTATATGGTAGATGTATTGACAGGTTTAAGAGAGAATGGGCTCCTACTGCAAATCTTTTGTTGGTGAAAGAGCTGATCTTAGAGCTCACCAGCAAGATAATGGTTAAAACAGGCCAAAAGATTAAATAAAACAAAATAGATTCAGGAGGTGGGAGAAGGAGTGGGACAAGGAGGCTGGAAAGGGCAGGCAAACAGGAGAAAAGACCACCAGAGTGAATTAAATTGTGCAAGTCCCACTTCCCTAGATTAAAATGGATGACTTTGGAAGGACATAAGGTTATAATGAGAAAAGCTAAAGGAGACACACCAAAACCACACATAACTGATGCCTACAATTCAAGGTGAGTACAGAAAAATGGTTTTTAATTCATGATTATTAATAGGCTAAAATACTTTCTAAAAAAAAATTGTCAATTAGATGGCTGTTTTTTGGAAATGGGCCATCTTTAACAGGGAAGCATATTAAATATTATTCTTCAAGCTTTCAGCGGTGAAGATTTCTTTCATGTGGCTACAAGAAATGAAGAGGATTCAACACTTCTGCCATCCTTTCCATGGCTTTGATACTGACTTACAGCATAAGGCAACAGAAGTTAAACCTTTTCACTCAAGAGCTCCCAAAGCAGTTTTCTTGTCTAAGTCCAATCAACCTACTTTAAAAAACCTGTTTGGCTTTGCTTCATTTTTGTTCCCACCAACATGATGTTCCTCCTAGACAGAAAAGCAAAATGCAGTGACTCAAGGCAGAGTAGGAAGCAAGGGAAATGTGAACCTCACCAAGACGTCCATGCCCTTGCTAAGACAGTGTACACAAAAGGCAATAAACACCTACTTCAAAAATACCACATAACCCACAATACCAGTCAGCTTGACACAGCCAGCAGACCGAAAGACAAACTGGCATGGAAGGGAAGAAGAGCTTTGGGATAAAGTTGTGTCTTTCCCATAGAAAATATAATTAAAAATATAATTTGAAAAACAAAGAACAAAAACTCCTTTTGGTTTTGTTTTTTTTTCAAATACATACTAATAATACTTTCCTACATTTTCCCTCCTTAAATAGCATGTCCTTGGCCTGCACTCACATTATTGACTTCCTGCAAACAACCTCCTTCCTACAGTACATTCCTGCTTTCACTTCTCTCCCCCACATGAAATCTGTGTAAAAACTCATCACCCGGACGATTTTGAACCTCATAGACTTTGGACAAAATTGTCTCAGCAAAGTTGACCACTCTGCCTACCAGAGAAGAAGATGCCAATCAAGAATGTGCCAGGCTCACCCATTTCTGCAATTGCCTTGCAGGTATTTCCAATCAGAAGAAAATCATTGAGTTAAAACTCTGTGTAAGTGGCTTTCTTGGTTCACTGAGGTGTTTTTGACATTCACAAGGTGCAAGCTGGTTCTATTTCTGCTCCTCTTCCCAGTCAGAACTTACCAAAGCACATGAAGCTCATGAAGCACATGATTTCCATACATTAACCAGCATCCTCTGGACAGTATTCTGCCTCCATGAAATTGATTTATTAAAACCCACTACTAGCAATTTAGTAAAAGAAAGATGTATTTGTGGCACGAATAGGAGGAGCAAATAAAAGCAGAATAATTCTTCTGCCTCTTTATCACATCTTTCAAAAAAAACCCAGAGCATTCATCACACAAAGAACATGTCCTCCCAGTAACAGCATATTCTTCATACATATGCACACTTACTCCAGACTATAGTTAATTATTTCCCCAGTAAAATTATTACTATGCAAATTTAAATAATGTTCGTAGCTTGGTGAAATGAAGCACATGCACAAAGAATAACTGTAGCCCCAGACATCCAGACCAGATGCTAATATTTTTCATTAGTTATGAGAAAAATGGAAAGTGTATTGCAGAAAAAGAGGGAAAATGACACCAATTTTAAATCTCTAAGCCTGAGTAGCTGCAAGAAGTCCTGAGCCACACAACTGGGGGGTATCAGACCATCTGCTTATGAGGTATTGAAAGTGATGCCCACATTACAATTCATAAAAACAAATGTAAACCCAACCCAGAACCTACTCGCTCCTGGAAGTCCCACTGCGAATGCAAACCTGGAAAAAGCAGAAGGGCAGCACTTTGTGAGAATCTCAAATGATGTTAAACATTTTTTCTTACAAGTCTCCTTCATACAGGTGCTCACAATTTCCCTGCAGTAAGCACTGCCTATGCTAGAAAGCACTGATGATGGTTGCTTAAATACATGTTCTTCCAACAACTGCACCATGGGATTTAAAGGCAGAATTCTTCAAGTGATTTATGATTCACTTCCGCATCTCAATCTAAGCACTGAAAAGCTTCAGCCCTCATTTTTCTCAACAAATGTACAATTTGATGCCTAAATTAATATTCAGCTGATGAAGTGAACAAAAGCATCTCAGAGAACACCAGACTGCAAATGCTGCTCTGTTTTGGAAGCCAGAGAGTGGCAGATAATGACTTTCTCAGTATGCCATCACTGGGGAGCGTGGGGAAGGCTGAAGACGACACGACACCCACGCCAGCAGCCAACCCAGGGCAAAAATAATGCCCTATACACCCCAAATGCCATTACAGTGAACACCACTGTGTCAGGCACGAGGCAGTGCCAGACCCACATGCAGATGCGGGATTAACCTGGGGCCTCTGATCAAAATGTGCATTTTGAGTTCACATCCCAGCGACCTGGCAAAAGCAAAAACCATCCTGATTTACCCAACAAGGCAGGGGGCACTAATGCCAGCTCACACGTGCTGATGGCAAAATAACACCTTTAAGCAGGAAATCCTGTACAACTATGTCCAAACACAACTCCATACTGACCTTCCAACTCTTCCTGGGCCACACAAAAATGATTTTTAAACAAAAGTCTGAGCAGAGACACTGAAATTCTCCATGATGTACAGTTCTAAACAGTATTTACACCCAAGAAGCACATGGAACACACAATGCAGGGAAGGAAAAAGCAGAAAGTGATCTTTAATTATAAGGCTTGAGACAAAATTATTCCAGCTGCTGAACTAAGTAATTTTATTTCTGTCAGGCTGCACTGGATTAAGTAGCTTGGAGGTGTTCACATCACAAGGTTAAAGCACAACAACTGGCTCAGGACAGTTTGATTCTTTGAAGGTGTCAGTTACAAAATTTGGAATAATTTTGTCCCATCAACTCTTCTCCATATCATGCCCTTGAGGAATCACCCAGAACAACACATACCAATGAGCAAAGCAGGATTATTTGCTTCATGTTGAAAACCAACAGCCTTTTGAATTTTAAGAGCATCTCATGTACCTTAGGAGACAATACAATTAATGGGGTTTGCTTGCCTTTCAACTTGAGAAACCTTGAAAGTACAGGTCCAGGCCATACAAAGGGCACACTCTCAATCACTATGACTTTTTAAAGCACCTCAGATTAGACACTTAGACAAAAAAAAATTCAAACTTATTAGACATGGCAGGAATGTTCATAGATATGTGTGCATTTACAATGTACTGCATTTTTAAACATCTCCTGTTAGCCAAAATGAATAGTTTTAGATTGGAAAAACAGGATTTGGTTTTATTAGGCTGGTCCAATACCTGGGCACTGGTATAACAACTTGTATTACTTTTACATGGATCTTGTAACAGTTTTGGAATGACTTGGTAATTATTAACAACATTCTTTAATTCTTTATCAACATCCTCCAGAGGGCCTAAAAACCTATTTTTAGAAGCATGAAGGCAGATTTTTTTTTGTACTCGCTGCTTCTAGCTCTACCTTACTCATTCACCACAAATGAAGGAATCCTTATTAAGTGATAATATGGACATTTAAAAAAAAAAAAAAAAAGGAAATAAATCAAGTTGCTCTAAATCCTTGTAGTTATTTAGCTGCCACACTCTCCATGAATTTTTTAAATGGTGTAATTGCCATTGACCTTCCCTGTCTTTTAAGGCTCTTAAACATGCAGGGAAGGTCAGAGCCAGTAAATTGCCAGCACCCTTGACTGAAGCACATTGATCAAGGCCAGTTTAGTACTTGCTTAGTTTAGCAGATAAAGTGTGGCAGTCAGCATGTCTAAATAAATTATATGATTTCCAGATAGTGATGTACGATTTTCATAAACATGATGACTCAGCATCTGAAAGAGAGGAAAACAAAAGAAAATCTCAGGAGTTTTAAGAGACGCCAAAGCATAATTTAGCCTGTCTTTTTACCACATTAAAAATTCCCTGAAGAACTGGGTAAAAAACACCTTGAAACAGCAGCAGTACGAATCAGAATGGTTTGGCAGAGACCAAAGACATAAGTTGCCTAAAAGCCCAACAGACTGAAGTTTGCAGCACTGCTGTGGAAACACAAATGCTCTGTGCAAGTATTTGATGTGATGCTATATTTAGAAACTATTAAAAGACAAAGACATGAAAAAGACATTTGAAGACTTAGTTTATTTACAAGTGGCAATTTGCTTTTCTTTTGAATAGATGACCTTTAAGATCAGGTGAATTATCAAAAAGGATTGTGGTTTCTAGTTTTATTAGGCATATTTTTGCTAGTGTTTCCAGTAGGTGTATCTCCTGGTACCTGTCACTGTGTGATAGCACACTCTGCTATTTATTATGATAGCCTGACCCCAAGGCGTATTGATCTAAAATTCAACCTTTTTTTTTTAAATTTACATAAAAACAAAACTTGCTGTAACTTTTGAAAACAGTTGTGTTAGTACTGATAGCCATTCCTGGCTGGGACCAATCTTCCTGACACATTTTACCAGCTTCTGACTGGAATTTTTGCCTGAAGAAAAAAAGGGAGAATCTTATACCTCAACCTGTGCTTTTTTTTTCTTCTCTAACAACTCACATATAGATGAATTCAACACAAATTGTTTCTTCATTGCTCCTTAAAATCTTAATATCTCCTTATTTCTGTGGCAACTACTGCTATTCACTCTGCAAATTCCTATCCCTTTCTGCTTGTTTGACTTCATTATATGAAAGAAACTGCAACTTTTATTAGTCAGGTAAAGGGACAGTAATTCAGATAGAGAATTTAATTATTTACTGCGTTTCATATTGAACTGGGGACACTCAAATTGATCCTCCTATGCCTAATGATGTATTTACTCCTATCCATATGTAAACCATTTATTAAAATTTCCAAAGCTTACTGCAAAGTATTACACAGTTCTAACAGCTTTAGATAGGAAAACTGAAGTGGAGGTAGCTGGATTACTTGGGTTACCAGACCTGCTCTGTTTGATGTAAAAAATAATTCCTTGTATTTATTTATTTGACTTAACCTGTTCCTACTCATTCATAGTTTCTGCATCACATCCTGCTCACAATGTCCTCCACTTGCAGGAACAGTTAATCTATGACCAATAACAGAAGATAACTTTAGGACAAGAGTAAGAAAAAGTACATCCTGCCTAGAGCCAGACAAATTTCACACCAACATTTTGCAACACCACCGAGCCTGAAGAAGAGCGTGTCCAAAGGGCTCTGCCCTCACCTCATCCATGCTTCTCCAAAAGAGATGCTTCAAGAAATACTGCCAGGATTTACCTGTGGGCCAGGCAGGAACACCAAACACTGCTCTATTCGATACATCAAATACTCTGCTCTTGCACAGTTAGGAGTGGCATTTCTGTGATGGTCAGAAAGGTACACAGGACAGAAGGGAACACTGTCCCCTTTCTGAGGAAGCGATGAGGCCATGATTCAGGAATGCATTTGAGCACATGCTCACTTTTAAGTGTATCCTCAAACACCAATTCAGTCAAGAGGAAGCAAAGGGTGCAGACGTGCTTCGCCAAGCATGGGTAATATTTCCTTCCCAAAGGTCAAGTTCGGACCTTTTCATGCTTTTTAGCTCCACTGATACCAAATGTTTTTTTCAGGCAATTGCATTTAACAATTTTGTACAGCGAAGGGCTGGAATACAAACTTGGCATATCTTCTAACTTCTGCAAGGTGCCCTTGCTCTTGGAACTAGAGATATCAAATTTCAGATACAGTGAAAAAGTAGTGTTAATAATTTAAAAAAATATCATTAAACCATTACATTTGAAGATTCGTCGTCATTTGATGGCGGGACATTCTCCAGCAGACGATTGAAGTCTAAGGGCTTTACCAGACACTCATGGTGAAGATTATTTTCTCATACCAAGTCTTAGGAATGGGAATAAACCTAAGACTAAAAATGACATCCAGAAATTTGCAAACCTGTGAATTTTTGGTTACAGTATTTGAAGGAGAGGTTTGCTTTTATAAAAAGCCATTTAATTCAAATCTAGAGGCAAACCATCAATGTTGAAGTTTCTCAAAGCCTGGGTTTTCTGCAGACACAGGTTTTGATCACTGTTTTTGGTCAGATATGGAACTTGCACACTGAAAGATGACATTTTTCAAGACAATCTGACCACACACTAAGCACCTTAAGTGGATTTTGCCTACAAGTTAACAAGTCATAATTTAGAAAAAAATCATTCAAATACTACAAGCGATAAAAACTCAAGTTTTAAACTACTCAGATTTCTTCAACTTGTAGAGAGAAACAGAATGTAGTTTTCTGCTTGGGGAGGTCAAAGCTCTAGTTATTGTAACAGCTGCCACTGCTCTGTCTCCTGTCCTGAAGAATTTAAGAGCTACTCCAGCTTTCCATCCAACAAGTGACGGACTTCAGGAGAACCCCAACCACTCAGAAGAAGTTACAATTTACCAAAAAACCAGAGAACAGTCTCATTCAGAGATGAAAAAAGCTCAGCAGCCAAGTCAGAAGCTCACACCCACAGCAGCCCATCCCTTGATACAGATGACTTAGTATCAAGGACAAGTCAGCAGTGCAGCCCTGGTGGAGCTGCCAGCTCTCTCCGTATCAACACCCAGGACTCGGATGCTCCAGATTCCAGATAAGCCTCAGGGAACAGCAAGATAAGAAAATAGCTCTCTTCCTCCCTAGAAAACCTTCTGTCATCTTGACCACAGAAAGCAAAAGGTTCTCCAAAGCCAAATATAAAGCTTTAACCGGTTAGCAAATTGAAAACGTAACAGACAGATCTGAATATTTACATTTGGATATATATATACCCCGTGTATATGGATCTTGGAACAGATTTGTAAATGTTTCCACTGTGTACTGCTTGTAAAATCTCAGGGTTTGGAAAAGTGCCCTGCTGCCTCTGCTGCCAGGGTAAGAAGGGGGCTCATAAAATAAGCATTAACAGGAGAGCACAATGTGAGAAGCAAGTCTGGTAGAAGGGAGGCTGCCCCCAGGTTTGTTCTCTTCAATATCAGCCTAAAAAGGAAATGAGTGGGAAAGAGGAAAGGAAAGGAACAGCAGGTGGCTTGAAAAAATGATGTATTCAGACTGATGACAACTTTTCACAACAAAGACATCACAACTAGAAACAGAGATGCTGCAAGCCCAACCTACATGTTATCAAACATCTGCTGTGAAAGATGTTCTTCTAGCACAATTAAGATGAATTTTTAGAAAGCAATTTTTAATTTAACAACCATAAAACTCAAAAGTTCTAAAACTTGAGTAAGACTCATTCTGTTTTTGATTTTTGTCGCATTTATCCTCATAAGTGTTTTCAAAAATGCATTGTATTTGTAGTTGTGCAGACGCAGGAGGCGGCACTGGAAGTTACCTCTATTTTGGGGAGGATTATGGCTGGGAAGAGGTCATCAGTGTCTCTTTAGCCCCCCCATAACCCCACTTGGCATTCTCTTTTCCCAATAACATTAGAAACCACAGCTTCCAAGCTGGAATGCTCACACACAGTGTGGGCAGCTCTGCAAAGTGCTCTGCTTGTGCTGGGTGGAAGTTGTAGCCCCTGATTCTCACCTGGGCAGTGAGGTTAAAACAGGTTTTAGGAGTTCACTGGCAGTGGCTTATTCCTGCAAATAACAGAAAACTTCAGCTCCTGTCATAAGGACAGTAAAGCTTCATTTTCCACTCATTGCAGATGTGTTAAGAAACATTTTTGTCCTCATTTCAGCTACATAAGCAAATTGTGACACAGTGTATTGAAGACCACACAGTTTTTTAGGAAAAGGATCCTTAACTCAAATGGAGGACAGATAGAAAAGAGTCTTTAAAACTTCCAAGTTGTTCACGATAAATAACTATGTGCCTGTACAAGTTCATTTCACGATGAAAAAATATTGGACAAGAATCAGTAGAGTTTCCAAAGGAAGCAAACATCATCCAACACCCATACAGAGGCCTAGCAGAAAATTTTCCTTTGCTTTTCTACACCCATTCATGTGCAATTCACTTTGTTTTCTTTTTAAGCAAGGAGAAAACAGCTACAGAGATAGCATTAATCTTTGCTTGACTAATTCCAGATCTGTAGATAATCTTTGTACACACTTGCAGTTAAAAACTAGCACACCGGTTCCACTGGAGAAGCATTAAACACAGTAATTTTACAGAGATTCATACACCAAAATAAAACCAGAGGAAAACTATTGGGAAAAAGACCTCTATAAAACAGAGATGCTTCACTGTGTCCGCAGTATAAGAGGATCTACACCACCTACAGAGAAACAGGATGTTAAAGCCTATTTCATCCAATGATAATGTGCATTTGTGGAGCATTATGAAGTCAGAGAGCTGTGATTCAAATATGGGAAAACAATAACACCTCATACCCTTGCAACATGGCATTTGCACATGGGGCACTACTGCCCTTCACTGTCCTGCAGAGCGGGAGACTTAAAAGGTGACAAATCCAGCAATTTCATCTTTAATTCTTTATTTTCCCCTCACCAGGGCCAGCACGACCATCACCCACAGAACAGACCCTGCCTCCTCAGCCACTTGCTCCTGCCCTGTGTCATTCCCCCCATCACACCAGCAACATGGAGAGGCGGCAAATGAAATAGGTCAGCTGAGAAAAGACCAAAACACAGAAATCCAGCAATTTCTCTTGGATTGCTGTTACCCTGTCAGCTCCTCAGCCCGTGTCAAGGCTCACCTGCAGATACCCTCATGTTGGCACAGTGGAGGACGCAACAGGAATGGGAACAGGCTGCCAGGGAAGGTGGCACTGTTTCTCTTGGCAACAACACCAGCTTATGCCAGTTAACAGCAACTATTATTTAAGGCTACAATAATTGCATGATGAAGTATCTTTTGAGATGTTTTTGTTTGGTTCCCTACTTCTATCTTAGCCAAAAAAAGGTGAAATTTCAATAAAAAACATTCCATTGGAATCCCTCCTTTGAGTTACTTTGAAATCAGACGTTGCTCTTTCAGCCATCACCATCAGTGTCCCATGGGGTTTCCTTGGTAGGATACCTTAGGGATGAACAGCAAATCCTCCCAGCTGCTTTTTAAGCTGCAGAATTTACTTCCAATACCAAAAAGGACCGTTTATATCCTATGAAGAATCTTTTCTGAAGCTACATCTCAGGGCTGTTAACTGTAACTGGTCAAAAGGATTCTTCTCGCATCAGAGCAGAGGCAGGACCAATGCCAGCCTTATCCTGGATGGGAGTACACAACAGATTAACAAGGTTCTTCATGTTCTCTGTGTCTCATGCACATGTTATTCTGGGTGTTGCAATACTACATCACTGCAACCACTGATAGCTACATACCCCTAGCTGAAGCAGTCGCATTTTGGAAGAAATTTATGTTTTTACAGGCAAAAAATTCTTACCATTTTCCTCAGGAGCATAATTCATTGCAGAACCACTTTTAAAGCCATGCACCAGTTTGAAAAAGGATTTACTCAGCTTTCTGACACTAATATTTCCTATGCAGGCACGCCTGCAAGAGCCATTCCCCTGCAACCACACAGACACTGTGACCGAAAGTTGTCATGATCTATCCAGCTGCCCACAGAAATGGGCACGTTTGCTGAACTGCCACAGCAATGAACACAAACCTCATTCTGAGCAGAAAAACATGTATTTTGTTTCCTCACATTGATGGTGGCTTTTTGAGATGGCACCAACAGGAAGGTGAAGTCGTCATCTAGTCTCAATCACAATCAGGAGTGACATTAGTGACTCAAAAAAACCCCACAAATTCCAGTGGACATAAGCAAGAACAGTATCGCCAAACTTTTTTCCATTCTAATTTCTTTTCTCACCAAAGTTTTCCCAGGACTCAAGTTCTCAGAGGTGACAAGCTATTTGTACAAAGTAACAAAGGTTTTTCACTAATAAAGAGGAGAATACTCATCTCCTGCAGTGACAGCAGACCAGCGAGCCACAATCACAAAAAGCAAAAAAGGATTCTAAGTTTGGCAGCCCTTAGATCTTCAGTGACCTAATCAAACTGTCCCTGCAGAAAGAGTGGGGAGGCCAACAACCTGAAAAATATAGAAGCGAAAAAAAGATAAAAAATTCAGGAAGAAGTTACTAAATTCTTCAAGAAATTGTCTGTCTCCACAAATACTACTACCTGCAGAGCAAACGTGTTTTCCATGTTTTTGTGATCCCAGTGCTTCACCCAAACATTCTGTGACTAATGGGCACCTGGGAAATCATGTCCTATGTATCCACAACACAGATATGGCAAAGCATGTGGAGAGGTCGGATAACTCCAGCAACTCTAGTGTTTACCTTTTAGCTTGCTTTTAAAAACCATTTCAGTCTTCCATTAGATAATTACAGGTTTCATATTCTCACTTTCAAGGTTTATTTTCAAAACACTTCAGCCACTAAAGCAATTTCTAAGTTATCTACTTGCCAAAAGCAATTTAGGGACTTGCACATGACAGCAGTGAAGCATACGAAGTATTCCCTTCTCGCATACAAAATAGTGGTATTTAACTACTTTTTCCTCTCAATATTATAAAAATAAGCATGTAAATCAACCTGCTATTTTAGAACTAGTGAGAAAGTGCCTTACTACTATAATGACATTCACCTAATGCATACTCAAGGTAAATGAGAGATTGTGTACATTCAGTACAAGGGAAGTATGGTCTTCCCTATTCATGAAAACATGTGTGATGCTGCCAAGAACAAATAACGAGATGCAGAACTATTAAAAACAGTGTTTAGATTGAAAAAATGCATCAGAGACACAGGACAAATGCTGCAATTATATTCTTTTCCTCCCGATGTTTAAGGAGCAACACTGAGATACTCAGTTAGGTTTTTCCCCCTCTCATCCTTTATTATAAAAATACCAGAAATTTTAAGTCTAGATACACTCTTTTTTCCTAGAAACCTTCCCCAAAAAGCCTTGAGAGAATTAAGTTCAAAGTGAGCTGCCTCCATACCTATCCAACCTTTCAACAAAATGTTCTGCAGATGCTAATATATTAAATAGGAGAAAATCCCTCCATTAAAATAGATATCCCAATAAAGACCCTATCAGCTCTCACATAAACTTATTTTTTAAACAGAAGACAAATGTTACCTTAGGATTCAGGTATTAGGACACACAAGACTTTTTCAAACCCATCTTCAGATAAGGATAAGGCTGAACATTTCCTGTTAAAAGGACAGGGATATTCCACATCAACAACTGCTTTTAAAAATAAACCCCAGGGTATTTTTAAAGGCATGTTTAGGTTGATCAGTACTGTCTAATCCAGGATAAATCAAATGCAGACTCGTTGGGGTTTATGTGTGCAGAGAATGTGTATATATGGGTTCAAAATCATCAGGCTGACATCTGCTCCATTAGGGAAACACAAAAATTGCCAGCTCATGGCTTTGATGGTGGACTCAGAGCCAGGAGGTTCGTACGAATGTCCAAGAGCCTGCCCCAAGATCAGGTTAGACACGTTCAAAAACCATCAACTAAAATCCTCAGTCTGGCTGAGCAGAACAGCTTGACATGGGAACCATTTTACTTGAAAAACTGCAATTTTTTGCCCCTCTTTTGCATTTCTAATCTGGAAAGCAATTCTCCTACCAAGTTTAATACATATGCTGGCTGGCTGTGGAGCAGGATGAAGACCAAGCATTTAAGAAGAGTGTCTGATAGACAACTGAGACATCATCCCCTGCTCCACCTCCAAGTCTGAAGAAAAGGGTTTTTCTGGGAAGACAAGGCAGCCAAGAGGCACTGGCAGCAGGAGAGATGTGGAAGCTGCTCCCAACACAGGCACGACTAGGAAAGGAGCAGAAAGCTTGAGCAGGGTCTCCTTGAGCTCAGGCTGGTCCCACTCCAGACAGGCTCTGTGTGCACAAGCCAAGGGCGACTGAACATCCCCAGAAAAGCAGAGAAAGTGGGAAAGCTGCTGTCATTGTACCAGCTGGGATGCCCTGGCAGCCCCCTCTGCTTGGGTAGAAATAGCAATGGTGCAAACCCCACTTAAACCTGAGCACCAGAGGGATAAGGGGTGGCCACCTTGGGCACAGACCTCAGAGGAGGACTGAAACCTTTGCTGAAAAAGGCGGTGAGGACCGAGGACCACAGGTGTAGGTGAACACTGCTGTCCCCTCCCAAAACCCAAGGTATCAAGCAGGCCAACAGCAGGGACCTGGTCTGCAACCAACACCTCCAGCCAAGAGGAAATCATGAATCATTTTTTCTGTGGTTTTAGGTGATATTTGTTTCTTTTTGTTCAATGATTTAGTTAAAGCTGTTCTCCACTCTAAACTTTTCCACATACTATACTGAAAACAAAAACCCAATCGCTGTTCTTTTTATAATGTACATCAGACTTCTTTTTGCTATCTTGGTTTTAAAAAGCCATGAAGTCATTAGTTTTTGAGGTGATGCAAAACCAAACATGCTGCTCTGAAAAAACCTGTAATTAAGCAGGCTGTAATAATTTTTCACTATCTGGATCCTTTTCAAAGTGCACGTCATTCTTTTGCTCTTCCTGCAGTATATTCTCATGGCAGCAGCAACCATGCTGATCCCAGACATTAATTGCTGTTTGGGAGAATGGAAAGGAGGAGGGCAAAGAGAACGGAGAGAGCAAAGAAAACAACACTACACATTTCCACAAAACACCTTACTGCGGTATTTGAAAAAGCAGCTTACAAACACCTACCCACACAGGGCTTGCTGGAGGATTTATCTGCTCCTTTTAAGGACCTAACCTTGTAACAATGATCTTTAGTTGCTCAGTCTAAGGAAGATATTGACATCAAGATCTATTTTTAGTTTAAAAAAAGGCAAAAAAATCACTGCTACATAATACACGTATATATATTTACGGAAACTATTTGCCTGGGTTATTTTGAAAATGCCCCAGAGAGGTCTGCTATTAATCTAAATTAAGATGCATTTCTACACAAGAGAGAATAATTAAAATTAGCCTGGGTATTAATGAGTTTCTAATGTAGCCTCTCCAGGAGCAAGTGACAATTTTTAGACACATAAAGGTGTCTGATGCACACAAGGGGAGCCACAGACTCTTACCACGATCTTCTAACCATGAGCTACTGCTAAAGATTTTCACATGAAGAAGCTGCAATCTGTAGACTTGTCTTTTTAAAAAAATCTATTAATAGTGCAGTAATTACCAGTGTGGAAGAGTAATTACTCAATCACTCACTAAGTCCATTTCGAAAGATCCCCACAGCAGCCAATGTTTCCTACTCTATTCCACCCTCAGAACTGCTATTTAACTTGTATTGAGCAATATTCCCTTTGAGGTGAAGGTTGGAATCAGGCCTGGGAAAAAAAGATCATTTGAAGGACATAAAAATTTTATGTGTTTGGCACTCAAAAGAGTACAGAATGATCCGAGGCCCCACAGGGTGGGATTTATGCTATCAGTGTTTGTGTTCCATATTCAGCTGATGCTCAGAGCCACATCTGCCTGAGCCAGCTGAAGTTCAAAGCTAAGAGCCTTGGCTTACAATCTCAGGTACAGTAACGTGCTAATACAGCTTTATATGTGTTTTAAATTGGATCTGCTTCATGCTTAACCAGCTCAGAGCAGGTGCAAAACAAGCCAAAGGTTACCTCTGAAAAATCAATACATAACTAAGTTATTTATACAGATGGTTGGTAAAGAAGATTTGGTGAATTTTTTCAGTGGAGAACAGGAATTTTAATAACCATATTAAATGACCATGTTTGAGCACAGTCTTTAGGCTTCTGAACTATACAAATGCATATGTCTCTGTTCTATGATTACATAACTTGACTGTAATGAGAGAAACCATTGGCACAAGAAGAAACTGAGGAATCCAGAGCATCCAGGAAAAAAATATGAAGGAAGTATCATCCAAAATTCTTTCACAGCTCCAGCTGCTTTTCAAGGGATGCTATAATCCAGAATCTGGACCGAAAAAGAAACACAGATGTTGCTTAATGTCCATGGATAAATGCTTCAGAATTTG
This sequence comes from Acanthornis magna, assembly GCA_036785705.1. NCBI lineage: Eukaryota > Metazoa > Chordata > Aves > Passeriformes > Acanthizidae > Acanthornis > Acanthornis magna. The sequence continues at coordinate 187,558 of JAWUZG010000741.1, forward strand.
TTCTTGCATGTAGTATCCTAAATAGCATCCCAAGTCCCAGATACTACATGCACATATGCATAAAAGCACAGATGTGTGTGATCACAGACAGACTTAAAATCAAGTTTTTTGCACAGCCTGGCTTGTTCGTATCTTGACTTTCACCCATCTTGGTGTTAAGCAGGAGGATGTGTGAGCTCTTGGTAGCTCTTGAACTCTGATGCCTCTTGGACTTGCCAGGCTTCTTTGTTTCATCTTTAGGAAATTTAATCAGGTTATGGATAACACCAGAGTAACAAAGCTTACAGGGCAGGTAACGGGGCTGTGAATTCACATCACAAGTCAGCAGAAGGACTTTTTGCATTTCCTGATGGCTTTTATATCTCTATATATCAGTACTTTTCATCTGAAATAGATTCTAACACAACATCACCACAGCACAAAGCAGCACTTGATTTACAAGTTGTATTCCTGTGACGTGACATCCATCAAGGAAAAAAAAGACATATTTTCTAGGACCAACAGAACAGTTAATAAGAGTATAAATTATAAAACCTTCATCTAAGCAAGCTAATCGATCATGCTAATCTTGAAGCATTAAGTGTAAAATACAACACTTAACAGGCCAAGAATGTCAAACATGCAAACTGATAATCGTATGAACCGGTCTCACTATGCCAGATCCAACTCTGCCAGTTTTCCATCAACCATAAAATATAGATAGAAACTTAAATAATTATGGCATGCAGAAAATATCATATTACTTGTGTGTTGATAGATTATATATTAGCATAGGAATAGGTTTGAGGGCTAAAATCTTCTGATGGAAAGAATGCAAATTCAAAACAATTCGTAACTGCTACAGACTTCTAAATCATTTGCAGCTGGAAAACACAATTACCAGCAGTACAAAGATACCATAAGGCTTTGTTCTGATGCACTAAAACCTGCTATTGGGAGAGAACGCATAATCAAGTCGATCCAAGAATACGGACTTCAGAGAACAAAGAAAAAGTCGACCTTTCCCTTCCACAAGGTACAAAATTCTATAAAAGAGATGATACAGCCCAATACCATGAAAAAAATTGATTTTTTGTAAATGGGATTTGCTTCCCAGTCTTCCTCTACAAAGGATACAACTTATCAACTCCCTCATATTTCTCTTCCCCTTTGACTGGGATGGAATATTTGCTTCCCCCTTCAGGAAACTCCAGGCTAGGGGAGCCCTTCTCAGATAGTCACAGCTCCCAGCAGTTTGCCAGCCATTTATTTTGTGATTCATACCCAGGCTCTTATTAAATCTGGGTATGAATCAGAAGTTTAAGGAAAGACAGAGGAACATCATTTTAATTATTATTTACTGCAAATTCAGACTTTCTCATAGATACAATTGCATGAAAAAGGCCAAATAACCTCCAACAATTACTGGAATATCTCTGCAGTCACTGCTGATGAGAAAAGGTTGCTATTCCCCTAAAAGTGGAATCACTGTCTTAGTCACCAACCTTGGGACAGACCCAAGGGGTCAGACAACTGCATTCAGGTTAGAGGCCAATCCAAACACATTTGTGTGTCAAGATTTGATCCTGCAAGTCAAAACTTCATCTGCGTTTCTTGCAATGTAAGTTATTAACACTGGAACAGCTTATCATAAACCTGGTAATTACTCCTCCATGCCTCTGAAAAAAGCCTCCAAGGGCTCAGTGTGATGAATTTTTTTTCATGCAAGAAGGAATAATGAAAGAAGGGCAAGGCTGCTGTACTGAGGGAACTACAAGTAAGAGCTTTATGTTTCAGTGATTAATTGAGTTTTTTTCCATTTTTTGAGGGGGGGGGAATATAGAGAGGAATGGAAGTTCATAAGATGCAAGGACTTATTTTTAACTATATTTCAACCTCAAACAATATTGGAGCCTTGTGAAACACCACTGGAGTACTCAACTCTTCTGTGGGCTCTGTACCTCTGCATCCCATTTTTCTCATTCTGGGTTTTTCTCATACATGGTACATGAGAATGCTGCCTCTTAACGTTTTAGCCATATATTCTACTAAAACAAACACCCCCATATCCCCAGAAGAGCAGCAACCACGTGATCTTAATTTCTGTTCATGTGATTGTTTCCTTGGTATCCCAAGTTCAAGAGATCTCCAGAAGGCTGAGGAATCTTTCCAGGTGCTACACATATTTAAAACACCACTGCTCTTCTCAGCCACTATGAAGCAGTGAATAGACAGAAGGTGTTGTAAACATTTTAGAATCACAGAAAGGTTTGGGTTGGAAGGGACCTTAAAGATCATCTAGTTTGAACCTATCCTCAGTCAAAATGAGTTCATCAGTACAAGCCACAAGGACAGACATAAAACCTTCACTAACAGAGCTGCCCTTCCATTTCAGACAAATTGAATCAAAAGAATGTGTGTGCATTAGAAGCGGCTGCTGAATCACGGCATTGGGAGCATAATTGCTCCATTAGGAAAAGTCAAAATGGAGACTTAATAAAATGAGATCTACAACCAATCAATAGTTTGGAAATTATTCAAATTGTTGGGGTAGATGACATAAAAAGGCCTCTTGGTCTTCTGACTGAAAACATTTTACTGCTTTGGGTACCTGCAAGTGTAACACAAAAAGATATGAAAAAGAAAATGGAAGCTTCATTTTCTAACTCAAGCCATTACAACAGCCAATTGAATTATGTTCCCCTCAGGTTTACTTCACCATAATTTGATTTTTAAGAGGAAGAAACCAAGTATTGCTCATGGATAGAAACACTCCTGTCACAACTCAATGTTTACTCTAAATGTACTATGCACATATAACATGTCCTTGACAGACTTTGTTCTTCAACTGTTATACATGATTGCTAACCTTCACCAGTAAGCACAAAATAATTTAATATAATAATCAAATTGTTTTCAGATAGCAAAATTAAACTTCACATTGAAGTCTTTAGAAGACCTTACATTTTGTGCACTGTGTAAAAAGAAAGCCAAAAGAAACTGAACTAACTTTGTACGTTATTTCAAGATGACTTAAACTGGAAGGGTCACACTGCAAGTGTTATTTTATAACTTTAAGAGATATTCTTGATTTTTTTGTTTATTTATTTTTATTTGGGCTTCTTTCCCCCTTAAGTATACACAAGAATATACACACCTGCCTAGTTAAAGCAGAATATTTCACACGACAAGGACTGCTGAGGGACGGTCATGATTTCAGTAGTGGACCTGGCACTGCTGGGTTGATAGTTGGACTTTCCAACCTAGTGACTCTATGACTTATGAATTTACTTGTCTATATGGAACATTTACATATTTACATTTAAATTCATAAAGAAGCAGTGATGGATAGTCACAGCTATGCTAATTGAAGTTTAATTCCCTCCTTCTGTCATTTCTGGCTTTTAAAGCAGAGACAGCAGAAGATTCTTTATAAAATCCCTTTTAGGTTATCATAATACACATGATACATTGGGAGGCATTGGGAAGCTAAGAAATTCATACATTTTCACGTCTGAGGAATAAGCAAGTGGAAAATGCAGTAATGAATCAAAACATGTAAGTGAATTGTCTCAAAGGTCACCGTATTTATGGCGCTCATTATACATTAATGGAATATGCTTAATGAACATCCTTCCAATTATGACTGCATGATGTCCCATAGCAAAAGCAGCAATCAGAAATGTGTGAATAGGATTAAGCCTCCCCACAACGTCCCAAATTAAGCTTGTGTGTGAATATTGTACCAGAGCCAGATCAGAGCATTTAATACTGCACAAATACATTTAATTCAACATCACGAAATGCTAAATGAGTTGATAGTATCTATGGGCCTTAACTATTAACTTATCCTTCCTGAAATCAGTAGTAAAACGTGGCATTAATAAATGTCTCAGTGCCTGCAAACAATAAATGACTCATGATGCTTTGCTATCAATTATAACACTGAAGAATACTCTGAATGTGTAATTTTCTTTAAACTTAACATCTGCAAAATTGATTTAGAAATCTATGTGGGCCATTTAGCACGAAAAGAAATAAAGCAGGAAAAAGAAGATTTTTTTATCCCTTCCTCCCTCACAGCACTGGGAAGTATGGAAAAGCCAACTGTAAAAATATTTCAGATTATCCAGTGTTGCAGAGGATCAATGACAGTCTTCACACACGACCAATGTGATCAAGTGAAGCTAGTTTATTCATATCTCAGTCTTGCTTTTATAGTGTTACAAAAGCTCTTGCAAAAGCCTTTTCAGCTGTGTAAGCAATTATTAACTGCTTGCTTAGTGGCGGGCATTATTCTATTCTTACAAAGCTCTTTCCTTTGTGGTTTCTCTTCTCTGGCACTGCCTGTCTGCGGTTTCTCCTCTCTGGTACCACCTGTCTCACAACCATCTCCACTTCCATAAAGTCTGTCTTTAATTTTAGTTCAAGGCTGATTTATGCTTTTTCTTGATCACGTCCACAAACGCTGGGTATCAACCCATGGCCTTGTTCTATGAAAAATTCTTCCACACATCCCCCTTTTTCTTTTTGAGCAGCCCAAGCTTGGTTTACCGTCTTTTTTATAACCTTATATATGCACTTAAAAGCACAGCTACTTATCAATAGCAATATTAATAAAATTAGCAACAATCACAAACTTTCTATTATTAAGCTTCTTAACTAGCCTGTTAATCTAAGCTTGCTTAGTCATTCTGAGAAAGGGTCCTTTTCTATACTGATTTTGTGTTGTTCTATACTGTTTTGTGTCTTTTAATTGGGCTAATTGTTTATGTATGGATTCGGAATGGTCTGACAAATTTAAACAGCACATTTTCTCAAGATCTTCACATCTATGGCTTTGGGCAAGCAAAAGGAAATTGATTGCGGCTCTATTTTGCAGGGTGGCATGCCTTATACTATTAACATGGGTGAGGAGCTCATCTATTATACTTCTTATCACTAAATATAAAAGACTTTGTACCGTTAACTGATTGTAATTGGCTACTTTCTATTGTGCAATTTGGCACGCCGGACACATTGCCTAACATAACAGCTGCAATGCTACTCAACAAATCTAGTTTCTGAAGGGGCTCTGGAAAAGATTGATTAAGTTCCTCTACTATTGTTTTTTGTTAATATAAGGCATTATAAACAGACCATGTGTAGTAGCTTTGCTTTAGGCATTGCCCTCACTCCTTGGTGGCAAGGTTAGGTGGAGTGCCATTTTACCAGTGGGTAAAGGTGGTTTTAACAGAGGCTTTTATCTCAGTTCATTCACTTAGAGGCACACTTATTAAGTAAGTTCAAAAAGGGTTTTCAGCTGATTGCATACCAACACAAAAATCTGATCTTTTAGATGTATTAGCCCATGTGACTTAAATATTTTTTCTCAGATTAATATTAAAAATGGCATTGTTACTTACTACAAAACTAAGCATTACAATTACAGCTTATGTTTTCTCTCTAGTGTTGGTGTTGCCGGTGGCGACGCCACTGCCACCTTCAACATTCCTCTTCCCACTGAGAAGCAGGAATGCCATGTTGTAGAGGGATGTCAACCTCTTGTGCACAAGCAAAATCTAAAACTAGTGACTTTTGGCACGCTTGCACCTTATCAATGCATTGTAGCAGAATCTACCTAGAATAAGCTACCTTAAGCTCAAATACGTTTTCAAACAACTTTTTAAGAGGCAATTCTAGAGGTGAGCTTAGATATTCTTTGAGTGCAGCCTTGGGTTGGTGTACCGACTACTGCAGGTTACAAGGACAGATGGCTTCGTGCTCAAACTTGGGTTTCCATATCTAATAAAGCCTATTGCACACTCTGCAAGGTATTTTTAGCCATGGCGTGCATTTTTTGCACTTCTCACACTTTTTGCAGAGTGTTCTTTTACAGTCACTATTTGGCTCTAGGGCAGACCCTAGATATTCTTCCAGCCGTGATTGTGCGACCTCTTCAGCTTGAGTTGATAGAAGGTTTGTCCTGGTCAGTGTCTCAGCAGTTATTCTATATAGTAGGTAACTTTGAGCTCTTGGTTTGTTTTGTTCTTCTTCTTTTTGTTTTTTGGCAACGTATGCTTTTCTTGATATGAATATAAAAGCAACACAAAGATATAACAATACATGGAATAAAACAACAAGCTTACTATGTGCTCATGCAAGCATTGGTATATGAAAGAAAGGATAATGAGTTAGGAAGATACATCATTAATTGCTTAACTATTTTATTATCATCCAGAGTCTGCAATTGCTGGAAAACCTCATTTCACAGGTAGGACTTGGAGAACCTTTCCCAGGCAAGGATTCCAAGTTTACTTGGAAAGGGGGTTCAGCATTTATGAAACCAAATTGACAAGTCAAAGTGACTCAATTATATTTTTAGTCCAGAAACATCTGGGACTAATGGCATACTTCCTATCCAGCTAAGGCTGAGGCTTGGCCAGAGCCTAGGCCTTAGCTTGGAAGGGTTTCCTTAAAACATTCTACAAACTATCTTTTATTAATATTAATTAGGAATGTTTCTTAAAATGGTACACTTCTAAAACAGCTAACATTGTTATTTAATTGTAACTAAATACTCAATAGTACTATAAACAATCTGCAAATAACTAAAAAAAAATGCGTATGTACAACATGAAACAACACCCTTTGGACCATGTTCCCTACAAAAGCCTAGTAAATTCATGCCATTATCTCAAAAACTTATTTAGAATCATCAATACACTAACAGCAACCATTTTAAAGGGTGAAATACATTTTTCTACACATTTATGCATACATGACAACAAAGCAAAGCATCTTACAGTTAACAATATCTGTAATTTGAAATTGTTACCTTTTCCCCCTTTTTTTTTTTTTTGGTGTTATTTATGGATAACAAAACTATAAAAATTGCTATGAGAAATCATCTTGATTAATTAAATGCAGAACATTTATACTTACAGAAGTGATGATAAAATTAAAAATATAATAAATGGCATTTTTATACATTTATATATAACTTATCAGCTTATGTTCTTAAACAGTTGCTTACTAATTTTCTATTGTAATTGTTGGAATCAATTCTACTTTATTTCTAGAAAAAAAAACCCTAAAAAACTAAAAACTGTATTTTTTAAATTAAATGAACATATTTTAACAGAACTTAAACTTAATTTTATCTAAACATAATATCTAAATATATCTATAATATATAGATATATTTATAAATATATCTATATCTATAATATTTAAACTTAACAAAACTTATCAATCTTAACAAAATTTAAAACTAACTTTAGCAAAGCTTAAACTTAACAAAATGTAAAAATTAAACTTTGTGGTATATAAGTTTGCCAGGATTTTTGGCAATTGCATTTAAAACTTGCTTAATTAACAGAGGGTAAGACAACTCGTTGTGATTACCATTATAACAAATTTCAAATATAAATGTTTAAGGACAAGACATTAAAAATATAATCATATAATAGTGACATGATTTTTGCACACGTAACTTAGTGTTGTAGGAATATAGAACTGACGTGTGTATATAAGTATCTGTAGTTATGGTTTTAACTGATTCTTAAAAAGTGTGCTATTGGATACTTTTACTGTGGCTTGTTTGGTCCAAATTTGCAAGGCTTTCTTCTTGGGAAAGCTGAAAACAAATGTAAAATATAACTTAGTTGCACTAATTAAAAGGGCACTCTGAAAATGCATCGACAAATTAACTTGTGCTGGCTTAGAAGGGACCCCCAGCTCCCCCTCTTCTGCAGCACTTGCTAGCACTGGCTTCCTCTTTTGTTGTTGGGCGGGGGGGGGGGGGGGGGGGGGGGGGGGGGGGGGGGGGGGGGGGGGGGGTGGGAAAAAAGTGGCCAAAAACTGGCCTGCACCGCTGTTTTCTCTTTTGCACTGAAGCAAAGTGAGTGGCAGCTCCGCACTTTTAAACAGGTATTGCCGACACATCTGGGGGATGCCAGCTCGGCTGTTCGGGACAGTGGCCACCCCCGGGGCAGTGGGGACGCGTGGTGCTTTCTCAGCTCAGGGAGTGGGGCTTGCAGTCCCATTCCATGGCGAGCTGGCTTGGCACAGGTACCTTTGTGCTCGGCTCTTCAGACGGTGCAGCTCTCTGCTGCAAAAGGTTTCGAGCAGCTCTCAGGAGGAGGGATGTTAACATTAAACAGTTACATGATTTAATAAGGAATAATAAAAGTTGCTCTATTATGAAGAATACCACTGACGCGTTCGGGATGCCTCTCGGTTCTTCGATACTCACAGTTCAACTTGATCTTGAGGTAGCAATTTGCATTTTGTCGAATTATGGTTACTACACAGGTTCTCTGTCGTTGTCGGGGTTTGAGAGTTTCATTTGAAATGTATTTTGTCGATATAAGAGCTTCTGTTTGGGCTCGAGGGATATTTTCTTTTAAGTTGAGGGTAGACTGCTTTTTTGTAGTAATATTTTTGCTTATGTTCTCCACGGCGGTGGTGGAGTTGCTGCCCCCGAGCTTTTCTGGCGCTCTCTGCCGCGGAGGGCTTGGGCGATATCCGCAGCAGCAAGGTTAGCCGGGTGCAGCACCTTCACTTATGGGTGACAAGAGTGAAAAGGAACTGGGGGATGGTAACTGCTCAGGCAGGGTGGTAGTAATTACGGGGAACGCTTCAGGTAGGAAATGTCTCTCAATTACTGCCTCAGTAATTACACCTTTCCAGCGGCGACTGTGGGCAGCTTCAATCTCTGGATCTACATCACTAGAGGGAGGACACGCTCCCTGAGGTTCAAGGGGAGCTGCTAGCTTGGGTTGTTGGAGGTCGGAAAAGGCACACGACTTGTTTGGAGCAGCTTCAGCAGATCGATCAAAAGTTAGTGTCTGCAAAGTTTTTACTAAATCTTGGATGTCAGCCACAATATGTAGAGGTTGATTGATTTGCTTCTACTTCCTTCCCCACTGCAGCTCTCTCTTCCCTATCGCCTTTAACATTGTTTGTGTCTTGAGGTGGGGGTTGGCAACCAGAGCCTCCGTGAGAGGCTGCTTCCTCTGCGTTTACCACTGCGGAGAGTTGTGGCAGAGGGGGCCAGGGGGCATGGGCACTCACGAGGGGATATCTAGGGTGGTAGAAAAGAACTTGCTGGCAGGAAAGGCTTGTGGATGGTCTATATTTGGAGGGGCAACAACCAACGCTGCAGCAGCCGCCGCTTTTTTCTCTGCTTTCTTTACTCACAAAATATCTACTATAGTCTTCCATATAGAGGCATACTTCAGTGCCTCTTTTGCCTCTTTTCCCCCTGAGGCAACGCTATTCCATAGTGCATTCCCAACCGCTTCCCAGGTGCAAATTTCAAAGCCTACTGACGTTCCCGTGATTAGGTTTTGCTTCCAGGCCCAGCTAATGAGGCCCTTTAATGCTGAAGCATCATATTTATGTGCTCTCTTAGAGAGAATATGTTGGAGGAGGTTTAGGATCCCTTCTTTATCACGATCATCCAACCCCATCTCCTCCCTGGCCACTCACCTGTTCCTGGTGAGATTCCACTCTTCCTTAAATTTCTTAGGAGCACTCCTTTAACCACTTCTTCCTGCCGGGCCAGCAGGGACGCGTTCCTCCTGCTGGGGGTTGCAGGGATACTTTCTTCCCGCTGGGGCAATGGGGGTAATTCGACCGGCTTCTCCGCTTGCCCAAAAGTTAAGAGATTCGTTATGAATCAGTCCATTGCCCTATCACTTTGCCTTGTGAACTGGGGCAATGGCTCTCGCGACGCCCGATCATGTCAGGATCACCAAATGTCGCAGAGGATCAATGACAGTCTTCACACACGACCAATGTGATCAAGTGAAGCTAGTTTATTCATATCTCAGTCTTGCTTTTATAGTGTTACAAAAGCTCTTGCAAAAGCCTTTTCAGCTGTGTAAGCAATTATTAACTGCTTGCTTAGTGGCGGGCATTATTCTATTCTTACAAAGCTCTTTCCTTTGTGGTTTCTCTTCTCTGGCACTGCCTGTCTGCGGTTTCTCCTCTCTGGTACCACCTGTCTCACAACCATCTCCACTTCCATAAAGTCTGTCTTTAATTTTAGTTCAAGGCTGATTTATGCTTTTTCTTGATCACATCCACAAACGCTGGGCTGCTCATTTGTATCAACCCATGGCTTTGTTCTATGAAAAATTCTTCCACAATCCAGGACTTCCTCACAATCTTTAACAGGTATTTATCACTTGTGATATTTCTGTTCAAGTCATCCATGCATAGTTTAAGGGAGGTTCATGCTAAAGCTATGCAAGTGAAACAAGCACAAGCATTTGCTTAATAGGAAAGGACCTAAAACTCAGAGGAAGTTTCAGCTTAACATGAATCCAAAAGAACTCCACAGGAAATCTTTCCCTCACTTGAGACTGAAGTTAAATAATTTATCTAACAGAAGTCTCTTATTCATCAGGTCACTTGACTTAATTATTAAAATTTCACAGTGAAGAGAAATAAATTAATAAAATTCCCCCCATTTAAATAGAAAATAGCAGTTTCTTTAACGACAACCCACTATACTTGCTATAACTTTTTTAAATTGCAGGTTATATAGTAAAAATATCTGGTCTAATCCCACAGAGTTTTCTTCCCCAAAAGAAAGAATTATAAACTGAAACTCAAGAAAAAAGGTTTCGATACACATGAAATTTGTTCGCAATCACATTTTCTTAAATAAAAATAGCTAGCTTCAAGTAATTTTAAAAATAGTCATACTCTTTATCACTAGGTTTGTTCCCTCTTTCAAAGAATACTTAATAAACCAAAACATTTGGTTACAAATAAAATCACAGGGACTTGTTTGAATGCTGCACTAACAATTGCAAAAAATAAAACATTCACTGCCTGAACACCAATTAATTTTTCTTTTGTTCCCCAACGATGCTGAGCAACCAACTATAAATTAGGTTAAGAAAACTGCACATAAGCTTTGTCAGGGATGTCCATTTAGGAATCAAAACTAAAGGAAACAGGCTGAACTCTGAGGGAGCTAAAAGGAAATTTAATTGCATATACAAATCCTCTAATCCCAAGGACATGTAATTAGCTACTTTCAAGCCTGCACCTCACTGCTGTCAAAGAAACGCTGGAATGCCCGGTAATTCAAACCATATCTAAGGCAGCCTCTCAGCTGAAAGGAAATAGAAGATAATTACGTGTCTGGAAAAATAACCCACGGTACGCAAGACATCACAAAGTGTGTGCAAACCCCTGTGCACAGGGCTGATGCTTGCCCAGCCCTCTCCGCCACGGCCCAGGGCCGTGATGGCCGCAGGGATGGTGAAGGGCCTTGAGGGGAAGCCATGAGGAGTGGCTGAGGGCACTGGGTCTGTTCAGCTGGAGGAGACTGAGGGGAGACCTCATTGCAGTTACAGCTTCCTTGTGAGGGGGAGAACAGGGGCAGGCACTGATCACTACTCTTTGGTGACAGTGACAGAACCCAAGGGAATGGCTGGAGCTGTGTCAGGGGACGCTTAGGGTGGATATTAGAAAAAGTTCCTCACGCAGAGGGAGATGGGCCTGGCAGAGCTCACGGAGCATTCGGACAATGCTCTCAGGCACAGCGTGGGATTCTTGGGGTGTCCTGTGCAGGGCCAGGGGTTGGACTCAGTGATCCTTGTGGGTCCCTTGCAACTCAGCTTCTGTGATTCTGCGTTTCTGTGATTCTGAGGTGCACCCATCGTCCTGCTGAGCTCTCAGCAAGCCTCTCCCAGCTCCTGGCCTCCATGCCCTCCCGTGGCCTCCATGTCTCATGCCTGGCATGGAGGACAGATGATGTGTCTATGGCTGACTCACTTTTCTCTTTTCAAACTCTTTAAAGAGTCAAATAACACATACAACCATTATTTTGTTCAGCCCTTTCCCCACCATGAAGGCAGCAGGCCGGGGCAGATGGCCACATACAATGGCCAACACCTTGTGGTGCATGTGGCTATGTCAGGGCCCCTGTCATTTACTCCTAACCCACACCCCAGAGTAACACAAAAAAGCACAACTGTCCCTGCCACTCATCTGAAGCTCTCCAGCTCAGCTGAGACAGCCTCAAAAGCTGAAAGACAAAGCAAGTTAAAAATCTGACAGAAGGTTCCTTCAGCCTTGAGCATCACTTACAGACACTGCTTGGTCTCTGTGTACCACAGCCTTTTAACAATGACAGATTCATGTACAGAGTCAGGTAGCATTACCAGCTAATTACACATCTCCTTACACTTTAATTAGAGATATGCAAATACACCAGACCTGACCGCTGCTACATGAAAGCAGAAAGTGCTGTGTGAACTACTGAGTGCTGCAGAAAACTTCCAGGTGGGATGTACTGAAAACGTGGATCTGGTATCAATATAATGATCAATAAACAAAGAAAAGATGGAATGTTCCTTAAATGAATTATTCTTCTCTTCCTGTCCCTATATATTTTCAATAGCATCCTGTTCCCACTTTCATTTATCTGGCAAAGCACGTAACTGGAAAACAAGCTGCACATTTTATGACCCCCTAACCTGGCTCTATTCCGAAAGGCAACCATATAAATCCAGCATAAGACCTGTCTGGGATATTATCAAGCAGCAAATACCCCACAGCGCTTCCTCCTGTTCCATGTGCTGCCTTTACAAGCACAGTCCTGCCCTCCTCACACACCCAGTGCTCCCATTAATGGTAAAAGCATTTGTTATTTGGTGTTGATTGATTAACTCTAATGGAAATACTTACATATATGTGAGAAGAACGCATAGCAAAGCTTTTAAAAAAAAGATAGAGCAAGGTCCTCTCAGGACATCGTGATGGGAAACAGACTAAGAGACCTAGTTTGGAAACAAATACACTGATGGCAACCACGAACTTTTAACAAGTTGTTTGCCCAGACTCTCTAGGTGACATCTTTCTTATTAAAATGTACCTGGGATTAAACACTGCTAAATAGATTGCCAAATCAAATAAATTAAAAGTGTTGAAAACACCATTTGTATTTTTGTGTTACAGTACATTTGTATCACTCCTCTATTGCTCCCTTTGGTCTGGTAATAAGCCTTAGGAATCTCTACCCTGTAACTCTAATGCTTCCTTTACATGGATTTTGCTTGGAATTCACAAGGCAGGTTGAAATCACTCATGATAACCAGGCCCAAGTTACTACTCTATACCTGCTGACTCCAAAATTAACTTATTCTCCAGAAACAGAATTGTCACTAATTTGATTTTCCACAGCTTGCTGCTAACAAACAAAGGCAAAGAACCCTATCAAGTGTTAACTTTGTAGCTTAGTAAGAATATCACACTCTGGTTTAAAGGCAGCAAAAAGGATGTACAGACAGCTTTCGCTTACACATCAGAAATTTGGTCTTGAACTACAAAACTTCTGGTCTTCGTAATGTTAAATAGTAAAACTACCATTTTAGGTACTGGCAGACATTTTTCTATCAAACACTGATATTATTTTCTATAGTGTTTCCTGCAGTGCTAAGAACACCACCTGATGTACCCTTTAAATAGGCTTTTCTATTTATCCATGACAATTTTTTAATAGAAAGAGTGGAGTTAGAAAACTCATCCACAATGCTGATCTTTGACCCCAGAGCTGTGATACGTGCAGATTTTCTAATAATTGAGAAAACTCGGTGCCAGAAAGACAAACTGGATCATTCAGTCACTCCACAGGCCTTCTTATTGACACAAACATGTTACCAAGTGGTCACTGGAAAATTCCAACTATCAAAGCTGCACGATTTCTTCAGCAAATACATTATCCATTAAAACCTAATTTTGGTTAACTATCCCTAGTAATGACTTTGAATTGAATATATTAAAAGAGCATAAACTGAAAAACATGGTTTTTTCACAGGCAAATCTAGAAAACAAAAAACGTGGCAGTGGTGGTTTTGGACTCGCCGACAGCACTGCGCCTCAAACTCTCTGCTGGCCCCATCCCAAGCTGTTATTGGAATGAATCCTTGCACAAGCCTGCTGAGTGTTGCAATCCCTGTCTCTTCGGCCATGCCAAGGTGGCTCCTCTGCAGTTGACAGGATTTCATTTGACTGCAGTGTCTGCTGGCTTTGGCACTCACCTGGGGGCGAGGCGGGAAGTTCCCACACCAGGCAGAGCCTTGGACTGAACACTGCATCTGACTGCTCTTAGAGCACTCCAGCAGCTGTGGGTTCACACCTCGCCATTTGAGAATGGGGATCTAAAACAGGTTCTCTGGCATTATGAATAAACGTCTAAACTCCTACATGAGAGACTGGAAATCTCCTCTTCCACCTCACTTTTTTCATGAAAAATGGTGATTGTACCATCATTTATTCAGATTACCAAACTGGAATTAAGGCAATTCATTTATTAAAGAGAAAGATAAATCTTGTTTTCTCTTTCCTTCACCCCCTGCCCTTCCCCACTCGACAAAGAAAATTTTAAAGAGCTTGCTGTAATTGATACCCCATGGCACAAATTATATCAGCTTTCTTCCAACCAAGTGTCATTTGTTTTTCATCCTCTAGATAAGACACACACGCTAGTGCAAAACAGTGATAAATCTGGTAAGCCAGCCTCCATAAGTTACAAGCACTGGCATAGAGCTTTAGAGTGAGATTAATGCAGAAACTAAAGAGAAATATCCAGATTTCCCATCGTTTTGCTAATTAATTTGATCCGTGCCACCCTTTAGCTCGGCCTGTTTCATGATGTGGCAATGCGAGCGACCACTCTGAGTTGCAGGATGTGTTGTAGTCCGAAATAAAAGAAGATGACGGCGAGACGAAGGGTGGCAGCAGGTTTATTTTTCTCTCCCCAAGCTCTCCTTCATCAGGGTAAGGGGGTCAGTGGTCGGGAGGGAGAGCAGGGAGAGGGCCAACCGTCTCCCCTGCACCCCTCGGGGTACAGGAGAAAAGGAGGCCCCCAGCACCCACGAGGGGTGCCGGGAGAAGAGGCACCGGCTGCAGGGTGCAGCCGGTTAGGTACGGGGGAGGACAACCAATAGGGAAGGAGGGAGAGGGAGGGTACAAGCGTACAGAACCAATAGTAACATAAGAGGGTGGGGTACAGTTCAAATACATAACGGCAAAGAAAGGTCTGGAGGGATGGGCGGACCCGGAGCCCTAAGCACGCCTTAACCCATCCCCCCGGGCGGGTCCAACCTGTGTCTTTAGTCGGAGCCGGCCCGGGAGGCGGAGGCAGCACGGGGCGGAATCAGACTCTCACTCCCCAGCTCCCGCCCAGGCAAGGCTACCCCGCCCCAGAGAGCATCGGCCTGGGAGGCAGAGGGGCGGGCCGCCACAAGGATGCACATGGGAAATAGATTTGTAAGTTTAATAGCTCCCTTTAGTAACACTTTCAGGTCAAATATTAGATACAGAGAATCCTTTGTGGTATGAAACACAAACTAGTCTACATGACAAAGCATCCGGGTATCAGTAAAAAGATAAAAACACAAGCAAAGCTTTTAGTTGCCTGACAACAAAAATCCCACTGATATTTCAAGGTTAGTCAAACTGAACAAGGGGCAGATCTTCAGCTGCAGCTTACACAACAGCATTACAAAATCAGCTTTGATTTCTCCCTGGGCCAGGATGTAGCTGCAATTTGGTGCTCTATGCAATGACCAGCTCTGTAAGACCCAAAATTCTTGCTATAGATAGAAGCTAATTCAGGAACGGGTTGAAGTTTGTCTGAAACTGATGTGTCCTGCTTGCAAGAGAGGACTTACTCTTGACACTCACTCTTAATTGATAGCAACTGCCAATTACAGCAGTGTTAATTTTACAAGTATAAGTCCTTCAAAGCCATAATACTCTTGCAATCAGAAATATCCAAGGACAATGTCGAGGCTTGGTTTTCTTACAAATTAATGCATATAATAAAAAAAAAGGTACCAAATGCCAGTGAGCCCAAAGACAAAAAAAAAGCTACCTCGACATTTCCACTGAAGAGTTATTTTCAGGTAACCACCTTTATTTCATTAAATCAAGTCAGAAAATATATGCTATTATATCTAGAAGAATGGAAGATAAAATTAGTAAGTGAAACCCACTGTTAAAGATTCAATTTAAAAAAAAAGAAGGCACAAAATGGATATGAGAATGATGTGATCCAAGATTAAGATGAGTAGTAAGAGCATGGCATAACTCAAAGACATGAATCTAGGGGAAGAAATGAAAAACAGCAACAGAATCTTTTGTACTGTGGGAAAAGATCAGGCTGAACACTGAGAACAGGGGCACTGCAGTAGCATCACACCAACTCCTCTGGCTAATGATGCTATGTTTCCAAAGTTAACATCAAGTCACAAATTTGGGTAGCAATAGGGGGAAGCTGCAATTTAGATTTGGTTGGGGTGAGTATCCTCACAGCATCATCACTACACCACCAATGCAACAAGGTTTTGCTGAATAACAAAATTCTCAGTGAAGTTAATATATGTTAGACATCTGATTTATAATTTTTCTCAAGAGCAAATTAATCTGCAGCTACATTATTTCCAACGACCTTCATATACAACCAAAGGCAAATGAACTTCTGTCAGATTCCCAACTCCATTCCCAGCTCCAGTGATCCCCCTCGGACTCATGCCTTTTAGTTTGGAAACCCATTTTTCACAGTCAGCCTTTAATATCAAATATGTTGCATCTTACAGCTTCAAGAAAGTTACCAGGCAAGTTCTGAAAAGCATCAGCCTCAACCCCAAGACTAGTTAAAAACACAACAAAGTCTGGATTTCTCACTCAACAATTTTAGAACTTGTAATACATGTAAGTATTTATTCTCTTTAAGGCAATCCTTTTCAAAAATAGAGCACCCAAAAAAATTGTTTCTGTCTTAAGGAGGCTTAGCAGTTTTTATCATTTCCTTGGGTCAACTTCTGTGTGTTTAAAGAAGTCAGAAGTATTCTTAATATGTTAAATTTAATTTTTTTAATACGATGTGTACAACAAATGACCCAGTAACAGAAATTACTAAAACGTCTTTACTCCAATTTAATGCTAAGAAGTCCTACAGCTAATGCATGCCAATGTTGTGCATGTCAATGTTAACTTAAGCCCTAACAAAGTGAGGGCGTTTAAGAGATTTAAAAGTGCTTATGTATTTTTCTTCCCTTTGTAAAGTAGTTTGACATATGATACACATTCTTTTAAATCAGTACCTGCTTTGCTACTACTTAATGTATTGAGTTTATATAAAATCAGGGGAAAACGATGGCATTTTCTGGAAAAGGCTTTCAGGATTCAGACAAGTGCTCATTCTGGCAATGTGTAGAGACACCTATGTAATTCCCTCCTCCACATCCCTATTAAATTTTGAGCGATTAGAAATTCAGTAAACCTCAGTAAGAAAAAAGAACAAAAGCTCCCTGGGAATCTTGACAAAAATCCCCCCAAAAGGTATGAAGTGGAACGATTACTTTTCTAATGGATGGAAGAGCATGCAAAAACCTTCAGAATTCTAGAAAAATAGTACATTATAATAGACCATAATGAAGAGCTCATAAAGAAGCACATATTGGCTTGGCTGGTCAGAGCATGGTGCTGGTAACACCAAGGTCGTGGGCTTGATCCCCATATAGATCAGCCACTGAAGAGTTGGACTTGATGGCCCTTGTGGGTCCATTCCAACTTAGAATATCCTGCAATTCTAGGATCACGTTTGCCTGAGCAACAGGAACCCTGGTTTCTATGCCCTGCTGTGCAGACTGAAGATTTTTCAGTCCTCACTTGTTTACAGTGATTGTTTTTTTGGATAAGATATCAGAATCTTTAAATACCGTAATCCCAGGTCGATGCTACAGCTTCCATTCTTGCCCTGCAACCTTCTCCACCAGGTACCCAATAAGAGGCACTGTCACTCTAAAACAACTTGGGGGGGGATATATCCAAAAATCAACAAAGAGCATATAGGTGATTGGACAGCCAGGCAAACTGAAAAAAATAGTGACTCTGCTTTTTGACTCCTTGAATACATTTGACACCCATAAATTTTAGTATTCTTTCCTAGGGTTGGGTTTTTGCTTTTCATTTCCTTTTTTTCCCCCCACCCTCTTTTTCCTTCTTCAAGGCACAATCCTGCTGACAGGGGAGCTGTTTCGCTGGAAGCAGGCAAGAATAGAGAAGGGTTTCTGCAGGGCTGCCTCTCACCTCCCACGCAGCCCGTACCTACTGTCCCCCAGCGCGCCTTCCAGCTCCCAGCAGCGCGCTCCAGCAGCAGCGCCAGGAGAACTATTTACCCAAGGAAATAGCTGTGATAAAGGGACAAAAATAGCCCGAGATGATGGAAAGCATTTTGTTGATAGATCTGTTGAAAAGAGAGGAAACGAAGCTGTTAGGAAGACGGAGCGTGGAGCAGGGCACACGCACGGAGGGGCCAGCGCTGCGGTGGCTGCAGCAGGAGGTCCGGCACATTCCTTCCCTGGCCACAGCCACATCGATGGCTGGGCCAGCTCCAAGGCAGGAGAACTGCCCTCCACACAAGGCTTCTTGCAAAGACATTGTCTTACATAGCTCTCCCCCATTCACTCTGCCCCCAGAACCAAGTATTTATTTATTCAAAATAAACTGCACCTACAGCTACCTCTGGGATGCGCAGTAAAACTCCTGTGCGTGCTCCGGGCTTGGGTGCAACCCGAGAGCTTCATTCAGGAAGCCAGTGCATTTCAAATGAAACATATTTGTAGATCTGATAGCTTACAGGAAGGACATTAATACCATTTTTAACTGTTTTTGTTGGCATTCAGGCCCTCTGTGCAGGGGAAGGGACAAACCCAAAACAAAACCACCCAAGCCCCCACAGTACACAAAGAGAGAAACAGGTGCTTACCTCATCTGAAATTAAAACCCTTATTTTCCAACTAAATAGTATCCATGTCCATATCAGATGACCAAAACAGATGATTTTTGTCTCTTGTTTTTTTTTAATATTGACTTTTTAAAGGTTCAGTACCTTCCATGAGCAACAGCAAGATCCACTTTTTGCTGCAGAACAGAAATAGCAGGGAAAACAGCCCTCCAAGGGAAAACAGCCTAAAATACAGCAACTACTGACTGTGAATAGAGAGCAGGTTTAGATTGGATATTGGGAAGACATTCTTCCCTGTGAGGGCAGTCAGGCCCTGGCACAGTTGCCCAGAGAAGCTATGGATGTCCCATGGATGTCCCAGAGAAGCTATGGATGTCCCATCCCTGGAAGTGTCCAAGGCCAGACTGGACAACCTATCTGAGCAACCTCAGATAGGGGAAGGTGTCCCTGCCTATGGCAGGGGGGCTGGCCAAGATGATCTTTTGGGGTGCCTTCCAACCCAAACCACTCTGTGATTCTGTGATATTGCTGCTCCTTAAATAATACCTTCTGTTATTTGGGAAAACTGTTCTTATTTGGGGGAAGGCCTTAAGCAGATACTAATTCAAGCCAAAGTCAGTGATACTTTGGCACTTATCCATTCCAAATACTTCGGTGTGTTTTTTTCATCCATACCTGAGCTCCAGGAGCTGGTCCAACTGCTCAAGTCAGTGCACACTGCACCAAGTTAATGAAGGTTTGCATATCTGTAGTAGCTGGGTCTATCAGTGGTGTGGAGTGCAGAAAGGCAGTAATTGGGAAACAGAGAGCTGGATTCTTGACAGTTTAATAAAGAGAAGCCACACATAGACAGTGCATGTGGTAGGTAAGGGGATATGCTGCTACCATTTCTCCTTTAAAGTGAGAAGAAAATACTGGAACATAACCTAGACAAAATTATTTCCATCACAATTACGAATATGACAGAAAGAGCATTCTGTTGTGCTGCTGTTGCCTTCTTTTCATCCCTAAAAGCAACTGTACAACAGATAGTTTTAGAAGAGATTTTTTTCAGCACGTGTGTAAGCACCAAGGGCAAACATGTTTGCAATTTTTATTTTCAGTCATTTGAAACAGTAAAAATTATTTTGGGAAACATTGTGTCTCTTCTGTTACACAGAGACCAAGCAAAAGTTTAGATGTTAGATGAATATTGTCTTCAGGAATTTATGATTAGTATTTCATGATTAGTATTTTTATTTTTTATTAGTATTAGTATTTTAAACAGCTACTACACATGCTATTGTAATTTCAAAGTGATTTCCCTGTAATTTTTGCAAGATATGGCAGAATTTTAATTACAACTTCTAAGGGATTGATTTGTCCATCATAACACATAGGTAATTTGTCTCCCTCCCATTTCAGAAAAATGAGCTCTGAGGCACTCAAATGTGGGAGCAACACATCCTACTGAGGGTAGATAGCTCTGCAATACAATCTCCCCTTAAAAGGCAGGAAATGAAAGGACATTTCACATGTGGTTGAATATATATAAATATATATTTTTAATATGTCTATACATACACACACACACTGTTTACCACCATTAAAACACTTCATCTATTGTCTGGCATGATGCATTGTATGGAGAGACTGTCCAGATGAAAAAGAGTTGCTTTCCTAAGCAGAAGTTTATATTGTATAAACATTTCCATATAAAGAACGTACATGGAATTTCCAATGTCTTATTCTAAATGAAGACTGCCCTTAGCCATTGCCTTAACAATGCCCCTAATAATTCAGCTGGGCTCAGCTAAAAACAAAGAAGTCTATGTTCTGACTGTACATCAAAAGCGCTGGGAAATCCAAGTCCAACATGAAGAGAGAGAAAATCCAAGATTCCGGACTATGGAGCCCTGTGTTACCTGTGAGCTGCTACTCACAGCTCACCTCAACCTGTCAATATCTTCCATAGGGGATTGTTCACACACATTTTAACATGAAACTCAGGCCAGGAGCACTGGCTCCACAACAAAGAACTAAGGATTTTAGAAGAAGTCTTCAACACGTGCAGCTAGGATTGTAGTCTGTTCCAGAAGCAGTATGTTACCTTGTCAGATAATTATGAGTATTTGAAAAATATTACAAGTATACCCTCAAATCTGTGCTTTAAATAAATCCCTTTAAATAAAATAAAGCAAAAACCACAAAGACCATTTCAGATGCTTTTATACATTTAAGTGCAATAAGAAACCAGGTTGCCACTTCATCAGCATCAAAGTCCAAATTAGATCAAGGAGTGTGGAGGTAATAACGGCAGCAACAGATTCCCTTCCTACTCCTTTCATGGTTAAGTGAAGTTTGTTCCTTTTTTATTTTCTAAGTATGGTTAGGTGCCTCAAGCATGCCTGTTAGGATGGAAAAAGCGTGCAAATCCCAGACCTAGGACCCTGCCAAAAGTCTCTTTAGATAGTCAAGGCAGCCAGAAGTATGCTGAGAGCTTGCCAGAGCCATATTGGGTGGCTAAAATTAAATAAACCGTTAATAAAAAGATTTTGAATCAACCTAAATAAATACAAACTTATAGCTTAACTGCCTTATCTGCTTTATAAAAGAGGATCCAAGACAGCAACCAAGCCTTTGAAATGCTTTGACATCCACAAGTTCTGCACAGCAGATTTAAACAGAGGAGTACCCATTATTATCTCTTTCATAAGACAAGGCTTACATTTGGAATAAAAAAATAACCATTGACTGCTCTGGACAGGGATTTCTCTTCCTTTAAAACACAAACTCGCTCTGCCCCCTGTTGTCATCAAATTACACTTCAGTCCTTGCAGCAAACAGCAGGACCCCAGTGCCAGAAATACCCAGAATTAGCTAAAACAACAGGAAGCATGCCCCAAAAGTATTTTAGGAATATGTTTCTGCAGAGTGAAAAATATTTCAAAATCATTATTTGCGTGCTTGAGGCAGTTTCTTTTCTCTGCTTGGTATTTTATTATTTTTGGAAAAATACTACCACGAACATCAAGTGTACACAACTGGCTGGTGTTTTCTGGATATTAAAAAATATTAGCTGCTCTAGGAAGAAAAAAAATGTTCGAGGAGATAAAAGATGAGTTTTATCAAGGTTCAGAAGCCTTTTCCTTTACCTCTGAATCCTTATCCTGAGTAAGGCAATGATCAGTGCTCTGAGTTCAGCCATTTACCTTCTAGCTGCAACATGAGTTTTACACTGGATAAGAGAAATGAGTGCAACAATTAATTTGTCACTGATGTTTTTCCACATCACAAAATCAATGCAAATGATTGCGTGCCAATACAAATTCACTGTGGCCAACCTGTAGTGAGGAGATTAAAAGCAGGTCTGCACCCATCAGGATAACTCAGGAAGCTCCCCAGACTTCTCTTGCCTGCAGAGCTTCTGAGCTACTCAGACCTTCCCTGGTACCTGGAGAAAATGGGGATAGGCAAGGGGGTAAGAACTTTTGGGTGATATAACATGATCTGACAGAAGAGGAATAACCAAAATCTTAGATCACAGCATTCCTAATGAACACATTGCTATCCCTTCAAAAATAAAGGGGCTGATAAAACAAACTTAACAGTGACAGAAATACACAGTTCCTACCTCCAAGTACAGCTAACAATAATATTTGCACTCCTGTGTCCTTCTTGGAATAAAATTGTTTAAATAGGCAGAAGGCATGGCTTAGTGGGCTAATCTCAAGTGAAATGCTCCTTAAATCCACAGGTTTAAATGCCAGTGGGGTCACTTACTTTTCTCCTTTCCAGGACAGAACAGATGAACACCACACAGCTCAGGGATAGCTGTGCCTTCCAGGTGGTACAAATGGAAAGACAGACTTTTTATAGGAACTAAGGAATCAACTACATCTATCCTAAAAATCAAGGTTTGTCTGTTGCCCTGGAATATAGTTTCCAGTTGTGGTCCTTTTTTCCCCTCAACTGCAATTTCTTCACTTAAGAAAAAGTTGCAAGTTATTTACTTTCACTACTCAGTCTTCATTTCCTACAAACACTTCTAAATTTTGCTAATATTTTATTTTAAAGCCACTTGAATTGCTCACTTGAAATCCAGAGCACGACGAATATCTCCATTTACAAGCATCCTCACTAGCTACCCTTTGGCCAGTGACTTTTGATCAGCCTTATTTTGTTCATGAAATTGTACCTAGCAAAAAAAAAGAGGAAATAATACAATCCTAGAAAAAAAGCTAAATTAAATCACACTGGAGAAGTTACCAATATCTGCTTTCTACTCATCTGCAAATATCTGCTTTTAAACATCTTTATTGTGGGTCTTAATGCTTCTTCACAGGAGAACAGGAGAAATCTAAAGTATCATCAAGAAATATATTATGGCTTTGCCTGTTGTATTAAAGTGCCCATAAATATCAAAACTATTGCTCCAACTGCAGTTTTGGTGTTTATTTCCCCATCCCAAAACAAACCCTGGCAGGAGACAGAGTCCCTTGGCACCCTCTAGCTCCCTGACCAGAAAGCAGAGTGGAGATGGACATATACATTAATGTTTGAGTCCAGTGCTTGAATAGGAACTAAGGATTTTTTCTCCTTGATACATTTTTAGCTAATACATTCCTTTGAAGTGCACGTTTAGAAAATACCCACAGTACAACAGGCAAGAGTTTTTCTACAATCCTGCCCTCTCATATGGTTCACTTGTCTGTTTTAAAATACATGTACAGCAAACTGTGCCTAATACATCAGTCTTTTCTACATAAACCTAATTTTTTGGAAGCTGAGGGAGAGGGTGAGGGAGAGGTGAGGGTTTATGAAGGAGGATGATTTAGCAGATATCCCTGATTACATGCAATCCTTACCTCTAATTGCAAATAATCTGAATTACCCTAAAATCTCCATTATGAATCTGGCAAAAAAAGCATTGCACAAGTCTTTAGCTGACTTTTTTTTTGTTCAGACACTTGGACTACAAACTTGAACGACACCCCCAAGCAGAGAATAGGAAAGGGACACCTCAAATTTTGTTACTGTAAACCAATTAGTTGGCCACATTTGGAGGAAAAATTAAGTTTTAAAACTGTGTGGCTGCTTGCTATATGGCTTCTCATGTTTTGTGTTACATACACTGGCATTAAGACCACCACTACAACTCCTTTAACTTAGTTTAACATAACACTGCTAAAACACACAAAACAGGACTTTAACAAGCAATGTATGTTTCTGCAGCAGCTAGAGCCAAAAAAAGTGACTTTTTAACACCTGAGCAGCAGTTTTACAATGTAACTAAGCCAATTTAACAGTTTCCAGAGGCAGGACTGGCACAGCAGCTGCTCCCTCAGCAGCATTTTGCAGTTCCTTTTATGCTATTTTAACCTCTTATGCAGGCTCATAACTGGCTTGGGCAACAAAACTATCTCTGCTAGGAGAGAGAAGAGCTTCTGTTTCCTTCGAGTGGAGCAATGAGGGCAGCGCCATTCCCTCCTGCCTCCCTCCAAAAGGGAAACCATAGAGCCATGATGGATGCATACATCTGGTTGGATTAGCAGTTCATCAGCTCATCATACAATCCTAGAATGGTTTGGATGGAAAGGACCCTAAATATTATCCAATTAC
This sequence comes from Acanthornis magna, assembly GCA_036785705.1. NCBI lineage: Eukaryota > Metazoa > Chordata > Aves > Passeriformes > Acanthizidae > Acanthornis > Acanthornis magna. The sequence goes on from JAWUZG010000741.1 coordinate 211,898, forward strand.
AACTCCCTGCCATGGGCAAGGACAACTTCCACCATCCCAGGTTGCTCCAAGGCTGATCCAACATGGCCTGGAACACTTCCAGGGATCCAGGGGCAGCCACAGCTTCTCTGGGAACCTGTGTCTCAGCACCCTCACAGGGAAGAATTTCTTTCTAATATCTAACATCACCTGCCCTCTATGGAGGAAGCTTCTCTCCCATTCACTGCAGGAAAGCAAAGCACACATTACAGCTTCCAAGAGAGGGAACACACAGGAACCATAATTCAAAATATGGGAGAAGTTTTTGAGAAAAAAATAAACTAAAATAAAATATTACTCTAATGCTGGTTCAAAACTACAGGCTAATAGCATTTTGTGACTTAGGAGTACTCTAAGTCCAGGACAAATTATAACCATTTCAGAAGCCTAAAATTCATGTATTTCCTGTTGAAAGGTTTGTTTTTTATTAGAACCCTTTTAACCCAATATATTTATTCATGTACTTGTTGAAAACCTTTCCTCAATATTTTGTCTATATTTTGTTAATCTTACTTAAATTTTCCATCATTAGCCTGCCCAGTGGACCATTCAACTTCATTTTTGAGCCACTTCAATAAGGAAAACTGAGTTCAGGGTATGTTTTTGTTCCTGTAGCTGGCAAAGGCAGATGTAGAGTCAAACCCAGCTTGCTGTGTGCTGCAGAGAGGCGTTTCAGCACACTGTAATTTCCCAACTGCAATTTTCTAAAGTATTTATCAAATTAACTCAACAGAATAGCTTTACATGTGATTCCCAACAGATACGCACAGCCAGGATGTCTTCATTCCCTTTCCCCTGCAATGCTATCTGCTCATCATTAACTCCTGTCCTGGGAATAAGGCAGGAGGCAGAGGAGGAAATGATGCCTCGTTATTATCCCTCCCCACAGAGCGGGGCCAGGAGCATTTGTGCTGCTCTTAGCAAATGCTGTCTCAGCCCTGCAGAGACAAGGGTTCATCACCAGCCCACACCTGGACCACTGCAAAGATTGAGGCATCAAACCGCACGGACACAGGGACAGATGTACAGAAACACAGCAGTTTAGAGAAATTCTCATGATGTTATAAAGCAACACTGATAAAATGAGCTGGTTAAAAGATCCTCTTCAGAGGGCAACTAAACTGAAACTAAATAGAATCAACATCTTTCAGAGAGCAGTAAAAGCTCCGGATACTTCCCATTGTCTATGTAAAACCAAGTTTTAAGATGTAACACCAAAAATCAGCTGGCTAGCCACACGCATCAGTTTTGTACTGCTTGCTTGGTTGTTTTTCCTTCAGTAACACCCAAGAAAACACCCAAAAACAAACATCCAAAACCAAGAAACACCCAAAACCAAACATGAAGTTCAACACTGATCCTTAAATAACAAACCAGGCTGGATTTAGCTGCCAACATCTGCTCCTTGGGTTTGATTTTGAAAGGTGATTTGTGGTTACAAGTCAAGTGAGCAACGTGATTAGGCCACCTCTGGAAAAGGAGTACCTCCAAGTGACGAGGGCACCATCCACCACAGGTTTTCCTGAAGAAAAAACCTCTTTTCCATAAAGAACAGTTGCTCTTCAGGCCTTTGGCTACTCTTAACCTCTTTTCAGTTTTCAGTGGCCTCTGTTGCCCCCAGTAATGAGTTTAAACCCAACTTTTCACATAAAAAACCACAAGCCTGCTCACACAAAGGACTTACCAGACATGCAACACCTCAGGATGGGACAATCATAGAACCGTAATATGGTTCGGGTTGGAAAGGACTTTAGGGGTCATCTAGTCCAACTCCCAACAGCAGGGACATCTTCATTATGCAGCACCTTTCAGTCCAAAACCACACCGAAAACTCACCTCTGACTGATGTTCCAAGTCACCATCTACACATCCTGATTAAAACTCAAATATCCAGGTTTAATCTGCAATTTGTAACTTGGAAGTCGCCTTTGCGGCACTAGCAGTGCTCTTTTCTGCCTGCTCGTTTCCAGTGAGTTAGTTTAACATATTTTTTAAAAGTCAGAATACCAAAACAAAGAAGAATAACTCAGCAAATATGGGACAGACTAGCAAAAGTGAATCATAGCTAAACACGCATTTTATTAGTTCTAATGTGAAGCTCTGTAAATTATGAGTGTCTCAGTACTTGCAGAACCCAGCAGAGGGCAGGTTCTGCCCTTCCAAACAGCGACCAAATCCCATCAAGGACTGTCTGCTGTCATTCAGATGGAAAATGCCCTCACCTAACAGATCCACCTCAACAGGCACTGGGAAAAGAATTACAATTTAAAATTTCCTTTCACAGCTCAATATCCACCCGGAGCTACATTCCAACCGATTTGCAAGACAAACTGCTTAACTCAGACCCGTTTCAATGGGCTTGTGAGCCAAAACCACGCAAGAGCCACAACTGCAGTTACCTGATTCAGCTCTTACATACAGGAAAATTATACATCCGAATGTTAATTATAAATACATTCACCACATATCACTTCCATCAAGAATGCAAGGGGCAGGATAGAGGATATACACAACTTCCCTGCCCTCTCACCTTTAGCAAGAAGGGATCGCTTTTGCCACGTACCATCACAGTTAAAGCACTTTTATTAGGTAACTGATGTATTTTACAAGGGAAGACAATTTCCAGTTAAATATTCATAGGTTGTGCATGGGTGAGGGCAAAGAGAACCAATACTTAAAGAGTATACACCTCTCCTCAGAGTCACTTCGAAGGGTCTATCTAAGGAGATATTTACAATATTTTAGCAATGTTTTATATGCTATGACTTACACTACAACATAAGGAAAGCAACTGTACCATCCAGATTGGTCAAGTCACCTCTCTTGTACTTTCCATCTGACACATAAAGACCTCACGAGGCTTTGCCTTTATCAACCCATTTGCACACTGAACATCCCAAGAACAGTGCTATTGAGAAAAAGCATCCTGTAGAAAATGCAAAGATGTTTTACAAAGCCACTGGATGAAAACTGCCACTCCAGATTGCCTGGTTTAATATTTCTTTTGTCATTTCGAATGGATTCATGCTTATTTTGAGAAAAAAGGTTTTGTTAAAATGCTTATGTAAGTATTAGCATATAAGTTACACAAAGAAATAACCACCATTTGAAATAAATTCAAACAAAAAGTGGAAAGTATCTGCAAATAGCTGCAGCACTACTGAAACACAGCCACAACCAGGGCTGGGGGAGAAAGTGATAACTCATGCTTCAGCAGACAAGTCAGAACTGTTTGAGTTCTGCTTCCAGAGGCCTTGGGAAGCTTGCCAAGATGGTCACAATAATTATGTCGAGCAAACAAAACTCTTAGTTCCAATACTGAGAATAAAACCCCATTGAGGTGGGAGAGCCTCTGGGGTATGTTGCCTCGGAAGAAGAAAGAGCTGAGTCAACCTTCCTGGCCACATTTCCTCCTGAATCAGTGCATTTTGGAAAAAGCAACAGCTCTAACCTGAGATGATGCCTTTTAGCTAGGACATACTGCTGACTTCTTTATTCCCCTACCCATATAATAGCCAAAATGACAGAGATTCAGTGTGAGCACCAACAAGAGCGGTAATGAAGGGGAAAAAAGCCTCCCCCTCCCCTTTTTAGAGATTACACAGTAAACTATGATGCTTTTAAACTAAAACCAGCCTTCATACATGTTATCAAGTGTTAGCAGCTATCAAGAAAGTCTATAAATTTATAAGGACCCTACAGCATTAAATAATTCAGTTAACACTGTCACCATTTCCCTATAAACAAGAAAAAATATATATGCAGTGAATGCTGCTGTTGGTTGCAGCTGTGTCTCATATACACAAGAGATTTCTCAGGGGTTTTATGGCAAATGAGCAAGCTGAGGATTCTGCCAAAGGCTGTATTTATCACTTTTGGGTGGGTGGAGAGAGACCTGTCTCTAGATTACCTCATCATTCCTCATGAATCACAGAGAGCTGTGTGTCAATAAAAGACATCAGCACTGTGCAGCATCTAAACCAGCAGGCAAGAATTGAACATTAGGGGTGCTTCCCCCACTGCACTTCTGTTATTTTTGAAAGGGGAGATGCCAGACAACATTTTAATCAACTATCAGAGGTTCGAGTAAGGATAAAAAGATTAAGAATGCTAAACTATCAACAGCTACAAAGTACAAATTCTCATTGCCACAAGCTCTTCTCATTTATTCCATCCATTTCCTTTCTGGCATTGCTATTGGAAAGTACCCTTTTGTATCTATACAAAGTACCTGCCTGCCCATAGACAAAAAAGAAAAATCCACATGGGAGAACCTGGTGGTCACTGATGTGTGCATCCCTGCCACCTGCACCCCTTCAGCTGCTCAGGGCTCCCCCAAATTCTGCCTGCCCACGCTCCCCTCCCAGCACCCCCACCCCGCTCCCCTTTAGCAGTGTCATTAATAATTTACCAGCAGCAAGAGACAAAGAAAGCACTCTGGTGGCACCACATTGGGGCTGCTAAGATTTCACCAGGATTGTGAAGCTGAGAGAAATACCAAAACACAAAGCTTATGAGAATTTGGTACACAGCAAAAAGTGAAAGTTCAGAATTAGGCGTAGACACGACCTTTTAATCAGCACTATGGTCAGAGGAAGAGAAATGAGCAGCCAGACCCGAAACAAATACACACTTAGGAGTGCAGCCTGTCACAGCTGTCAGGATAAAATAAATTTACAGGTTATACTTTTTTGAAGCAAATGCTGTAATATAATTTACTACTTTGAACAACCTTAGAGCTGGGAATTTAAAAGATTCTCAATAAGCATATTGCCTTGTGGTTGTTATTTTGACAGTAAGTCACTTATATTGTTATTTATAACCAAATAGAGCACTAATTACTGTTTTTACTGCTTTGTTAAATTCTGGAAAATACTGGATAAAGGAAAGAGAACAAGCTATGGAAATGGAAGCAGCAGTTTTGACCATTTAATTAGGCTGGCCATGAGGGTCTTAGAAACTGCCAGAGATTATAGACCTGGGAAAGGGAATATGCAACACCTCAGCTGTGACTGGAAACCACAGACAACACAAATGTTTAGCTTTTAATTACATGGCTTTGGGAGATTGCTACAGGCTACGACCTGCAGATTCCATCAGACCTGTTGTACTAAGTAGAGTTGGACTCAACTGTTGTGAGCACAAGAGGCCGTCAAGAAAACCTGGAGAATTGGTTTTGCTTCAGCAGATGGCCCCGTTTCCCTCAGAGCAGTGACCAGATGCCCACACATGGTGTTAGCATGCCTGGCATCCTCAAAGCAGGCATCTTTGAGACACAATTATGAAGAACTGCAAGGAAGCTCCTACAGTACTACATTCCTGTAGACATACCAGCAAATCCTCCAAGAAAATTAAATTATCCTCTAACCTCTACCGCAGTCAGATCATCCAGCACTTGCAGACGAAAGTATTTTGTCAATAAGCAGTTTTCCGTGGCTTGCTGCGAAAGAGCAATGTTGTGTGAAGCTGGCAGACAACCAAGTCATGGATTCAGCTTGATTTTATCTGATAAAAGCCAAAATCAGTCCCCAGCATGTAAAAATGTAATATCCTCTAAATTGCCTGTTCATTGGTGGCATGGATGGAAACAGATTTCCCTTCAGATTCCTTCCTGACAAGGTCTTGCAAGAAGTTAGTCAGCTTTCTGAAATAGCCCATCATGGGAGACAGAGTCAGAAGAAGATTGCATCGAGATCTTCCTCAGAACACTCCCAAAGAAGTCAAGAAGTAAATACCTGCCCTTTAGGATTGTAATGGATTTAATCCTTAAAGTTGTCCTGCAACAGAACATCCAGTGGAGTACATAAATCGGAACTGCCCTGGGTAGTAATATCAAATTCTGGGCATTCCCTTCTCCAGCCAAGTGACTCCTGCCAGACACACACCCACTGTCAGTCTTTGGTCACACAGCTTTCTATACAATGGTTTGGGTTGGAAAGGACCTTTAAAGGTCATCTTGTCCAACCCCCCTCCAATGAGCAGGGACTAAGATCAGGCTGCTCAGGGCCCTGTCCAACCTGACCTTGAATGTTTCCACAGATGGGGCATCTACCACTTCTCTGGCTGGTATTTTACAAGCTTCTTTGCAAAAAAATGTTCTTTTACCTAGTCTGATCTATCCTCTTTCAGTTTAAAACAATTACCCCTTGTCCTGTTGCTACAGGCCCTATTAAAAAGTCTGTCCCCATCTTGCTTATAAGCCCCCTTGAACTATTGAAAGGCTGTAGTAAGTTCTTCCTGGAGTCTTCCCCCAACTCTCTCAGTCTGTCCTCACACAAGAGATCATCCCTCTAATCATTTTTTGTTTCTGAAGAATAGCTCTAAGGAACCAGATAAAACTCTCTGTGGGAGGTTTTAAATAGGTTATTCTTCTCCTGGCTGGCAAAGCACTGGGCCAAGAGAATGATCTTGGCATTGAATATTTGAGGTCATTAAATATTCACATTTAAAAAGATGCACAGCACTTTTAATTAAGTCTGTCTTCAACAGTTTCCAGGTAACTTGAAAAATTGACAATGCCAATATAAATTAGTCTGGCAGCATCAACAGCCTGGTTTTGTTCTTCGTACACAATGGAGCTGTGTATATTGTTATACAGATAATTACTATCAGAATGGTTATTAATAGACAGGTAACCGCTACAAAATCAACCAGTGATTATTTCTGTATGCATTTGTTCTTCCACAGATGTATTGGTTTTGCATTAAACTAGCTCAAGAGAAGTAAATAGGAATAGAAATTGCACAGGGAACTCCTTGGCAAGAGATAAGCACAGGAGCTAATATTGATTGCATCGGTTTCCAAAGCACATTAGCATCAAATGAAGCCAGCTGACCTTGAGAGCCTGCAGGAGTCACGGGAAGGAGTCACTTTAGGCATGAGATTGGGTAAGTGATGTATTTCAGCTCAGCAAAAGGCCTGGACAATTTTATAACTATATTTCTTTTACTTTGTAGCATGCCATAAATGGCAAAGCTTTTGGTCTGTGCTAACAGTTGGACTCCATGACCTTAGAGGTATTTTCCAACCTAAATGACTCTGTGATTCTGTGATTCAAGACAAAAGCAATAATTCCTTCTAGTTTTACTCACAGGGGTTTCTATTTCAATGACTGAATGCTGCTTCATGCTATTAAGAGTACATTAAAAGAGAATACCTGTAAAAGGAATATATTCCTGTTTATTATCTTTTAAAGGTTATTTCTTTGCATTTCCTGAAATTATTGCAAGAGGAGAAATAATAATAAAAAAAATCTTCTAATCCAAATGCACATATAGATCATCTCCTCTTGCCTCCATCTTTTACATCCATAAATAAGGACATAAAACACAAAGAGGTGATTGCTGCAGTATGAACTGAAGGCAGAGGAAGTGGTTTAGCTAATTTCTGGAAGTTCATTTCACAGCTGAATTCCTTTTTATTATTAACTTTTCATTTGGCCATATCTGAAATTGTTTAGATCCACATAAATCTGGGGACTTGATTGCCACTACAGCTCTCTAACTACCCAGCTGTGTGAGAGGCCAGTGGCTGGCTGTGACTTCAGCCTAGAGACATTAATCCTATTCTCCATCAACTAAAGAGACGCTTTAAAAAAAAAATTATCTTGCTGCTTTTCATAAGCAGCATGAAGCCACCTTTTTGGTGATATACTCCATCCTTCTGTGATTAATAAGTATGATGGCTTGTTAATTAGTTGGCTAATCACCATTCACATCTATCTTCATCGTTTCAAAGAGCAAGTCATTTACTGGACTACAGACAAAATCAAGAAGAAAATGTTCATTTGGTGTCACAACAAAGTCTACTGATCTCAGCATTTTTAAAAACATTGTTTTCTGCCCTTTTTCAAAAAATGAGTACTTTACAAACTAAAGAAGCCTGAAGTCAGTGGAGAAACTGTTCAATCATAATAACATTTAGATTTCACATGGAGTTTCAAAATGAGGACAAAGTTTGTATTTTTTAGTATTACATTAGAGCAAGAGTAGTATTTCTGTATAGAGGAAAAACATTTTGAGAATTACTAGAACTACACAATTCATATTTTTTATATAAAGACAATTTTCTTAGAAGAACGCTAAGCTGCACAGGCACTTTATATAAAGCAGTGCTTTCTCCTCTAAGCTCCCCAGCTGACTTTCAGGAGTCAGCCCAAATGGGAAAGATTGTGTCATCTTAGACAGTAAACATCAGCCTTAAGTAAGATGCCAGGTGGCTTGGAGCTCAAATCAATGATAGCATCCAATTATTACAAAACAAAATGACCCTCTGAAGAAAATGGCTCCCATGGGCACCACAAATCAGAGGGACATGTTTTCTTCTGGCATGTTCTGCATTTTAAGTCCCTACAAATGTTATTAATAAACTGTCATCCTGCATGAAAATAGATGGTACCTGCTGAAGGCACCCACAAATCCGTGAGTAAGCATATTATGCATATTCTCTGTGCTTGCTTTTTGCCATCTCCAAACAGATGACCAAATGGCAGGTTTAATAAATTACCCTTCAGTGACACAGCACATTTGCTTTTTATTTCCATTTACAAACAGGAGAAAAGCTGACAACTCCCCTACATTTCTGTGTACCAGCTGAAGCTCTCAGAGTTACAATATATATATTGTGTGCTCAAATTCCCAGAACACCTAAATGGTACAGGCACATTTCACAGTTTGTCTCTAGCTTCCAGGAAAGCAGATGATGCTTCAATAATGTTGTTCTCTCTGCCTTCTGTGCTACGGAGTCCCTCTTTGCTGTAGGCATACAAAAAGAAATGCTTTGCAGTTTTATGCGTCTGTGCTCTACAGAGATGGGCAGTTGCTCAAATAGCCTGGAAAGTTTCATGCCTATCAGCAAACAGAAGAATTCCTGCCAAGGCACAACACAAATTAAATGGAGGGGGACTTAAAGCCTTTGGAAGGAATTTTAAGGTTTGACAGAGGTTGACTATGAATCAGGTGAGGGGAAAAAAGTACCATAGGCAACAATTGGAGTTTGCTGCAATATCCAGAGCTAAGGATTGGGATATCACATCTGTTCCTGTGAACCAACTCAGCTTGCCACTGGTGTAGCTAACAGCTGGCTGGCACTAGTAGGATTTTCCCAATACAGACAGGAAAGAGCAGGTTTAGAATGCAATATAAAGGCGAAGAAATTTTTTTAAAAATTAAATAGAGTTTACCAATCCTCAATTTATTAGATCAGTACAGAAGGAGGCTCTTCTTGCTACATGGCAGGGCAGCAAAGCCTGGTTTATAGCAAATCCAGTATCTTAGTTCTACCAGTTCTATCCTTACTGTGTCAAAAGGGGAAATTCCTCTCAGCAGATAATTTAATTTCTTAAGGAGTCCCACTGAAATCAGATTGAGCAGAGGCAACCTGACTTGATTGCTATTAAAAAGACTTTTAAAATTATTTAGAGATTACCCATGCTTGTTAGAACCTCAATACTTTTATTGCCTGACAATAAATAAATCCATTAAAGGGCTAACAGAATGGTTCTCTGAACCAGCTCCTGTTTAGAAAGCAATGTAGCAATTATACTTCTACGCTTTCTCAGTATGCAGAATCAAGCCAATCTTTTTTTGACTCAAGAAAACATCAGCTCTTACTGCACTTTATGGCAACAAACACTGCCGAACGGCGGGGGGAGCAAGAGACACACTCAATATCAGTTATTAAGCAAGCTCTGAGTTTATTTAGTTGTTTACTGCTTAAATACTGTTACAGTTTATTATGCCTACTAGTCATAAGGTTATCGGTCAGCTGCAAAGGGCTTCATTTACATATCTCTCCCAAATGGGGCCTCAACTATAGCAACTTTCCTTCATACCTTTAACTATAAGTAACTCTTGGCACAATTTGAAGGTGCCTTCTGTAGCAGTTTAAGGGCAAGGTGACTCTCAGCTTGAGTCATGTATACCTCTTGGCCTAAGCCTTGACTTGCTCACACAAGGCCTCAAGCCATCTTGCAACAATTTTGCAACAATTTCCCCCTTTTTTTCTCTTTTTTTGTTCGAGCAAGGTCTGATTGATGTACTTTTTCATCATTCTGTGAATTAGCATAGAGCAGCATTGAACAACATTCTGAAAGTTACTATTATCAAAAGCAACAACAACACTGTCTTGCACAAATTCTTGAGTTACTCAGTGATTCTTTAGTTTTGAGTAAACTTTTTACTTTAACTTGTTACTATATGGTTACTTAAAACAATTTTGCTAGCAAGCACTGCTTTAGCTAATTGAAACTGTGAAAATAATATAGACTGTTGTTCTAAAGTCTTTACTAAGCTCAAATCTTGATTAAAGACTCTATGGTTTCTTCTGAACTCTGGTTCGTGATTTTGATCAGGCAAGTTGGTAATTGCTTTGAACCTGTGGGTGACAGAATACATGCATACTTTCTTCTTTAGGTTAACAGGTTATTTGAGCTTTGTTATTGCATGCTATTATACACCAGTTGTGGGTTTTGCATTATGAGCGAAGGCGATCAAGGCAACAGGCGCAACTGCAAATATACATAACAGAAAGAGAACAGTACTTTAAAAGTACACAGATTAACCATTTAACTATTAGCTATTACTCAGAGTCTACAATTACTGGGGAGTCCTATTTTACAGGCAAGACCTGAAGACCTTCCCCGGGCAAGGCTTTCAAGTTTACCTGAAAGGGGTTCCAGTTCTTATCAAGCCGAATTGGTGAGCTAAAATAACTCAATTGCAGTTTTAGGGCAGAAACATCTGGGATTAAAGATTCAGTACTCGATCAGTTTAGGGCCAGAGCCTGGCCAGAGCCCAGGCCTTAACTGAGAGGGCCTCCCTAAATTATCTTATAAACAAGCCTCTATTAATAGCAATTTTTAAAAAAAATACACTTCTTACAGATAACTACACAGGGTTATGTAAAAACTTCTAAAGTAGCTGGCGTTGTCATTTAGTTTTCACTAAGTAATCAATGGTATCATAAACAAACTACAAAGAGCTGTGAACAAAGGAATACATACGTGTAGCATCAAATAATATCTTCTGGATAATGCTCTCTATAAAAGCTTAGTAAATTTATATCATTACATTAACAACACATCTAGAATTGTTAATACAGCAACAGTAACTGTTCTGAAAAAGTGAGACCATGTCCTCCACACATCTATGCATACATGACAGTAAAGCAAAATGAGAACAAGAAAGAAGCACTAAGTATCTTACAGTTAATAATCATGATTTGAAATTGATATTCGTTCTTCTGTGTTACCTGTAGAAGGTAAAGCTGCAAAGCTTTGTTATAGTCATCTTGATTGATTAATGTAGAACATTTAAAACTATAGGATTTGTGATGAAATTAAGGATTTGACAATTGCATCGTCACTTACTTGTCTTACCAACTTCTTCATCATGAACATTTCAGTTGACTTTATCTTATCTCTATAGCAAAAGAACTGTAAAAAACTCTTTTCCCTGTTTCCCCTCTTTTGTTTTGTTTTGTTTTGCATGTTTTGACAGAACTTAAACTTTAACTTCGCTTAAAACTAAGATAAATCTAATAGAGCTTAAAGTTAACATAATTGAAACTGAAGAGAACTTAATCTTCAGCACTTAAGAAGTAAGTTTTAACTCATAGGCGCTTCTACTTAGATTTACATGCCGGCAAAATACAAATTAACACAGGCAATTCACACACACACACAAGGAAACAAACTCTACAGCAGCTGCAAGATTTACTGCAGGCATCAGACCCGCCCCTGCTAAAAGTACTAGGGAGTCAATTGACCCCTAGGCTACAAAATACTTTACAGAATTGGCTCCAGGATGTTACCCTGCTAGTTCTGGCATTCTTTAACAATAAACTATGCAGAGAGGGCTGAAACTCTCTGGGGCAGTAAGTTCTACTCTTCCACCAGCTGTTACAAATTCACTGAATAACACTATTACTCACAAACATGGAAATTCTTTTCACTTAACTACAAGCTTTTGGGTTTTTTTTCTTTCTTTTAGAGGTTACTAAAACTCAACTTCTTAATAGAACTTAAAATTAACAGACTTTACATAAATATTGATCAACTCAAAGCTGACAGGTTTGACTTATAAATTTAGAATATATAAAAGATTTGAGTAACATTGTTAGTACATTTGGTGTAGCACTTTCACACTTGTATGTACACAGATACTGGCTAAAGGTATACCTATGGAAAGAAAAAACAAACTTTTTTAATTTAGAGAAGTAGTCACTCTGGATGCTTTTGCAAGTGTTTAACTTTAAATCTACTAAACTAGATACAAGGCTAAGGGCACACTTTGAGAGCTTCAGATATAGCAGAATTCAACTTATTTTGACCTCTCTCGTATAAGAAACTACTGAAAATTCATCATACAGCAGTTAAACATCAGCGAATAATATCAAGAAAAATAACTGAGTTGTAAATGAAATAGCAGCAACGTAGAACTTTAGAGGGTAGGATTTTTGTAGGACTAACTGGAAAGAAATTTAAAGTGTGGCAGATACGTCTAGCTCAAGGAATCTCAAGGCCAAACGGCGGAGGGGCGCTAAGTTAGCCTCACAAACCCCGAGGCTTAGGTATATCTATTAAAATTTGTCAGCTGAAAACTGGCCTCTCAGCACCCACACAGCAAAGCTCAGAACCTCGAAGCAGTGTGCCTTTCCTGTTTCAGGAAGATTTAGGAAAAACAGAAAGCCTGTGAAATTCTCTAAAGGAAACGTACACAGTGAGAAAACGAGGGGGGGGTTTGCTGCTGTGATTTAAGGCAGTTTACATACCAATTCTGTGGAGCTAAGATGTCAATTAACTTAACAATGCACAAGACTTTTTAAAGCACTTTGTAACAAACCAAACCTTCAGTTTAACTCTTTCATTGAACAAAGCTGTTATTATCATTGCTTTTTGGTTTTACAAAGTTGGAAACAAATTTAAAATACAACTTAACTGCACTAATTAAAAGACACTTTGAAGATACATTTGCAAACTGAACCGTAGCAGGTCAGGAGAGGCTTTTGTAGCACCCGCTCTCTCCCTGTTGCTGGGGCAGCAGGGGGGGTGGAAAACAGCAAGCAATCGCTGCTTCTTCTGTGCGGCTTTCTTGCTTCTTTTGAAAACATCTCGAGATGGCTCTGCTGGGGTTACTGGACGCGCCACAAGGTCAGTTGCTCTGCCAGTTGGTCACGGCACTTTCAGGACAGTTTTAGGGAAAGTCTTACACTCATTGTACTCATTTTCTCATATAAGCTTTTTCTGTCCTTTTAAAAATCTGGTTGACATTTGCTCACACAGTTTTTAACATTCTTTTGTCTTTCGTTTAGGGGAGGGGCCGAAGGCCGGACTCCCCCTGGCTCTGGCGGTAGAGGAGCGGAGGGCTACTCTCCCCACCCCCATCTGTGGTGGTGGCGGAGCGGGGGGCACAGCGTTCCCGGAATGTCCTCCCTCCCCCTGCGCTCGCTAGCTTTTCCGTCGCTACCATTGCGATTTTTTTTTAGCTTTATACTGCTTTAAAGTATTTATCACCTCTCTCCAGTACTTACTAAGCTTCTTTGCAGTTTTATCATAATTTATTATTGCATCAAATGACTTATCTCTAAATTTGCGCCACTCGCTTTCTTCAAAAACTGTATTAGGATCTACAAAAAAGATCTCTTAGCTTTTCTTATAGCTACTAGACTTGCTAGTAGCTTCAGAGTCTTAGACTCAACTCCCCACTTTTATAAATGCCGTGGGTTTGACTCTGGCTAAATGCCAGGCACCTACGACGTTTGCTCTCTATGCTCTCTCCTGCTGCAGCTATGCAGAGGAGAGGGAAAATTAACACAAAACACTGGACTTATGAGTTGAGATAAGACCACTGATAAGGGGACGCACTAGATTCAGGGCAAAAGCAGGCGGTAAAACTTAAAGTTGCAAAAAAAAAGTGATTTATTAGTCTAACAGAGTCGGAGGATAAATCAGAGGTAAAAATAAGCTCTCAAGACACCGTTTCTTCGCTGACCCCCCTTCCCTCTTAAGGCACCGCTTCCCAGCTCACCCCCTCCCTCCTTTCCAACTAACCAACAACTCCCAGGCAAGGGCAGGGTGTAGGGTTATTTTTTTTTCCTTAAGTCAGTCCATCACAATTCTTCTACTACAAACACTGTTTCTCTATTCGCCCCCTCCTTCCATTCAACCAGCAGATCCGGGCTGTGGCTTTTCTTAGTCAGTCCAACACCACAATTCTTCTGCTACAAACGCTGTTTTCTGCTCACCCCTCTCCCTATTAAGGCCATTTCTCAGCTCACCCCCTTCCTCCTTCCTTCTAATCAACAGCTCCGGAGTGGGGGCAGGGCATGGGGGTTTCCTTTGGTCAGGGTCACTCCATCAGGGGAAAAGAATCCTCTACTTAGCCATGGGAGTCCCTCCCACGAGAGACAGTCCTCTGCGAACTTCTTTGGCGTGGGTCCAATCTCATGAGCAGCCCCACCCGATTGCTGCTGTCCGAGATTCTCTCCAGGTTGCAGATTTCCAAGCCGAGGCCAGGCTGTTTCCATCCCGGGAGCAAGGCCTTTCTCTCTCCTGCAAGGCTTTTGCAACTCTCAGTCTCTGGGACCCCCACTGGATCACAGCTTCCTGCAGGTATCCACCTGCTCCTCTGGCATGGGCACCTCCCCATGGGCTGTGGGGGGTTCTCTGCATCCCCCTGGACTCCATGGGCTGCAGGGGGACCACCTGCTCCCCCATGGTCTTCACCACGGCTGGCAGAGGGTTTTCAGCTCCGGCACCTGGAGCATCTCCTCCCCCACCTTCTCCACTGACCTTGGTGCCTCCATGTTGTTCTCCCTCACATATTTTTACCTCCTCCTCCTCCTTCCCTGGCTACAAAGAAGTGCGTGCTCACATTGTTTTGATTTCTTCTTAAATATGTTTTCACAGAGGCGTAACTAACATCTCTAATTGGCCCAGGTTTGGCCAGCAGCATGTCCATCATCTTCAGAGCCATCAGAGATTGGCTCTGCTGGACATGGTGGAGAAATTTCCAGAATCTTTACTCAGGACATGCAGGAGCCATCTTTGTACCCCACCCTATCCACTGGCAAAAACTGGGCCAGGCAAAACTACCACATTCCACCCCTCGCTTCTGTGAATCACATATTTAAGAATCATCAAAATCAACATGCTAACCTACAATAAATCCACCCCTAGGACTTTTACTACAAGATAGATATTTTACTACCATTCTACTTTAAAACAGAACTAATACTTGCTTTGCCCATTATTTTTCCAAATCAGTACTCTCATCTCAAAACACTCATGAGTCCCCGTACGGGGGGGGGGTAATAAATTTGGGGCTACTTGTCGATCTATTTCTTCAGCCGGCTGTAAATTTGCTCTGGGTTGTCCACTCTCTTGGATTGCTCTGTACTATGGTTTCCGACTCTAGGTCGTCTTTTCCTGCATCGTTTTGTACTACGGTTTCCGAGTCTGGGTCGTTCACTCCTTTTGCAGCTCCGGTTCACCCCAGCGACGAACTCCTTTTGGTCAGTCCAGGCACCTGGGTCAGTTTTTATCGCTACGGCAATACTGCCCATGCCCTCCAGTCACTGCTCAACTGGCGTCGCTTTCTCTCTCGCCGTTTCCCAGCTTTTTAACTCTATTATCAAAACACCACGTCAGGGTCACCATTTGCCGAACGGCGGGGGGAGCAAGAGACACACTCAATATCAGTTATTAAGCAAGCTCTGAGTTTATTTAGTTGTTTACTGCTTAAATACTGTTACAGTTTATTATGCCTACTAGTCATAAGGTTATTGGTTAGCTACAAAGAGCTTCATTTACATATCTCTCCCAAATGGGGCCTCAACTATAGCAACTTTCCTTCATACCTTTAACTATAAGTAACTCTTAGCACAGTTTGAAGGTACCTTCTGTAGCAGTTTAACGGCACAGTGACTCTCAGCTTGAATCACGTATACCTCTCGGCCTAAGCCTTGCCTTGCTCACACAAGACCTCAAGCCATCTTGCAATAATTTTGCAACAAAACACCAGTAGTTCAATGATACAAACAAGTCTTATCTCAGCACCGTTGCTACTGCCACTGGGAATGAATTAATTGCAAGAACAAATTAAACATTAACCATTTAAGTGACTTAAGCTGTGAATACTGTTCCATTGCTCATTTTAGCACTAATACATGAAGCTGCTCAAAGCCATTAAAATACACACAGCAGTAAGATAGGGAGATTAAAACTAGACTGCATTGTTTATCTTCTTCCTGCTCAAACACAGGGGTTGGTTTGGGTCTGTTTCTTTTACCGAGCTACTAATGTACAAAACTTGCATACGCTTCCCTGAATTTTGGATTTTCTCCTGCCCTTCCAGTTACAGCAGTGGCTAGGTAATGGGGATGCAGAGGAAGCATAACTGCCTACATTTTACTGCAGAACTCTGCATCCAACCGCATGGGAGACATCACAGATGATCCTCTTGGCTTTCAGGTTACCCAATTTGCACGCAAATCAGGCATCAGAGATGCAGGGTAAGGAGGTCTGGCTTCATGACTGCTTACTGCCATAATCTCCTGACAAACCTTCACTGAAAATGTGAAATGTACCCCGTGCATGATAAGAATATTTGTACCCAGGGTTTCAATTACTGCGTTTGTAGCCTTGTATGCAGGAAATAGGTTTAACAGAGAGCATGTAGGAAGAAAGGCATGTCCTATGTGTCCATATATATAAACCATCCTGCTCTTGTTTCACATCTTGATCAGCATCTCTTTCGGAATTATTTTTATTCCAAACTCTTTCAGAAAAATATCTGCTTCCAACTTAATTTTACACCATTGAACCTTGAGCCCACACAATCTTGTTCAGCTATTATATTTAGACTCAGCCCCTTGGATAAAGTATATCACAATACAGTGTATATGTAACTTTCCTCCTCCTTCATGTATGCAATATATAAGCAACTAGCAGCTCACAGTTCTGCTGTTTTCCCTCCAGGGATCTAAAAATGTTTCATAATGGGGAATTTAACTTCAAAGTGCTTCTGTGAATGAGATGCAGCTCTTGATATTTTCCCCCATTCCATATACAATGAAGCTATAGCAGGGAAGGATTACATCAAAGGTCAGGCAGAAGTTCATTGATGTAGCTGAAAGAGTCCTTCCTACGTGTCCCTCTTGCCTCAAGTGCAGAAGCGTTATGAAGCAATTTTTATTAAGCATGGAGTATATTCAGGTAAACGAACCTCATCCCTGAAGGATTTACAGGCCTTAAACCATTTCAAGCCGCAGAGACCTTTTGGCTGGAGTGATTTCTTGCACTCCAAGTGGTGGTATTTGAATTCATGGAGAAGAGCAGAATTAATTTCTATTTCTACTGCCGCAGAACACTGAGAAGATGGGCCCCTCTGCCTACAGCAAAAGGGAGGATGTTTCAACTATGTACCCTGGCATCTCTGCGGCACCAAAAAGGATAGAAAAGAAACTACTAGTAGCATAAAGCACCCTATTTCGACTGCAAACCATTTTCTTCAGAGGGGGTTTCAGTCTTATGTACTGCAGGAGATGAGGCCCCACAGGTCAGTCAGCCTCAGGGAAAAGAGATGGGTCCAAAAAGAGAGCCTGAAATCTCAGATGTCTGATACAAGCTACCTAGAAGAAGTCAAAGCATCCCACAACAAACACTGTTTCCCATTAAGCTCTTTGATTTCCACAAATTCCCTGTTTATTTGTTGGTTTGGGGTTTTTTTCTCCCCGTCATTATCCCTCATTAGAGGAATATTTCCCAAACTGCAGTTTCCTAGAAGCAAAATGTTTGCTTGCTTCTCCCTCGGTTGAAACACATTTCCTGGAGTTTAACAAATAAATAAATAAATTAAAATCGATGGTAACAGATGCCATAAAGCACTGATATCCCACTGCCAGAGTTCCACCATGAGGTCATGCCCCCAGGGATTCACCGAGGGATGACCTCACCTCGCTCCTTTAATGAACAGCCACACACGATCAGGAGAGAGTCATTCACGAGGATGTTACAACACTCAGAATCCCTAATTCCCCACACTGTGTCCAGGCATGTTCCCTTGCACTGCCACAGCACTGCATCCCAAACGCCAGCAAGGAATGGAACTGTCACCAGACACTGCAATCAAAGTCATGGGATCAATCTGAGCCATGATTTATTAATAAGGAGTAAAGAGAATGCAAATAAACTAATTATAAAATGGGGCTTGTAAGAGCCAAATTCCCAAAGTAAAACTTTGAGCAATGTTCAAGTGATTATCCATCTAATTAGGAACACATAGCCAAATACCAGTTGATAGCCAACTTCAGTGCGGTTAACATTTAAAATACGTGATATGGCAGCAGTGCAGGAGTCAGGTGCCATGTGCTCAACCTAAGGATAACAGCATCTAAACCAGTTTAGACAATTCCATACTACCCATGGAGAACACCAGTAGAGCCCACTGGACACACTGCCTCCCTTGCACTCTCCGGTGGGCTCTTAATGGATGGGGCATAAAGTTCATTTTTCAGCTCGGATCCTTTTGGATAGATCAGGTGACTTACTCTGCGCTCGCATATTTTACTTACACTCAAAAATTCAGGAAGCAATGAAAGAATCTGCTTCCAGAAGCAGCAGAGTAATTCAAAATGATTATGTTTTATCATTACTGAAAATGGAAACGTGTCTCAGAAGTTGATGCAGCTGTACTAAATGGTCAGAACACCATCCTGCTGTGTTGTCTATGTGCAGAACAAAGTTTTGGCTGCAAGAGCAGTGTAGAGGTATTCACATCAGAGATCTCAACAACTCTTCATTTTCTGCCTTTAAGTAGAAAGTTTCACTAAGCCAGCTCCTTAACTGCTGCAAACCTGCTAAGGCTTCTGAAGTCTTTTCATTTTGATGGCGTACAGAGTGCCAGTTCAGTAAAGCCTGAAAATAATAATATTTATTTAAAAATTTTAAAAGTCCAACACCAAGTTTCACAGATTAAATCCCTCCAATTTCAGCAGCATTTGTCAGCAATTAACCAGGCATGACGTGCGTTTAGAGGATCAGTAGATCACTTTCAATATTCACCAAAGCACAGTATTTTGAGGGAAAACAAGTCCAACCACATATACTGCCTAATTGATTTGGATTCCACCAACCAGGCATTGACCAAATGAGATATGAAGGCCTGCATTTTAATTTTAAACACTGTGCTGTTTCATTAAGGCAATGGCTCATCCAGTCAAGTTTAGCAACATCTACAGAGCACACACAGATTACACTATTTCCTAGTTTAGAGGCACAGAATCATTTTGCCAGATTGCAAATGTTATACTATATACAGAAGATACATGTAAAAAAAATTAAAATCTTTAAACAGACTAATTTAAGGGAAAACACAAGCAGTATTTACCATCTTTTAAAACTGTTCACTGAATTCTTATTTACAAAGAGATGATGGAGATCTTCAGGGTTACAGCCCACAACAGCTGTCTCTATAGAAAGTGCCAGCCTTGATGTTAACAAGACGATAAACTGACTGATTAAAGTAGTATTAAAATTGAACTGAATTATACTAAAATCCAGATGTAGAGAATTGAAAAAAACTATTACTATTGAGTACAATAACTGGGCTGGGGGGCAAGGAGAGAAAAGGATCAACAGTAGTGAGGATGTGAAGGACACAGGCCAGCACAACCACCCTACTAAGGGCCAGAATAAGGAAGGGCTGTGGGTGATGGATGGGAAATGCACCATTACACTTGATAAGGATCCAAACTGCTAATGGGAAATGTCGTTGGGACTATGGGGTTCCTGTAAAATGCAGCTGGAACAGACCTGCACTGCAACCACTGCTGATGGCTGAGACTCCAAGGCAGCTCAAGGGTCTGAAGTGATGGAAATCAAGACATTTTTTCAAACAAGAAAAAGCCAAGACTGGCAACACCACGCCTAGTTACTATTCACAACTGCACTAATGCCATATGTCCATGTCTACAAGTTCTGCCTTGCAGAGAAAAGTATCATTGAGGCAGGACAACACATTCCCTTCCACAGGCACCAACATCCCTCTGGACTCCACCAGAACTGCAGACATCACGGTGTGATCAGTGGAAAACAACCTGCTTTATTAAAATTGGACAAGCTATATAACATTAACATTTATGCTTCACTTTTAAAACACCCGCAATGCTATAATTGGCATTATATTTGACATTTGTGACTGACTAGAGTCCCATTGACATTAATGGCAATACTGTCTAGCCTGTAGTAGAGGTAAGCAGAGATTTTTGTACCTATTTAACGCTTCAACGACACAGAAATAATAAGGGCACCAATATATGATAAAATGGTGCAGCTGCCTTATTTTTAATTAAAGCACAGTGCAGCTGACTTCTGTGGAACAATATCCATCTTCCACAATTGCAGAGATTTGCTTATTTTACTAGCAAAAATTCCCATTAATTTAAGGCCTCTTGACTCAAACAGATTCATCTCAGATAATATAATGGCAATAGATTCCTTTTCCAGTACCCTTCTGCTGGGAAAGACACCATTTTCTTTCTTTCTAAAAAGACAGCACGTAGAACTACATTCCATTAAGGAAATAATTAAGACAAGGAGAATAAACTGAGGTTAGAAAAAACGCTGTATATAAAATTATGTTGTGCCCTGAAATTTGCAGCTCCCTGTAGCAGAGGCATAACTCCTGCACAAACAGCTAAGCTGGGCTTCCAAACCTTGACTAAAATCTTTGGCCTTGCTGAGAAGTGATAAAATGAAAAATATTTGCATAAGCTTGTAACTTGAGCAAGCATAATGTAGGTGAAGCATGGGAATGCAAAACAGTTTTCACCAAGACACATTATTCTGCAAAACAAAGCTACTTATTCATTTTAAAAAGAAGACACATGTCCCGAGAAGTCATTTAAAACAAGAGAGTTTAGAAAAAATATATATATACCTCCTGCATGTTTTAAAATAATCGTCCTCACCTTCCAAAAGCAAGAGTCCCACAAGGCAATCCTAGCGCAGTTGGTGTTGCGAATGGAATGCTAATCCTGGAAGCACAGTGTCTGCATATGAATGAGCCCCTCTTTGGGTCCCTAACGTTTAATAATTTTTGAAAAATGCAATAAACAAGAGCATTTTATCCAACACTGCTGAAATCAGAAACACGGTTCCTCCCGTGTCGGCAGTTTATACAAAGAAATATTATTTGTCTTCCTCATCGCAGGCTGGAAATTTGAAAGTGTATTTTAAGCTAATGGTGGGTCCTAGTGTTTTCCATATCAAAGACAGAAATCCATTTTGCAACTCCTCACACCACTAGTTTGTGCAAGAATTAGGCTGGTTCTGTCTGGCCATGAAGTCAAATCAATTAGTAGCAAAACTGAAGTTTCCTCCTATATATTCCAGATTCCCACCAAAAAAAAACCCAGAACACTGCAATATCTTTTGCCCACTTTCCACTGCAATATCTTTTGCCCACTTTCCACTGCAATCCACTCCATCATCCAGGCTGCTCATAAGTAGTAATCTGTTCTTGAGAACTGTAATTGCACAGTGGGAAACTCAATAAACCTGTATCTTATCTGAAAGAGAAGCCAGTAATTGCCTGAAAGAAATGGATCTTTTTGCAGAAGGATGTAAGACAGTGTCAGATGTATTGTTAGCCACTCTGTTTAAAAAAAAAAAAAGGAAAGAAAGAAGAAAAAGCACGTTATTTTTGTGGGGTTTGGGAGGGGTTGTGTGGATTGGCTTTTTTTTTTTTTAGATTAACATTTAGCAAAGACTGACGAAAAGCCCATAATTTTTCAAAAAAATCACCATCCCATTTTTTTTTTGGGGGGGTGTCAAAATAAAAACTATTTTTAAAGTTGTTACGTATTTTGGAAGCTCAACACTGCAGAAAGAATGCTGGCAGATCAATACATACTCTCACTATCAAACTAATCTTCACTGGCTTCTGAATAATTCAGGCTCATTAGTCTTCCAAGCCGTCTGGCCTAAAGGTTACACGAGACATGCATCAATCTGTCAGAAAAGTGGCAAACATTATTTCATCCCTTTTCCATCCACACACTCTTGTACTTGTGCAATAATAATGATCATTTCAAAGCCTTCAGTTAAATCATAATTAGCCAGCAACCCTCTGTCTCAAATATACTGAATTTATTTGTTAAAATACAAACAGAAAAAAAACCCAACCAAAAAAAAAAACCAAAACAACTCCAAACAAAACACCACCCCCGAAAAACCCACAACGTGCATATGGGGAGCAAGGGGAACACAAACAAAAAACACTTAAATGTTATTTTGTACAGGGAAACAGTGGGTTTTTTAATCTTTAAAAAAAAAACAAAAACAAAAAAACCCAAAAAAACCCCAAAAAACACAAAACAATCAAAAACCAAATAACCAAAAAAACCAGAAAAAGCTGATTATGAGAACCAATGATATGTTTAAAGAAATATTTAGAGAACAGGACTGACGCAACCACATTTGATTTACCAACTGTATTACTTAAATCTTGCATTTATCAGTGGGATTTAGATACTCTTGCCTTTTGTTTCATTGCCATCTTACCAGCACTGGCAAAGACTCAGTTGTCACCTAACAACCCCAGGACAACACTGTTTTGGCTCCTCAGACTAAAAGCAATGATGAATCTGAGGTATAGACTCTTTTGCTATGGTCAGGAAGCCCTAAATCCCACCCCCATAACCTTTTCCTGTGTAATATAAAAACAAGTCACTAAAGAATTACTAATGGATGTGGCCCAAGTATTTTCATTTTTCAAAATGTTGCCACACCACAGCCAAAATTTAATTCGCAGGTGATGTCTGAGCTATGGCTGTGGTTCAGCGGTAGGAGCTGCAGTCCTGATGGCCCCCAAAGCCTGGTCAGACACCACATTCAGGTGTCCACCCTGATGTTTTCTCTAGCTTCTCATTGCATATGTAAAGTCAATTTTCCAAAAAGTATTTCCGAAAAATGAGCTTCCTCATGCAAAACAGCAAATAAAGAAGAGAACGGTGAGAACATTGCAGCAGCTGCTGTACAACAGAAAGTGCCTCTACTCATTCTCTCAGCATATACTGAGGAATGTTTATAAAGTTCAAAGACTGTAAAACTGAAAAATGACCTGAAATTTTAAACAAATCCCACCTCATCTCCACAGCTCACAGAAGCCAAAACTTTGATACACAGTGCTAAATTTGATCACCTCCCAGGCTAGATTCAGTCGTTTTACCTCTTTTAAGAAAAAAAGCAAGAAAATATATAAGCATTTATGGTCAATAAACAACTGGCTGACTTGAACTAGCAGGAATTACATGACAAAATTCCTTGAGCTGTGCTTAGTAGGATATTTATCACTGAAAATTAGGAATGTCAATTATTTTGGATTACCAAAAATTCTGGCAACACGGGTATATGGAAGCACCTAAGTAAGAGAAACACAGGTTTTCAGAGACTGGTCATGCAGACATTCCTGTGCCTGCTCATCAGTTTCTTCACAGAGGGTTAACGTGGTTACCACAGTCTCCAAATAACAGGGAAGATGAGCACCCTTCCCATTCTAGTGTGAAATCCTATTTGATATTTAAAAAAAAAAAAAATAAATTAAAAAATCAATTATATCTGGAGCAATTTTTAAAAGAGCAGCACTAACCCTGGAAAGCAGAGACCTTGTCTCCAGTGGATAAATCATGCATCATTTCAAGCTATGATTCGAGCTGAATGCAATAAATGGCTTGAAAAATTGAGCCTCAATTCGTTGGTTGCCAAAAGTGAACTGACAGTGACAGTTTCCTTCTAAGCCAAGCAATGCACTTCCCCTGAAGGAGGATACCTGTGGTATTTTAGTATCTGCTGAGCTCTCAGTACAGACCAGCAAGGAAGGGTACTGGCCAGCTACAAACTTAGTCGAGCCAAGATAAATGTTGGTTTGAAGAAGAAAATAGAAAGGAGAGAGCAAAGTTAACAGCTGTTAAGGGAAATTAAAGTGTGCACCACATATCTGTTAAATGTTGACACTTTCAATAGACTCTGTGGCCTCAAAAAGCTAAAAGTATTCAAATATTTTCCCTCCTACTGGATATAAAATTGAGTACAAGCCAGGAGACATCGATTTCCATTTGCAAGGTCTCTTCCACACCGTAGCTGCACATCTTTCTCCTGGTCAGGATGTCCCATTCTACACGTGCCTGAGCCACCTGGCTGATGCTGTTCAGTTCCAGGCAGTACAAAAGCCCACCACTTCTTCCACATCACACCATGTTGGGAAAGCACAAACCCTTAAATCCCTTAAGGGGCTTGAGGGACCTACCCCTAAAACACTTCCTCCTCTTCCCTTAAAACCCTGTCTTGTCAAACACATTTGGAATTACTGGAAGTACAAGGGAACACTAAAAGGGGTCTTACCTCCAACTTTCAAGGATATTTCTGCTCCACACAAACATTCCCAAAGAGCACATTGCACACACGGGTATTCCAGTGGTTAATTATTTTTCTGTTAACTCCTTTCAGTTACGGTTTAGTTGCAGGAACAACATTTTCTTATTACAAATCTTTAATAACAATATAGGTGAAAGTGGAGTAACATCTCACTAAAACAAACCTTCTCTAACACGTTACTGTAGGACATTTAACATTTTCACTCTTGATCAGAAAGCAAAATCTCACAGGGCAGACTTTTTTTTTTTTAAATTAGATATTTTTATCAGCTGAACTTCCTGAATGAAGAGCTCAGGTTCTGCATCTCCACTTCTGAGGCTTTACAAGCACTGAGCCTCTTGCCTCCATGCAACACCCAACTCCAGGCGAGGCTACGACCCCCAGGCTGAACTGGCTCAACCCTATAAACCTTCCTTTCAAAATCCTCTACAGCTGTCTCTTCATTCAAGAAGTACTTTCCAATCCCATTACTGCTTAAACCCTTCATAATCCAATCAACCTCAGCAGCATCATGTCAGATCCCTCTGTCACCACTGTAACTCGGCAATATTTCATTCGGGGAAAGCGCGGCACTACTTTCTTTTTCCAGAAAAACTGTAATTCCTACCCTTGACCCAGCTTTGTTCTGGATTCATCATCATTTAGTGCAACCCCACTAAAAAAATCCACTGGATCTTCCACATATCTTTATTTTACCTAGGGTAAAAAGGAGAATTGAACTTCTCCAGCTATTTCTAAGGAAATAAAACATAATTCAGACAAGTAAATTGGCTTGCTTTACACCCTGTTTTTGTAATAGGGTTAAGAAACCATTATAAGATATATATAGGAAGTAAACAGAAGCTTTACAATATTTTGATCAAGGGTTCATCATTTCTTCTAGGGATTTTTTTTCTTAATTTGACTTAAGTTAACTGCTAACTAAAGTGAATCACAGAGACATTTAAGTTGGAAACGTGTTTCAATATCACGTCCAACTCTACTTTCTGAATTTAGTTACTAGAAATATGACCTTTTAAGAAAGAATGCATTTATTAGATTTTATTATTAATTAATATTCTTTATGACAAGCTCCTACTTTAGGGTAGTCCGAGACCAGCAGAGAGGTCTAAAGGCACTCCCTGGCCCAAGACACCAAGAATTTTGTAAACCTGTGACACGTTCCTGCTTCCCTTAGAGCACTTTGGGTTTAGTACAGGATGATCATATCCATTTATCATCCTTACAGTCCAAAAGAGAACACAATCCTGTAACCATAGAAACATGGATGTTCCTGTGGACATTTTCTGCCTATTATATTAAAAAAACCCAAACAACCAAGCCTTATTTGCTCTCTCCACAACACTGACTCAAGCCCAGTTGAAAAGAGAAATCCCATGTTCATTTTAGACCAGTGCAGCAGCTCACAAACCCCTTCCTTCCCTCTCTTCCGAGATGAATACAGCATGGCTTGGCCTGGGAACCTTGAACCCTGGGATCTATAAAACTGTCATTTGCCACAATTAATAGCAGAGCAATCACACAGAAAGTCGACAGCCACTGCCATGTCAGCCCCACTCCCTGTGCTGAGCAGCCCAACAGTCCGTGATGGACCAGGAACACTGTTCCCATCTGGGACAATCTGCTTTTTTCTCCCCCTCCTAAAGAATTGCCTTATTAAAATAAACAGAGTGCAGCTGCGTAATATTAGTTTTGGTAAAATTAAACCCTAAGAGAAACACTAAGGTGTGTTTACCAAACACTACAACTCTAAAAAAATTACATCATTATTCACTGTTTGAAGATATGTGCTTCTCATTTAACCACAAAAAGCTAGAACACTTAAAAAAAGATAATTTTCATACTGTCCATGGCCAAGCAGTGAAAGCCAAAACATGCTGACAAGGGTCTTCAGCTTGGAGTGATGTGGAAGGAGGTTTAGGGGCTACTAAAACAAACAAAAAAAAAATCAAATTATATCTGAGGACATTAGCAGCAACAGCTGTTTAGTGTATTCCCAGAAAATGCTTTTACTCACATCCTATTCAACAACCTAATATTCAACAGCCTAATATTCAACAACCTAAATACTACACAGTCCCTTTAAATCTCTAAAAATTCAAGGTATTGCCCAGGAAAGGATGAATTGCTTTGCTCCACGCACAATTATGCATTTGCTAAAGTCAGATGCTTGGAAGAATAAAAATCTACCCACCCCACCACCACCAGCCTCTGGCAATATAATTTAATAACTGTATATCACTAAAGCATTATAAACAACTCCAGGATATACAACACAGGCTTTACTGAGCATAATACTTCAAGGTAATTAAAGATAATGATTGATGCAAACCTATAGTCACAGATATTTGCCCAAAAATGGACATCAGTCAATATTAACATGAAGAAATTAGGGAAATTAGCCACAGGGAAGTTAAAATATTAGAATTATGAAGCTCCAAGAGGAACTTTAATGATGTCTATTTTATGTCTCATGCAACACATCTCACAAGTTAGAATATTCCCATAAATTCCTGAATGTGTAGGCAACATTGCAATGATAAACTTGCTACCATTGGATCTCATGAGATCTGCAGTTCTTCATACTTTCGTGTTAAGCTTTTTCACTGCTGCACATCGTAAAACACACCAACGCCCTCTTTGTCACTGAAGAACCATTAAGTCCTTAGAACAAAAGCTATTCACTGTAATTCAGCCTTTTTCAACACTGTAAAAAAAACTCTGTACAGATTCATTCCCGAAGTTCCTAATCAGTCAATATTAAAAAACCCGAAAAAACACAACAGCTTTTTGAAATTAAAATACGAGCTATTTATCCATCCTCTGTGAAGGATACTCTCTTATGTTTCCAGTGACCAATTCTGGACATTGAGGCAAGGGTGAAATTTTATTTTTATTTTGTATTTTCACTCTGCCCATTAGATGCAAACCCTTCGGTGCAAAAGGCAAACCAAATTCCACATAGCTGGTTTAAATTGTTCAATAAACTTGAATTGTTATGTGAGCATTTTATGCTCTATATGAAATTGCCACCTACAGACTTCAGGGTAGCTACTCACAGGCAGCCAGCGCTTAACAAGCAAATTTTACATGTTTAAAAAGGTTTTTGGCTGCCTGTGTAAATCATCTCCCAGCAGAGAAACAGGTGCCCTTGGTTAACTGAAAAGCAACAGAAACAACATCTAATTAAGATCACAGTGGAGCCGCAAATGCCGTGAAGGGACAAATATTCTTCCAAGTCAAAGGCAATAATTCATGGAACCAAACCTTAACACACACAGAGACCCAAGCAGAAGCAGTTCTGCATAAGACCTATTATGTCCATATTTTATGTAAAAGGCCAAATAATTGAGCTTTCTGTGCTTGGTTTGACACTGCTCATAGTTCTTTTTAATACCATGAATAAAGTGTTTTACAGAGGTGCTGGTAAATAGTTAAGCAGTGTGTTTGGCAACTTTTTGTTCAGAAATTAATGCTAATATAATGCATTTAATATTAAAACTTGTTGAGTGGTCCCAACAAAAATCACTCAAACTAACAGCAATAAGCCCCAACCCCATTATTTTAGCTTCTCATCTACCTCACCAAAACAGAGTTCTTCATTTCAGCTTGTGTCCCAAAAATGTTCCTTGAATAGCTGTGTTATCCCAAAATTTCTTTAGTGCCATAACAGATATCAAGAAGCTACAACCAAACAAATGTACTTGGAGGCAAAAAAACCCTCTCCAGCCTAATAACCACAAGTCAGGATGTAAATATATTATCAAGAGCTTCACTAACTGCGAGCAGTTGCACCTCATGAGACAGCAATAACTCCTCCCATCCAATTTTAGCCTAAATGTTTGTAGCATGATTGCTTTCACAGCCTCAAATGCAGGGTCTGGGGGGGTTGGTTTTTCATTTGTTTGCTTGTTTCTAAACAGCACCAAGTAATTCCATTTCACAAGCACACAGCAAAGGCATTCTTCACAACATTTCATTGGAGCAACAACCTCCCCTGAGTAGCTGCTCCCCTCTCTGAATGGAGCCAAGCTCAGTACACAGCTTCCCTCCATCACTTGGAGACAAGATGCCAGGAGATGTACAAAACACTGATTTCTAACAGAAACGGTGTAAACAGCACTGAAAAAAACCCTAAAGCTCAAAACCAGGCCCTCAGGATGGGGCATGAAATCCAAGTCAGGAGAGGGAGTTGCTTGGAGAAGGGAGAAGGGATCACTGTCCCTTCTGCTTTCCCTCTCAAACTCTGGCCATGAAGTTTCAAGCTGAGACCAGTAACTTGGAACTGATTAAAGCTAATGCTCCCACCACCATCCAAGTATTGAATTAAAAGCACCAGGGGAGGCACTCCAACTTTTGACAAGACTTCTGTAACGTTAACACTCTCACCTCCGAAACCATTCTTGATTTCACCCTTAAGATTACCTGACTGCAGCTTCCCGGGGTTGATTTTTGTTACAGCTCTCCTGACATTCAGTATTTTCTCGCGCTGAAGTTACTAATATACTACAATCAAGACACCTCCATTTATTCCTTTTGATAGGCAGAACATAAAATCTGTGTGTCAAAACAATCCACAACCATCACTTCATCCTCAGCACTGACTGAAAACTGAATAGGTAAGATAGAGAAGAATAGCTTTTTCTCTTGATCTCTCACTACAGAAGTAACCCCCATGTTAGATGCACACCTCAAATCTGAAGGTCTAAGTACTTTGGCCTAAAATGCACATTATTTCTTTTCCCTTTTTTTTTTTTTTTTTTTTTTTTTTTTTTTTTTGGTGGTGGTGGTAATCATAGTGAGGCTTTTACCAAATCCTTTCTAAACCTTGTCATTTACATAAAGTATTTAACATTTAAAGTATTTAACATTCATAATTGGGGATAAGCTGATTACAACCATAGAAACACACATTCACACCTCAGAACACAAGGGAATATAAACTGTGTGGGACTAGAAGTGGAAACAGCAATATTTTATTACACTTGTAAGCTTCCCAGCTCCAAATAGGGTAAATATAAATCCAGAACTTGGCCTTTTTATTGCCCATTTATACGAGGTGACATAATAAATGTCATGAGGACCACCTCTGTGGAAACATTTCTGTGTCCCAGGTACAGGTGGGACACACCTGGGCAAGCACTGGAAATGCTGATGGTGGGATCACAGCACTCCAGGAAGTACTTCCATTCACACAGCAGTGTAGGAGACTAAGATTTCACCAATTCTCCTAAAATCAGGGTAAGGAGCAAAGGAGATGCGATCAGGATGAAACAGATATGGATTTGGAGGTTACTACACCTAAATCCCAGTTCTGGCAATATTCGAAGAGCAGGGAAAGTTTGCAAGTGTGTGTATGTGCATTTATGGGTCAAAAATGGTAGGTCTATATATTTTATTTTATTTTTAAATCTTCCTTTCTATCAGCCTTATCTGAAAGAAGGACAGTGGGGTTTCTTGAGTGGCTCAGGATTCAGCTCAAAGAGAAACATTTCCTAGACTGGGACTGGACAGTCAAGTGTAAGCAGAAAAGTACCATAATGAAACATGAAGGGTTTTGCATCCTTCTTGCAGCAAACACAGTGCTCATTTACATTCATGCAGTACAAGATATTTCCATCTAGAATAGGCTTTCTCTCCCATTAGAATCCTAAAGGGCTAGATTAATTACTGCTAATGAGAATGAATTTCTTTTCTTAATTTACATGCTACCTGTTCATTTACTTTCAGATTTATTTTTAATATCAAACCATTCCCCTTGGGAAAATGACCATCATTATCACACAGTCCTCCCAGGAGCACAAAATAACAGCTGTCACTTTGGGTCACCATAGCAACACTACTGTAACCACATCGAATTTGGTTCAACAGGAGAGAAAAAAATAAATATATATATACACACATGTACATGCAGAGGTGATGGTAATAAGGGATTCATAACACAGGTCAGAAAATTCTCATTTTAATGACCATGTGTTCCTCCCTCTCTTGGCCAGAATAACCCAGTGATGCTCAGTGTCACCAGAGATGCAGATGTCCTGCAGTAATTTTAAAAAAACACCACCAAATATTGTCAAAAACGCCATCATATCACAGGAGAGCAAGTAGGTGATCTAGTCACACATTGGAACCTGGAGCTCCCAAGGGATTTGCCCATTTAAGTCCCATTAACATTAATGGGGAATTATGTGCAGAGTATGAAGACATCTGAGTGAAAAAAAATGCTTGTAAGAACAAATCCACCATTAGAAGCAAAAATTTAAAATTTGCCATTATTTTCAGTGGGAGAAAGGTTGAATCCCAACTCAGATAAACCAGCTAATCCATTTTTATAGAAAGAAAAGCTCAAAAGGTAAATTCTGAAAAATCTAACATCTGGCTTTTTAATCTTTACTTCTCAACACAAAACACTGCCTTTCTTTTTTCTCACTTTTTTCTGCTAGGATATATTTTTCATCTGGAAGAAGGCAAAGTGTTTTACAAATACTGCATTATAGCTCATTAATGAACTAACAGAATGAGCTCTTAACCTTTCTTCTTATGTTTCTTCCTGATGGTTTCTGGCCTGATGCCTTGTCTTTAGTTAAAGAAGAGAACAGAGCAGCTTGGGGAGGGGAAGTTGCTGCAAAAATTAAGCTGGCTATGAAAAGCTGTCTTTCCTCAATCCCAGCTGGATGAAGACAAACTCTCCTAAACTGCAGGGTGTGCTGGTGGCACCAGGAACCAAACACAGCTCTCAAAGGACACAGTTTTTTTACTCTCTTCCTAAGAGAGGAACCCAAACTTCCATAATCATAGGAGACCAGGTCTGGGTTTTGATACTCTATAGCTTCGCCTTGTGATCAGAGGTTGTGTGTCCTGTTCAGCCACATACATAGGGAGAGATGCATGTGAACAGCTTTAAAAAACCCCAAACAAATAAAAAACCCGACTGCTCTCGGTTCATGCTCAGCAGACAGCAACAGATCAGAGTGAAACATCCCCAGGATTTGGTGTTGGGGCTGCAAGGTCTTGACTATCGGTTCCCTCTACCAAGACACAGCTGGATCAGCTTCAGAGTCAATTAAGAAAGCCCTCATTAGAGTTTATTAGCCAAATCAAAGCCAGGAACTAAGCTCATATGCACTTATTCAAGGCACAGTTACAACAAAAGTTGCATGGACAAACCTTCAGCCAGGATGAGATATTTCAGTCGTTGTCTCCGTGCTTTCATTGACGTGCAATAATTATGGTTAATAGTCGCTAAAAGGCTTCTAACAAACCTCTCGCAGTAATTTATCATAATTAACATAACCTTAGACATGTTTCAAGCTTTTGGTCCTCAGCTCATTATTTATGGGCCTTTCAAAATTGTTCCAGTACATTAATTTTTCTATTTTTAAGCAAATGTATAAGCAGAACCTATCAAGTGCTGAAAGAATTACACTTCCCAGTTTATAAATGTGGGTAATATACATGCACATTCACAGCTTAGACTTTTTTTTTAAGCAGTATTGAGTCATAATTCATGATCTACAGAAATTATTAGAGTCAGGTAGGGCCTGCTTTGCAAGAAAGATATAATGATGAGTATCTCAAAAGGAGCAGAATTTGCAGACAGTACAAAACCTGAAAAAAATAAATAAATGTTTAAAATATTTTGTATATATTCACACTGATAGTACTTTCACATTAATACAGAGCATTGTCATATAATTGCTCTGTAGTAATTATGAATACTTCTCCAACACCTTCATCCCACTTAAAGCTCAAAAATCAGCTACAACACAGAAAAATACATGTAAAGTGGGGTCAGTTTCATTTGGAAAAACAGAAATCAAGGTAAGGATGGCTCAAGTAAAAATTAGCAATGTATGTCAGATTCAGAGGACTGAAAGTATGAAATTCTGGGGGGTTTTCCACCCCTTTCTTCAATTTAACCAGATTTATCATTCTAGAAAAACAGAAATCAACGTAAGGATGCTCAAGTAAAAATTAGCAATGTATGTCAGATTCAGAAGACTCAAAGTATGAAACTCTGGGGGGTTTTCCATCCCTTTCTTCAATTTAACCACGTTTATCATTCTAGCATGAAGTACTACATGAAGGCATCCAAATGAGGAATGACCAAAACTTAAGCCAGTCCAAAAATACCCAGAAACTACCAAATCACTAAATGCTTCTGTGAGTCATTGGAACGAATACGACACTGAAAATACGTTTAAACCATCTGATTTTGCCTAAAAGCCCTAGGTAAAGATTCAGTTGTGTTGAAAAGGGATGGAGTTTGTCCACTCAGGACAGTGAAGTGTCTGTGAGGAGGCAGCCAAGTTAGAGGGAAGCTGCTCCCCACCACAGCAGTGCCCAAATTCTCACTGCATCCACTCCAGAACAGACCAGACCCATCCTAAAGCCTGCAGCCAAGGTGAACTCTTAGCCCCTTCCCAAATCCAAAATATCTAGAAATACTTTGACTAGCAGAGAATGAGGAGAAATTCGCGTCCGAAAGGAAGAGCAGCCGATCATAACCTTTGTTATCACGACTGTAATTGAAGGTCCTGACTCGGGGAGACCTCTCGCAGCTCCTATTGAGGCAGCCACAGGGCCTGTGGAGGCACCTGGAGACCAGGGTGGCTAAATCAGGCAGCCCAGGTTATCACCATGTAACAAAACGGAATTAAACTCTTTGTCTCTGCCCGATTACAAAGCACGGTGCGGTTCTGAGAAGGAAAGGCCTGAACTGCTTTGTAAGGCAGACATTTCACCGGGCGATGGCTATTAGCTAGCATATATCTCTGTCACTTTTTAAAGATAATCTGGCTAAACAGCTACATCTTTCCTTCTTATGTTTTTGTTTCCACTATACACATGAAAATTAGCTTAGAGACTAAGAGGGCTAATTTACATTTTTAGGGATATGTTCTATCATTGTGTGCAGATAGGATTTGCAGTATCTTTGCTAAATGCATTGTGTTCCCAACCCACTTGCTTTTCTCTGCCCAAAGAAAAGGGAAAAAAAGGATATTTGTATCATGTGAGCAGAGAATATAGCCCAGCTTTTCACCCAAAGAAGAAAAGCCTTGAATTATCACCCCTACCTAGCAAAGCCAGGGAAAACTGAAGAATAACAGATGCTGAAAGCAAGATTTCCCCAACACTAATAAAATGGCAGGAAAAAGTACAAACTTTGATTTTTTGGTCACTGCCTTTGAGACTGCACTCTTATGAATGTGACATGAATCCCACATGAAAGAAACAGAGCACAATTTTTTTCCCCACAATGGCAGGTAGTTGTAAGTGTAAATAAAAATGAGTGATTTGCTGAAGGCTTGTTGCCAACCTTGTCACTAGCAGTAGCAAGTGTATGAGAATTGTACTTGGTGCTTACCTTCAGGCCAAGTTTTGAAAAGTGGATCTGAGATCTGAAACAGCAAAGCACCAATGTATATTTATCACAACTGGAGGAAAAAAACCCTTAAGGAAGGGGATAAAACACAAGAAACCCTGTCTCAGTTTTATTCCACTCTGTTTACTTTAAAAGGGGAAGAATAAGGAAATTACCTCCAAAATTCCCCTAATTTAATAGCTATGACCAAGGAGTGTGAAAGGGTTAAAATAGAAGGTATAAATGGAAGTAAGTGCTGTTGCCAGTGTTCCAGCACTGTTTATCAAGGGGGTAACACTTTCTTTGCCCTCCCTTTTCAGATTAACAAACCTGGAGAAGCCCTTCCTGTTATTCCTGGCATCCCTTGCCAGGTTCAGCTCCAGCTCCACCTTGGCCTTCCTCACCCCCTCCCTGCACAACCACACTTTGTCTCTGAGCTCTTCCCATGTCACCTGTCCTTGTTCCCACTGTGAACTTGCTTCTTTCCCTTCAGTCTGACCAGCACATACACAAGTGCGTAAATGATCAGGCAAAACACCTACACATACAAACACATCATGAACAGCACGGTCAGTAGCCTGATTTATGCTGATTTTACACAACAAAACAGAAGCACTGGGAGAGCTGCATCTTTTGCAGAGGAGAGAAACTGGAAGAATAAGCAGTTTTCAGCATGACTGTACACGCATGTTAGACTGGCATAAAACTGCAATTCCATTTCACAGACATTTTGCAGCACAACTGTTTGATTTTGTTCAACTTGCGAAAGTGGAAAACTCCTGCAAAAGTCTATCAAGCAACCGAGCCATCAGAGTTGGGAAGCAGAGAAGCCAACTGGCCCAGGTGCTGACGGGAAGCTGAAGCCTTTTCAGCCTTCAGCTGGGTGCCACCAGATCCCAGAATCACAGAGTGATTTGGGTTGGAAGGGACATTAAAGAATATCCAGTTTCAGCCCCCTGGTTCCACTAGACTCAGTTTCTCCAAGCCCCATTTCACCTGCCTTGAACACTTCCAGGGATGGGGCTTCTCTAAGCAACCCCTGTCAGGGCCTCACCACCTCTGCAGTAAAGAATTTCTTCCCAGTTTCCAATCTAAACCTGCCCTCCTTCATTTCATGGATTTTTACTGCAAACAAACAGCATCAACGAGAACGTTGTGACGCTGAGAAATCAATAGTCTGTGTCATAGGGTTATGGATGTGTATTTTTTAATCCTCCTTTCCACATTATCTGTTACAAACCCCAGCAGTCTGCCTTTTTCTGCAAACTCTGCATTCGGTGGAGGATCTTGGGCTGACATCCACCCACAACTCCAGACAGAAGCCATTAGGGCTATTTATTAAGTTTTGCATCTCAATAAGTCACACTTCATGGATTCTTACTGTAAGATTAATAAAATAATATTGGAAAGCAAGAGTTCCATCGTCATAATGATTTCATATACACACCGGAGATGGAAGTAAAAATAATTAAACCTACCAATCTGAAAGACAAATCCGAAAAATCACTTCAGCTGCCACCAAACAGACAATTTCAAGTTCATTTAACATCTAATACTAAAAACACTGACAACAGTATAACACTGTACTGAAATACAAGAAAAATTATTTATTCATAGAGTCTGATCTTGCATGTCAGATGCTACATTTCAAATATCATTGAGCTATGTTAAACTGGTTTCCCCTGCATTACTTTTTTCCATTTTCGTCGTGTAATGAAACAACCCATCCCCAAAACTTGTAAGTAAAAAGAAATTCCCACATGTAGCATTTAATTGACCAATTTTGTCTACTAGTCTTTCTACACAATCCACCTCCTAACTCCATTTGCCTTCCTGCTGTGAAAATTCAAATAGACTAATAGACTTCTCTATCTCTGCTAACAAGAGAATTTTATATTTGGATCTTATTTAAATACAATTACTGTATCAGATTCAGTGCTTTTCACTAGGTTATTCAATGTGTCCTTTGTAAAAAAAGCTATGTAGGAGTTTCAAGTTTAAATAAAGGCTAGGGGCTAAGGCTGAAACAAGAAATATTTTTTTAAACAGAATCTTAATGAAATATTGACTGATAGAGGGAAAAAAGGCTTTGTTTAGATTCAAAAACTATGACATAGATCACATTAAAGTAAAAAAAAAACCCATCAACAAACAACTTTTCTAACAGGGATAGCTTATGTTCCTGGGAATGTTTTGCCAATTACACCGGCAACACAGCATCAAATATAAATATATAAGGATACACAAAAGATGATGGCTGACCTAATTCCAGAAGGTGCAATAGCTACAAGACCCATCAATAAAATTTCAGTTACACAAAAATACCAGCCACAATTCCTGTGACTGCAGGTGGAAGACTTATAAATACACTAAATTAATGGTAATGCTATTTCCAGCTATTTGTGTCTTGCCTCTTGCAGTGCCAAAATGAATTTAAACCATCAATTTCAGGCAACATCCAAAATACAGTTTTCTAATTAGAGGGAAGTACCTCCAGTCCAGGGAAATAAAGCCAGTATCCATAGGAGGAGTAGCAAAGGGAAGCAGGAGCTGCAAGAGTGAGGGTGGAGGAGGACCTCAGAAGGGTGATGAATACTGGAACACAGCTACAATTTGTGATAACATTTAACCCTCTGCCCTCAATTTAGGCTCTCTAAGACATTAAATGAGTACCAATATGTCAATAAACCAGGACAAACACAAGCCCAGAGAGAACAACAAAACCCCCACCCCTAACAGCATCCATCCCTCTTTGTCTTCCAGATTACAGGAGAAGTCACAGAATCAGAAGTCTTTAATCCACCGGTGAGAGCTGCTGGGGAAGAGTTAAAGCAGCAAAGCCACCTGCACCTGCGGCAGCAGCTCATCTGCTCTCCCCATGCAGCAGCCCTGCAGGTCACTGCACTTCCAAAAAAAAAAAACCTTAGAAGAAAAATCTGTCTGCTAGCCAGTATCTGTCACCACCGCAGCTGTATTACACAGCAGTTGGCACGGATAAAATAATTCCTTGTTAAGGAAGGATTTATAAAATATGCAGGACATTAACTGAACATACACAGCTACTACGTGAGATTATAAATTCATTAACCCAGGCACAATCACTGGGTAGAAGGCAGGCCAGAGAACCAGTCCAGTTTCCCTTCACTTTGTGCAGAATTTGCACAATATGAGACAAGTACAGAGGCCACAATATCAGAATAGAATTCTCAGGTTAATGGGAATTAAGGATGAAGCATCAGTACACAGAACAGAGTCCAAACCAGTAAAAAACTTCAGTTAAGCATTGAACTGCCTTAACATCCCCTAGAGTACAATTGCTAACACCTCCAACATCCATTACAGTAAGCATTTGGCCTGCAAAACCCCCTAAGGAAGGGACAGTGCCAAATCTCTTCCTCCAAACACGACTAGTTGAAGCTGCTTAAACATCTATCACGCCTCTGCCTAAATGCTGTTGTGAGATGTCCAGGCCTCCTCAAGAGCTTCTTTCATGCTGCCATAATCAAGTTTTAGTTTGATTTGTGATCCCGTGGCAGGCCATGTCTTAGCATCTTCTGCATGGGTGGGTGAGAAATGAGGGAGCACCAGCACTTGGCCACTGGACTGCAGGGACAGGGAGGGAAGCCACCTTTGTTTGATCCAGGGATCAGCTGAGAAGAGCCCAGCTGGAAAAAATCTCTCTCTTCTAACCTGCCTTGGACACCTGGACTAAGAAAGGATGAACGTGGCTCCTGCTCGCAGCCACCAGTCCTGCAGATACCTCTTATCACTCATTAATTAACAGCAGCAATTTGCTCCTTATCGCTGCCAGACCTGTGCTGGGTTGGGTTTCTTGTTGCTCATCAGTTTGTTTGGTTTTTTTTCCTTATTGTTCCTTAAGAGCTGACTTGCCCTGACATTGAAGGGCTACATTTTATTCTTCAGCTCCAATTAAAGGCTGCCAAAATCCGTCATGGTCTCGCCTCCCTGCATGAGGAATCAGCTCTTATCTCTCAGTGGGGGGAAGTGAAAATGGGCTCGGTTGCCTAGAAACCTGAATGAGCATCTTCTAAGTGAAAAGCAACTTCTGGACTGTTAATTCAGGATTGGAGAGTCTGGACGGTGCCACTCACTTTGCCTTCACCATCCACACAGTGACCCTTTCCTGGGGAGAACAAACAGTAAATAAGCACTGGTCTAAAACTGACAAGAGTCCAGCTTTTTTAAAAACCAAGTACCTGCCTCTCATCTACACTACAGTATTCACCATGCATGTCCTGAGTATGTTTTCTCTTAATTTACAAAGAAATCCATGGTTAACAGCCTTCTAGGAAAAGTTTCTAGAAAATTTAGCATTAGATCTCAAATGTCTCCCCACCTGAGATGTTTTCATTAGTGAAAGCAAAATCTTCACGATATTCCTATGAAGTTAATCCACTCTTATACACTGGCCATGCTGATAGCTATGTAATAAAATAAAATAATTTCAAAAATAGTGCTTTGAACATCAACTGAATTTTGAGGCTACAAATATTAAAGGCCAAAACCAAGTAGTGCAAGATAGTGAAGTACCAAGGCAGGGACCCACACTGATGAAGAACATTCAGCGTAACACCCTAACTCCTCAAGTAGCTATTGCCAAAATTGGTGGCATGAGGCATCATCAGAGTAAGTACCAGCTCTGACTGCAGTCCTCCATCGAATCTGAACCAGTGCATTGCCACAGGAATCCCAGTTCACCTGGGAAGCAGGAGTGATACAAGAAGGGAAGCAAAGGCCAGTTCCCAACCCTTGCATCCAGCAATTGTAGGTGAAGTGGACTTGATATTAAAATATGTATATTTAAGTCTAGAATCACTACAGACCTGCAATATTTGAATTTATTTTGGGGAAAAGCAAATAATTGGCCTCAGTACACATAGCTCTTGCGTCCCTCTGTTGTTTGGGGTTTTTTAAAAGTATCTTTGCCTGCTTGCAGAAACACTAAAGATAAATACACAAAGGGTTCTGTAGTATCCAGATATTAGAGTAAGAGACTAAAACATAGCTAAGGTGAAAACTTCTCATCAGCACGAGAAGCTCCATCCGGCCTGCTCATCTACTTATTGGGTTTTTTCTTTTTAAATTTCTCTTCCTCCCTCCTCCTTTCCTCAAGTTACTTCATTCCAACATTTTTCTTGATACAACAGACTCAATAACATGCATATAACTAAAGAAACCCACTTGGTTTTCCTCCTTTCCCTGGCCTCTAGCACTGGAAATAAGATCTAATATCACGTACCACTAAATCACTGACCTCTGCCTTTTGGAGCTGATGAAAGCTTAGATCATTGCAAACTCAGTCTGTGGTAATAGCTGCTCCTAGGCCAAGTATTTTATCTCCCATTTATCCTGAAAACCAGCAAGCAAAAGGCAAGAGCCCTGATATTAACCACTGCCATCAGCACTCTGACAAAGCAGACAAAGTACAGTAAAGCTTAAAAGCACAGACCTGGTTCTGATACTTATTTTGCATTGCACTACCCCTGTCTTAAACTGGACTCAGAGTGATCTAAGGAACCTTAGAGATCATCTCATTCCAACCACGGGACACCTTCCACCAGAGCAGGTTGTTCCAAGCCCCTGAAGTGGCACTGAACACGTCCAGGGATGAAGCATCTACAACTCCAATTTCTATCTGATTTAAAACGATCCACTTGACACACCAGGTTATACAGGGAAGACAGCGAGCCCTTCCCCAAACCCTCACCCCATATCCACGGGCAGAGACCAAACAAAACCCACTGCTCACTGCCTGGACTACATATCCTCCACACCACGAAAAAAATCCAGTTTTCTCTTCTTCACTCAAACTTTTGAGGGCCATGAGAAAGAGCTGCTTAAAAAGAGCAGCACATCCCAGACTTGCTCACAGGTCCCAGCTGCAGGCAGGCAATTCCCACCACGCTCCCCGGAGACCGCATTATCAGAGCCTCGCCAGCCAAGGTGCTGAGCACAAGGCAAGGGGACTGGGAAGGGAAGGCAAGGAAGGAGAAATCAAATGAAAAATATCACAGCAGCTGGTCAGTGAGACTCGATTTTCAATTCTAATCTCAGTTTGTGCAATCAATGGGGGAGAAATGGCACAATTTGCATGACAACAGCCAAGGGAACTGAATAGTGGCAAATCAATTCTGCAAAAGAAGATAAAACAGAGTATACCTAATATATTAGCAGCAAGGTAGAATTCAGTTCCCATAATGTCTGATGATATTGATTAAAACTGACACTTTTTTATTATTATTATTCCTCTTTCACTTAGGACATGGAAACAACTGAGCCATATAATAATGCATTTGTTTTACACAAATGGAAACACATTTGGCCATGGAAGAAAATAATGTAAAGTCCACATCCATTAGGAGAAACAGCCCTAAAAAATATTAAGGCTGGCTATTTTAGCATGTAACAAAGGTACAAGCCCACTTGGGCTCAGGGAAGGATTTGGTGACTTTAATTTATACCCAACAGGAGAGATGTAAATAGTGTAGCTGAAAGGAAGTATTAGGTTTTATTTATGGATGAGTTTAAAATAATCAGCAAGCACAGTATCTCTGACTTCCGTCCAACTTATTTAGAGATTTGACCATCAGTGC
Source organism: Acanthornis magna (assembly GCA_036785705.1). Lineage (NCBI taxonomy): Eukaryota > Metazoa > Chordata > Aves > Passeriformes > Acanthizidae > Acanthornis > Acanthornis magna. The sequence goes on from JAWUZG010000741.1 coordinate 252,330, forward strand.
TGACTTGCTGTTGAATTTAAAACAACCTTCACAATTGCAATTGGGTTGAATACAGAAATTTCCTGACAATGTACATTTGTCTATAGTTAAAACCAATTCTTTTTAACTCAAACAAAATCTTCCTTCTCCGTTTCTTGGCCACCAGTGTTATTATCTCAGTTAATAATCTCATTTTTAAAGATGGTATTACAGCTGAATGAGAATTGCTGGTCTGACAAGAGAAGCACATTTGGTACGTGAAAAAAAGGAGTGTAGCTCCCATGATGCTGCTGCCTGCATCTGAGCAAAAGGAAAAAAGAAAAACTACAAGTTTGGCTGCTGAAAAGTCCACATTACTTTTGACAAAAGAATCTGCTACACAATTTATGTTCAAGTTTAAAAAAATTAAATATTTCATGCACGTGTGTGTGTTTTTAACTGCAGTGCATGTCATGACAGAGACCAGAGACAAAGACTGATGAAAATCTCAGCCAGGATTGCTGATGTCACTGATCTGCTCTGCACAGCACTTGAAAAGGACAGTAAACACAGCTGAATCTTGTCAATACCAAAACTTTTGACTTTATTACCATCTAAAAGAGATACCCCCTCAGTCCCACCTTCCCCACTGCAGATTTAGAAGTGTTTCCCTGAAGTATAGAGAAGAGCCATAAGCTTCACTTGGTGCCTCCCTGAATACTAAACACTCCCCTGCTGCACATGCAGATCTCATCCTTGGACTCGGAGACAGTGATGCACCAGGAAAGGCAGGCTGCTGCACCCCTGGGCTGGAGGGTGTCCTAAGGGGTGCTGAGGGAAACTGGGGAACATGGGGGGCTCTCAGTTGAGTTTCCAGAGGAGCAGGGTCCCTCTCCTGCCTTACAGTCACCAGGGGAACGGACAGGCACCACCCTGCCCTTGCATATCCTCCAAAACGTGCCCTGGAAAACGCTGGGTTTGCTATCTGCTGTGCGTGAATTAAGGATTCCGCACACGCACGTGCCCAAACCTGCCCTATAATAACATTTCTTTCAATGGGAAGCAGCCTTAGATTAATAGATACTAGTTTCTGTAACTAACTTGAGCAGAGATGTAAGTGACATTTGCTCCCTGAAGTGAAATTATATATTTATATACATCCTATCTGTTTTCCCATCTCATTTTTTCACAACAGTTCAGCTGTCACACTCTCTCTTTCACTCCAGCATGAAAGGAAACAGATCTTCTGGGTTTAACAATGAGAAGAAAAAAAAACAAACCCAAGAACAAGCCAATGTCAGTAGCAGGGCACCGAGCCTAGTTTGTGGATCAAAAAGTCCAGGCACAAGACTGTTTTGCACAAAATGGATTGTGCTTTTCCAGTTTGCTTTTGACAGTTCCTCAATCCTTCACTAACTTATCCTGCAGAAAAATGGGTGGTAACATACAAAGATTTTATCTTGTTTGTTTAAAAATGAAAAACTTTATAAGTAGAAGGCCTAAATTTTGGGTAGTACACTAATGTAATTCTGTCACCCCACATCTAAACTGATTCAAAAGTGGCTTGGAATACAGATTTCATAAAGTCTGATATTTCTGCTCTTTTGATCTTGGTTTTTCACTTTTTCTTTTTTAAAAAAAAGCCCAGCACTGGGCTGTACTGGAGAGGAGCATCCCACTACATCTCCACCAAACGACTACAAATCCGTAAGAGGAAACACAAAATACTAGTAATTTTCTTTGCACTTACATCAGTTGGAATAAATGAAAAACATGAAAAAACAATACTTCTAATGTCATTAAAATCTGGTGATGAGTAAACCAATCTGAACAAAGGGAATTAATTATTTGGATGACTTTTTGTGTTCACACAATCTGGAAGAATAATTTATAGGGAAAATTTCTAAGTTACCAAGAATGGATTTTAGTTTATCCATAGTTCAGAGATAACACAAACATAGTTCCTATCTGAACTATTAGCAGTTCCTAAATTACAAGCATTGATTATTATGAGCAACAAAAAATTTGACCAAATTTCTTAGTTCAATTGGAACATCAAATGGGTTTCTTTGCCCTCCTAGGTTGGATGACCTCAACTTTTAGAGTGTAGAGGGTCACAGAATATTCTGAGTTGGAAGGGACCCAGGAGGACCATGGATTCCAGCTCTCAAGGGAGTGGCCCATCTGAGAGTCAAACCCACATCCCTGGCGTTTTTTAGCACCATGCTCTGACCACCTGAGGCACTCTCAGAAATGCCCCCAATCTCCTCACCATCTGCAGAATCCCACTACCCTTCCCTCTCCCAGCCATGCTACACCTGACCCGGTCAGGCCCTTTACACACTCTGCAGCTTGTGCCCATCCACAGAGAGAACAGCACCAGTTATTTTCTCTTCCTTTTCTTCACTGGGGCAGCAAGGAAGGGGATTTAACTTGCAGAAGTTGCCGGGAAGAGTTTAAGATAATATAATGTGTCAACACCACTTTACTTTTGCCTTTAAGTTAGCTACACCATTATCACTCCCTCTGTAGGGATCATATGCACCCCACTCCCCAAGTAAGATCACCTTTCTCATCCAACTAATGAAAAAACTGGAAATTAACTGAAGAAAACTGGCTATATAATCGATCTGACTTACATTAAAGTCACTAAAGATCAAAGAGGGAAAGGTAAAACTCTTTGATCAGGTTTGCAAAAAGGGGCAGACAGCAAGTCATGGCTTTAGTAACTCACACCAGTGAGTAAACTGCACTGCTAGGGCTCAGCACAACTTTGCTTCCCTCTGATCCTCCTGCAGCTTTTTTCACTCTGCATCCAGCATGGTATGAACACAGTGTAACATAACCTCAAGCAAAATGTATAATTTCATATGGTACAGATCCAAACATGAGCAGCAAAATTTGTTCAAACCCTACTTCTGAAAAATATTCATGCCCTCGCCATCCTTCATTCTCACCAAAGGCATGAGCATGTGATTAAGATACGATGTTTTCTGGATGAGTAGTTAAGAATGCACATAACAAAGGCGCAAATAAAGGAAAATTTCTCATAAAGATAAAACTTTTAAAAATCTATATTATTTTAATGTTTGTTCAAATATATGCCATGTCTGTTGGTGGCATTTAAACTGATGACTTAAGAGTGGCTATTAAGATACATCCCAGATTACTTCTGCAGCACCCTACCTCCTGTAAATTAGCAGGACTTAAAATTATTTTAGATATAAATGAGTGGAGGCACTGCACCACAAATTCCACAGTTTGCAGGATAATTCATTGTCACAACTCATTTTATTGCTGGTCTGCTAGCAGCAAACTGTTCTTCCAAGAAATCAACTTTATGATTTCAAAAACTGGGACCATACTTAGGAACTCAAATAAATAATTCCTTTCTATATCACAATCAACCAAGGTCCAAAAGAGACCGGAAAACTTTTCTTCTTCATATAGAGAATTTTAGAATACATGCATACAGCATACTAACATGCATGCCTCAACCTCTCATGAAGTTATGTCAAAAAGAATGGTTCAGATTAATATGAAGCTAAAGTTTCGAGTAATATTACAGCTCATTTTAAAAAGTGTTTGTGAAAATTTACAGGTAATTAACCCATTTCAATCAGTTCTGCTCTTGGGTCTTAAATATCACAGTGGTATTAATATATTGCCCCAAATTCTCACCAGATTAAAAACAGTGCAGTTAAATCTCTTTCTGACAGAAGAAGAGGGAAGAAAGAGTCAATTCCCTTGCAGCTAATGGAGTAAAATTGGGGTAAATGAAAGTAAAATGAAGCCCATTCTCCTGTGCTCATGCAGGTACAACAAAGTGTTCATCACCCCAACACGAGCAGGAGATTCAAGTGCCTTGCTCCTGGGAAAATTAGATGCTTTCAGGAAAGCCAGGGAAATCTCCTGTAAATCAGTCTCCAAAGAAAAGAAGATTAGAGCCATTAAATGAATGGGGAAACAAGGAAGGAAAACCAATGCTGAACAATTCCAGACCACCATTACTCTCTGCACACCTTTGATTTGTAGAACTAAAACATTTTGAGCAGACAGGTATGAAGGAGGGACCAAAACCTGAGTGACAGATACTCTCCTCACACCGTGGTCCACTGAGATGGGTAATGTGATGGCCCAGGGCATTTAAAGAGGGCCCAGGGCCGACTCCCATCCCCTGCTCAGCACATTAAGTAGAATATCACCCTTGTTCAACAACTCCAGAGTGCTTCAAGTGGCATAATCAGCCACAGGACAGCAAAGGCTGGACTCTGGAGAACATGAAGTTATGCAGCTGCTTCTTCCACTGCCTGGGTGACTCCATCAGGTTTTCATTAAAAACTGCTCCAGGTTCCTGCCCTTCTAGCCAGGGGAGACTCAATATATTCTGCAGAAATAATTCTGATCTGGCTAAACAAATCCATTTACATAATTTAGTGACACTGGAATGGCTGACAAAGGGAGCTCTCTGCAGTGGATGAGTGGATGTTTTACTGCAGCAGCAGTGAGAAGCAGGTTGGGGCTGTCTGCAGAGAAGAAAATACTGAGAAACAATGTGAAAAATCAGAGCAATAGACAGGGAGGAAAAAATAATAGCTATCCTTAATAGCTATCCTTCAGCATCAGTCAGGGACTTACCTAGAAACCCTCCTGCTACACCCTGAGCCACCAGCTTCCAAAATGATTGGTTCACTGAATACATTTACAACGAATAATAATCAACTTCTCAGCTTCTTATGACTTGGGTTTTTTATGCCTTAATCCTGTATCACATGAATTCAAACATATTTTTACTGTTAACATGGCTTGAAAGTGAGGATCACATGCAAACACGAAACAACGCAGACATAAGAAGTGATCCTCATGGCAGCTTTGAGCAGGTGAAATATTAGTAAGTGATACTACTGACAAGTGCAAAAGCATTCCATTATACCTCTGGGCTCCTTCTTTCCCACTGGAAACTCCAATGAAAACTGAATTTTTTGTTTTGTTTTTAAGCCTCACAATACAAGAAACCACACTTTCAAATTCTTCCCTCAATTCAGACGCATTATACTAGTTCCCCTTTTAAATACTAAGTGCCTTTATAGTTCTGGCTGAGCTCGTTTTATCGAAGGATTTTTGAGCAACAAACCAGGCAAACAAGTAAAAGCAGAAAGTTAAAAGATTCAAAGCTTTAAAGGAGTCAAAGAGCGGTCCCGGTGAATCCACAATTTTCTGGTGCATCATTCTGTATCAGATGAGTAATCCATCATTTGGGATCGCCTCCAAGAATGGACCATCTGCTCTCAGCATCATCACGCTCCTGGAAGCTGCACAGAATCTTTCACCTTCTCCTCGACAGCTCTGGAGAGATATAATAATATGGTTTCTAGAAAGAACAAAGCCAATAAATTGTAAGCTGCTTTGCCTGAAATACTATCTCTTCACCGGTTCAGTACATCTAACTTGCATTAGTGGCCTGCTGCCACACATAAGCAGCATTTGACATGGAGAAAACAAATGATACTGACTGGAAAGAATGGGATTTTTAGCCATGAGATTTAGCCACAAGGCTAAAACAATAAAATCACACGTAAGTGATTGAGGGAATTTGCATATGTACAGTTTCTGAATTCTTCCTAATTTCACACACATGCTCTGTCACAAATGCCTCAAAGAACAGCAAGGCAACCACAGAATGAAAAATCTCCACATCTATCCCCTGTCCTGGGTGCAAGGGAGGCTACAGGACAAAAGCCGCTAACCTTAATGCTCCTGCAAGGCAATTCCATGGAAGGGGCCAGATCTCAAAGGGGAAAACAAACAAGAAACCACTTCTTATAAACTGTCCTGCACAGTCAAATTGAGGCAGCTGGCTAGGGACACAAGAAACTAAATTCCTGTATCAACAAACAGCGGAGGTGATGCTGTTCCCATAACCCTGGCCACAGCTCCACACCCTCCCCTGTGCCAGCACAGGCATTCACCTGGCATCACTGCACCCAAGCTAAAGAAACTAAACAAGGCTTCAGGTTTTCACTCAGGACAAAAAAACACTCTCATGGAGGACTCTCTAGCCAGGGAGGAAAAGATCAATTCCAACACTTTTGGCAGCAACTGCCATCAGGTCAGTTCAGCTGTACTTTAAAAGTCCAGCTAAGAGCTGATTCTTTACACAGCTGAAGATGGACATGGATTTTAACAGCCTATGGGCTCTAGCTGTGGGGCAAGGAAGACCATGGGATCGAGTAGTTGAAGAGGAGAAGCCTCAAGTGCCCTCCTTGGTATTAAGAGGAGTCTGATACCCCAGTATATTTACTGCTTCACCTAAAAACCAGCTGGATTTGGGACTCCCTGAATAGGTGGATCTCATATCACCACAGCAGCAAACTCCACACAAAGCTCACAAAGCCAAGGGGGACTACAAGAAAATGTCTAACTAAGCTATTTATAGGTTTTGGTTTTTTTTTTTTTAAAGGCCAAACTATTTCCTAAACCAGTAGAAATGGCTTTGAGTCTCAGTGTTCCAAAACGAGAGCAGAACAATCTGTATATGAGAAGTGCACCTCTAAAGAGTGCAGTTAGAGAGCCAAAGGCAGCAAAGGCATGCTTTGCTCACATTTTGGAAGTTCAAAGTTGAACGCAAGATCACCGGAACAAAAACATGGAAGCAAACAAGCAAGATCAGTTGCCTTCTCTTCAAGACAGACAAAGCACACATAAGATGTCCTTAATCATTCCAGCTACAGCTGTGAAGACTGAGGCCAAAAGAATCAATTGCAGCATCATACTCCTATTGCTCAAGGCAGCAGCTCTCACACTTCAGGGCTGGAGGACCCAAGAGAGATGATGCAGCCAGCCAGGGCTCCATCCAGCCCCTGGTCTGCACCCGGACAGTGACACAAACCTTCTGCCCTGCAGCTCCAGGCAAAAGGACTGGAAATGGTTTATACCTCAACTGAAGTGGAAGTTTGCATCCTCCAGACTACAATACAATGAAGACAAAAAACATTATTCCCAGATCAGCCTTCTCATAGATTTTCTGAAGTTACAGGGGTAAGAGATGCAATTTCTGCCAAAGGGAGAAGGGGAGCAGAAAGCACACCACAGGGTAGGGTAAGGACACGAGTGGGAAAAGGAGCAGTAACTGCAGGAACCTGGGGTGCAAGGATGAAAAGACAAGGGCAGTGAAGGAGGAAGGGCAAGATGTGCTCTAGGACAGACATGCAGCTACTGCAGAAATGAAGTGGAAAAGAAGGGAGAAAGCGCAGATTTATCCATGTATGAAAACAGGTGCTGAAGCAGCAGGAATACGTGCACAGGTGGGATTTAGAGCTGGAGTTAGAGGGAACATGGAGGAAGAACATGGCCATTATTCTTAGGAAGTTTAGCAGAATCTTACAGAACATTTCTTTGGCTCTTGTGTCCCCTTTGTGCCTACAGAGTGTTTCAGTCAGGGCAGCACCCCTCCTGACCAGCCACAGTGGTGTCACTCAGTGTCCAGCTCCAAGGATCCTCAAGTCTTGGACCTTTCTACCAGCCCCAAACTGTACATCTCAAGTATGGCTCAGTACTCTTGCAAAATCCAGTATTTTAGGTGTTCAAGGGAAAAAAAAAAAAAAAAGAATCATTTGACGTGAGAGAGGAAAAATTCAACACAGACTTTGGAAAACACATCTGGCCTGCTTATCATTCTCCCTTCCCCTCTGTCACAGTCATTTCCAATAAGCAGATTTTGAGCTGCCAGGTAAGTTTCTTAGCTGGCAGAAGAACAGGCCACCAGACTCCCCAAGGTCCCAGCTGCTCCTCCCCTATTGCTATCACGGCTCCCACTAGAGGCAGCACATCCTACCCTGATTAAAACATTGCCTACACAAGTCTTATACCAGCCTCAGTTTGCCAAATTCAAAAGATCTGCTCTTGATTTACAGCAAAGTAAATGAGAGGAGGATGGAGTTAAGAGCTGAAGAAAAAAAGAAAAAGCAAAACAATGAGGGAACAGAGAAATAACAGAAATCCTCAGTTGTTGAGCTGCAGGACTATCTTTCTTACCTACAGGCATTGACCCTAAAAGATAATTCATTATCTTAGGAATCTAAAATAATTATTTTCTATTAAAAAATAATGCTTTGGTATTTTAAATGTTCTCCAGTCTTGGATTAATATCAAGCTACCAGGATTAGCTCTCACAGAATTAGGCATGATCCACATGCACAGCTGCATCATTTCCAAAGCACAGCACAAGGCAAAAAGGACATAATAAATATGTAGAAACCCTGTTTACTGATAAGAGCAATCATCTTATTTGCCCTCCCTTTTGTTATATATAATATTAACACTCATTCTTTGTGCTCTTATACACTGCTGAGTCTTGACTAATCAATCCTGTAAAAATTTGTCTTTAGTGACTCATCACCTGTTTCTACCTTTTGGACTCTACTGAAAGCATCCTGATCACAAAACAAAACAATTCAATACAGAACAGATAACTGCCTTCAAACAGGGAAGAAAAAAACCCAAGAACAAACCCATTTTGGATCACTGCAGCTCCAAGGTCTATATCATTCACACGTGGCAGTGAGCAACTACCTCCTCATAGGCAAGGGCTCAAAATTATTTCTATAAATACCAGCAGTGATTGTTTAAATAGGATACTTTGGATTATTGCAAAGCAGCTTTACAGGACATTAGTTATTACTGGTATAGAGTTGGTGGTTTGTTTTTTGAAGGATCACAGCTGACTACTTCCTTTACTCTTTTCCTCTTAATAGATAAACCATCAGAAAGTAATATAAATTGTACGTGACCAGCATGTAAGTTGTCAGGTAATAAATTCCGTATAAATAATAAGGGAAATTTACAGCCTTGAAGTCATTCTCATACTGAAAGCAACACTGAGAACACAGAAATTCATTGCTGGGTTTTTGGGTTTGGTTTTTTTTTTCTTAAAGGCAAAGAAAATATTTTGCATCCATCAGTCTTCAGGTGCTACAGTGTCTACTGCATCCAAAGAGATCCCTACCAAAAGTAACCCCTCCTAATCAATACTTTCTCTCACTAATTCTTGCAGCTGAACCCCAGCATATGGTGCACGTGGACATTGATACTCTGCTCCCAACACCACCTCTGCTGCAGCCCTTGGAGCTGCCCTCAAGTGGTAAATTGGCTTTTGCCAGACGTGCTCTCCTGGCAGTGTTTCCGTGGCAGGGGAACAAACGCGCTCCCGCTCCATGTGTTCCCGAGCGAGGATGCCAATCTTTGGACACCAGCCTTTGGCACTGGGCCACGTGGATGCTTTCTGCTGTTCCTCAGCTTTATGGGCTGGAATAGCAAGAGACTATGGACTGCAAAACCACAGTGCTGTTATCGACTGAAGGAAAAAACACTGGTTCATCACACAGCACTGAAACAACCTCAGTTTTAGAAGGCATCTTAAAGAGAGGAACATGACGGGGGGAGAAAAGGAAATCAAAATGTAAAACTAGGGAAATAAATGTAGCTTACCACCCAAATCACACACTTGAAGTAAATGGAGACACTCACTGCTGTACCATATTAAAGAGCATAAACATGACTGAGATCTTACATTTGTGGAACGGAGTGAGCAATTTTAGCATCTCTTTTCAAAGCTGGGAAATAACCACCCAAAACCGCTGAGAAGAGCTGTGACATCTGTCTTCTCAGCAGTTCCTACAGTGGTCCCCACAAGCAGGTGTTATTTTCTGAACAGAAAAGTCTCCCACTTCTTCCTACTACCTGGTATTTATGCCCACACTCCAAGCTTAAAGCATTCCCCCCAATCTAGTTCACCCATCTACAGCCATTTGTTACCTGAATTTAAAGAATATTAATTTACACTGACACGGATAATTCCAGTTGAATTTGTTACCCTTCCCAGTGCATTGAGGCACAAACACAAAGGGAAGGGTAACCTTTCGTGGACAAGCAGCACATCAGCAGGCACCGAACCTGCGACACCCCAATAGGATCCTGTGCACAAATAACAACAGTCTGTGCCTGTCTGGCACATTTACCCACAGAAATCTGGCATATGTTTTATTGTGAATAATTACGAGAAACACACAGAACTCTCTTATTTCAAGGTAGCTTTTGTTACAGCTCCATTCCTGCAGACTTTTAAAATGAGGGTAAGATCACAAGATAGGAGACTATCAAAATGTAATTGAGCAAGTGGCTGAAACAGATGAGTGGGTAGGAATTGGAGTAAATAAAGTCTCTTCATAGACTGAAGAAAACCAAACAAAGCAGATACCAAACTGCACTTTGGAAATCTGTTCATCTGTACAAGTATGGCTATTTCTCAGTTTCTCCCTGCTTTCTTCCTATGGTGATTTAGATACAGAAGCTTTATAATATAACCTCCACCCAGAACAGATATTACATATGCAAATCTTGATATAAGTAAAGACCCAGTTTTTGAAACATATACTGGTTTTCCTCTTTAGCAAAGGATTTTTACAGGTGGAAGAAACTTTTCCAAGGACAGGAAGAGAATCCACTCGAAAACTTAAGGAACATGCCTGATTTCCTATTTGGTTGCTTTTGCATTGAGTCTTCTGATTTTAGATGCAAGTTTTACCATACTTAGAAGCTTGACAATTTTTTTTTTTTTTTTTTTTTTTTTTTTTTTTTTTTTTTTTTGTAAATAAACCCTGAGAACACACCAGATTTCACCCCAGAACAGAGCTAGGAGCCTGCTGTCACCAAGTTCATACCCTGAACATGCACACAGGACTCCTGTAATTCACAATTTGAAATGCAAACAGAAAGACCTCTGGATGCTTCACTGGTGTGTGAGTTGGCATCTTTTTGTTTGGTTCTTGTCGGCTTTTTGCCTTTTTTAAAAATAACATTACAGTATCATGTGGAAGCCTTGAAAATAGTGAGATGCTGAGATATGCACACGCTATGGAACACTGTTTTCAAAAACCTGGCATCAGTAATGCCTTTTCTGGCACAAAGTACACCAAGAGTGCTAGAGAAACCCTCAGCTGCTCATTCCTGCACCTCCCATCCTCTGAACATCGGTGTTCACACAGACAGGCTGAGAACAAAGACCAGCTCTCCCTGTGTCCCCAAAGGGTGGCTTGTGCCCACACCGAGGGGTGGCAGCCAGCCCAGCAGCCCTGCACCAGTGCCAGTCACAACAGCAGGACATGCTCTGCCGTTCCTTGGAGACTTCTCCTTGGAAATGCAGGGATGGGTTTACAAGAGCCTTCACCTACACAAACTCGCACTGAAAAATACTTCCATGAATAAGCTCGGCAAAAAAAATATTTTAAAAATAAGGCTTTTTTGTCCAAGTGGGTTTGTGGGTGTCATTCTTGCATGGGGATTCAAAGCCTGACCAGGACTGCCCACCATAACCACAACCAGCCAGGAAGAAAGCAGTTTAATTAAACTGGTTCAACTGGGAGAAGCTGTGATAGGAAGACACACAACTTGGATTAGAAATACATGAGGCTTATACATATTATACTTTTCTACACTGTGTGTTTCATACCAGGCAGTTTTTAACTGGGACAGTCACTGGTGCTGCAAGATCTGAGTTTGGAAAGGGTTTAATCATCCCATTCTGAGCATCTGTGAAGGTAGTGATGAGTTACATGAATCAGGGTTGGTGTCTAATCAGAATAATTAATCTCATTCAGTCATTAACCCAAAGAGGAAAGAGCTCCTTTAGGCACAGGTAAAATAGTACATGAGTCATTACTTGGCAGTGACAGCAGAGAGTTTAAAACTGCAAGTTGTGCTTTGTTGGAAGGTTCAGACTCAGTCTAAAGAGGAAACACACAGATTATTAGGTGCTAGGACAGAAAGCTGAAGCAATCTTTCCCCATCCACCAGCCAAACCAAGACACTGCTGTCACTAGAAGTTCTGCTAATTTGTGAAATACTAGATAGTGTTCTGGGGACACAACAACCAAACACTGCTCTAACACAGCCCAATTCTGTTGCAAGCACTATGGGCAAGGGCTCTGCGGGCAGTTTTATACATCGTGCTACAGAGTTCAAGCCTTTTTTAGCATTGATCTCCCACATGGAATTACTATAAAAATGCTCTCATTAATATCCATACAAAAGAAATACGTCTTTCACAGCGCCAGGGCCCATTTTAAAAATGCCTGAATTCTCCTAGGCAGTTCTCCTGGTTTCTTCTTACAGAAATCTCAAAAATCCCTTACGCAACTTCAAAGCTGCATCTCCTAGAATACAGTCCAATCTCAGCACAACACAAACAACAAACTGTTTAAGTACTGCCATATATTCCTATACATTTAAGGCAGCAAAGGCTGGCACAGCCACCAAAGGAAGAAGCCTGGCCTTGCAAACACGGTGGTGTATTTGTTGCTACCCTCACATCTTTCTGTTTTCTGCACCAGGTGGCTGAAACAGCAAATTGGATGAAATGACCCAAGGAAAAACATTTTGAGGGTAAGGAAGGTTAGTTTTAAGTTTATGTGCATTTAGAGTACATATGAAATTTCACGGTTCCTTCCAGAAAAATGAGAAAATGTTGGAAGAAAAAAAAAAAAGTCATGTCCCATCTGACACCTGAGAGTTGTCCAGCCCCAATTTCAAGTGGCTGTTTGCCAAGTGAGGCAATAGCCATAGTGTTTGGAAAAACATGTCAGCAAGGGAAAGGTTACTGGTACTTTCTCATAGCATCACAGCATCCCCAGATTTAGCAGCCTGCCTGCACACTTAACAGCCATAGAAATAATTGCCTCACAAGTGGTGATTTATCCCCCTTGACCTGATATGAAGTCAATAGAGCTCAGCAGCAGCAACCAGCAAACTTTCGATGTAAGTATTTACAGCTATCACTGGCTCATGGCTTTCCTGTGAGCAATAAGACATCTTCTGTTTCATCTTCAGAGCACTAATATCTGTCACATCTCATTTTTATTTCTAACTTCCTCTAGGGCAGACACAAACATTGAAACTCTTGCATAAGCCACCATTACACAACACAGAACTAAGGAGAGAACTCTCCCCATTTTATTCAGATCAAAACCAATTACCACTCCTGTTACAATTAATCACTGCTTACATCTTTATCAACTCTTCATTCAGGAATGTGCTCACCACATTCTGAAGAATTCTCTGCTGAGGTGCATAAACACTACTGGGTAGAGCAGCAGGGAGGAAAGGGAGGAACAAAATGTGTTGAAGGTTGAAGTTGGCCTTTCCCAGGAGTCACAGCAGCTGCAGAGACCCCCATTAGATAACACCCCATGATCTGTTGCACGTTGCGCATGAAAATGTGGAGAGCTGTTCAGGTTCCCTACATAACTCTAGTTAACAGATGTTCAAATTTCTAACATAACTGCAAGTCTTGCCCCTCAATTTCTTTTGTTAAACCCCAATTGTAAAATTCCTATTGAAAACTTCAAAAGTGTTTAATGAAGTAGCATAAAAACATTAATAAGGACAGTTCAGGGAGGGCAAAGGGTCTGTAATAGCTAAAAGTTCTGATCACAGTATTATTATTGGGTAAACATGACAATGAGGGATGTTGGCAAGTGCTTTCAGAGTAGTCATTATCAGACAGTTACAATCCTTGTTTTCCCTGGCATCATGGTGGGCATTCTTATTACTGAGAGCACCTATGGTCTAGGAGATATTTGGAAAGAATTTTTGTTTTAAGCAAGAGCTATGCCTGCGCCTTCAAGGGAAACAGCCAGAGCTAGACCAGAGCTGATCAGGGGCACTTAATAAACAAACACAAGAGTATCAGGGATTAGAACTGGCCTTGGACACACACAAAAGAAGCAGAGGAGTGTGAACAGGAGCCCATGGCAGGCACGAGGATAAAGGCAGAGCATCAGCACTGCTGCTGGTACCCAGCAACCCAAAGGGCTTGCAGCAAGCAAGGCTCAGTCCAGGTGCAGGGACCACAGCACATCCCCCAAAGCTGTGGAGGAACTACAAGATAAGCCTGATGAACAGTTTCATTACAACTGGTACAATATCACTGGAAGATGTGTAGATAAAGGCACAAACAAACCCATTCTGGACATCCCCCACCCCCTGCACCCCTCCTGTTTCTCATCTGGGTATTCCACATTTTTCTAGCTCTCCTGATGGGGATTTTTTTTATTATTTTGTTTTGCATTTTCTTGTTTTATTGATGGGAGATGAGGGGAAAGATGATAGCAGTAATGAAAGTTTAAAAATCCCCACACCAATTCCAGAGAATCCAGGAAAATTGGCACCTCTGTGTTTTTGTCATCGTTATCCACTCAGTAGGTGAGAGAATTCACTCTTCAAGGAGGACTGTGAAAAGATACAGCTCCCAACTGGTTGTACAGAGTCTTGAAACCCTAAAGAGGATTTTTAAAACAACAGCCAAAGGACATGGAGAAGCAAAGCAGCAGGACCTGCTGCAGGGGACAAGTACGAAGAAAGATGATTATTCCAGCTCGAAAAAAATAAAGAGATTAACTGCCAAAGGGGAAAAAATAAAAATAGTTGCTCTTAACTCATGCAAGGCCATGCCAGGGTGTATGAAGTCATTTAACACATTTTCAACTTCAAGTGACTATACAAGAGGCAGTGGTGGATTCCAGGCTCCGTGATTTATAGCCAGGCTCAGAGGATGAACAGTCACTGATGGTAAAAGGCAGATCCAACACCAGGACTTCTTCTTATTGCCTTTGATTACAGCACAAGGCACAACCAACCTACATCCAACCCCTCCTCCTTGTTTGTGGGGGTTTTTTGTTTGTTTTCATTTGGATGTTTTTTATGCATTTGCATCAAAAAACATAATGCCAAAGGTATGAAGCAGGAATGTCTGTGATGCTTTGGAGATGCTATCTTGAAGCCTTGAAAAGTTATTTTAAACTGACTGGGATTTGAATGCTAGCAATTAGACAAGAAACAGATGCATCACTACAAGCAAGAGCAGTAACTGTAAGAACCATTACCATTTTATGAGATAGAGTGCAACACACACCAGAAAAATGCGTTTTTAATTTGTCAGAGCTAATATTTATCCAAGGTGACAAATAATTTACTTGGCTGATTGCAAGCTTCTGGAGCCTTGGGTTGAATCTGTACACAGCATAAAGCTCCCTTCAGCATCAAAAGAATCTTCAATGTCAACTAACAAATGGAAGGAAATTCAAAACCATAAAGGAAGGATTTGAACAAGAAACACACGACCATAGTAGATGGTTTTGTTCTTCCTCCTTATGAACCCTCTCAATAATCTCTACGGTTACCATAAAAAAAAAAAAATCAGACAACATGGCTTTCTTCTGAAGGATTTCTCAAATTCTCTGATAACATTCAGCCAGATGCAATCAAGAGACTATCAGCACTGATCTGATCTTGCCTGCATAAAGTTGTAATTTGTGCTGTT
This sequence comes from Acanthornis magna, assembly GCA_036785705.1. Classification (NCBI taxonomy): domain Eukaryota; kingdom Metazoa; phylum Chordata; class Aves; order Passeriformes; family Acanthizidae; genus Acanthornis; species Acanthornis magna. The sequence continues at coordinate 267,661 of JAWUZG010000741.1, forward strand.
TATCTTGTGGGTATTACCTACTGTATTATTCTGTTGGCACAGAACTGCTTTAGGTTTAAAATTACCAATCTCATTTAGTCTTTGGGCTGTGAATGTAGACGGCTGGTTGTATCACAGCACAACAGCAGTAACAATAGCTATAATGGCTAATATGCATTTAATTTTAGATTAAAGCCAGACATGACAAATACACGTGAAAAAACGTCTGCCCTACTGAGAGCATTTGCACATCAGCACAGGCAAGTTTTGCCTCAAATACAACTAGAAGTGAAGGTGTTGGGTGTCTGTCATTAACTGTTTTCAAATCAAGTAATTTGCCTTTTCTAGTGGTGCACATTAATCTCTCATGTATTATGCACACACCTTCCTTTTAGAACCAAACTGCTGCAATGCTTAAACAATTTCTCTTTGTCATATGGTTTCCTATCCCTGTAAATCCCCCCCCCCCCAACTTCTGAGTCCCACTAATTACTGTTACCTTATGGATTTGTGTAGAACATGAATGAATCCTGTCATCAAAACAACAACCAAACAGCTGGGGCAATGACAACAATAGCTTAAATCCCTTATTGTCAATTTTCCACTTCATTGGATTTGATACCACAAGCCAGTGGCAAACCCTCTGAAACCAAGCAGGGTCACGAAGGTGCAAGTCCACACTGAATACAACATATGGAGAGGTCACACAACTTAGCTTGCCCCATTCCTTCTCAATTTGACACAAGCTGTTGTACTATTTTCTTACCCTCATTTAAAAAAAATTAATGCTCACCTTCAATTTCTGCAGCACCTTGAACAATTTCAACTCATCAGACATAGCGTATCTAAATAAATGTTGGACTTTAAGCATGCATTAGAATCATTAAAACAGAAGAATATGAGTTTGGAGACATCACAGGTTATTCACAGACATTTAAGGATAGCAGGTGCTATTTTTCACATGTACTTCACAAAAAGTTTAATTGTGCAATAGATCTTCAACATCCATTACTAGGGTTAGCCCATTTGCTACCTCCATTAAATAAAGCAACACAAAGTAACACATATGAAAATTACCATTCACTCCCTTTAAAGTTGCACTGAGTTCATTATTCTTTAGGTGAAACAGGTGTATCTACCTCAGGATGCTTTTTTGGCTGAATATATTCAAAGGACAACCAAACCTTTGCAAGCCTACAACATAAAATTATTCAGGTACCTGCATGTTTTCTTAAAAAGGCATTTTATAAAGAAAAAAAAAATCCCCACTCACACTTACTGCACAATGTCACAGGGGGGGGGTCAGCAGTTCAACTAATTCCTTCCGCGTCTACTTGTCTTTAAGACTTTAGCACACACATGCACATCATATAATTGTAGGTACAATAGTTCCCCTTATTATTTAATCCCCTGAAGCTATAACTGAAAAATGCTAATACTATCTTGCATGCTTGAAGCAGCTTGTTAAAGAAAGGCAATTTTCTCATGTGTCAAAAGATTCCAGTCCCATGAGATCCTCCGGTTAATTCATAATGTAATTTAATCATAATTAAAGCAAAATTGCATCTTACCCAACCATCATGTTTTGCAAGACAGATTTAGCAAAAAAAATAAGTTTACACTGCCAGCAGGAATAGGGAAAAGGCACATTAGAGGAGACAGGGGGAATTAAAGGTGAGAGGCTGTCACAGCTCTGTTAGAGGTAACAGAGAACTTCTGAAGGTCCAGCTTCTCCCCAGCTCTCAGCGAGCCCATGGGTAGATGGGCCATATTCATCTGTACGAGACAGATGACTTATTTGGCATGAAGTGAAAATGAAAAATTATTTACTTCGGAACTTGCTCACCCCCAATTAATTACAGCAACACCAAAGCACAGCTTTTGCTGTACACCCCAGAAAATAACACAGGTATTTTGTTTTCTCATGGGTTATATTTAGCCACAGAAGTAACCACACACTCAAGGACGACATTAAATCTCGATAACCGGAATTGGACGCAGCACCTAATGCCAGTTTCCTGGATGGGGTGAGTTAGAAATAAATACAGCATGCAAGACAGCAAGCCTCTGCCTCTATATTAAACCACAACATCTCATGAAGGAAAACAGAATAAGCTTTTTGTGTTCTTCTGTTGCTGTTTTGGGTCTGGTTTTTTTTAATACTGAAAACTGACATGTATCCCAAATACAGTAACTAGCTATAATCTCATTTATAGAAATTGTCACGAGTCAGAAAAACTACATATAAACCACCATCTTACTGAAAATTACTGTATGTCCCTCCCTAGTAGCTACAGAAGATTCTGAAACCTCAAAACTACAATAGAATCCAAAGAAAGCAAGTTCAAATGGAGCACCTGGAAAGATACAGGCTAGATAGGGAAATCCTGACTAACTCTCACACACACATTGCAGGTGGGGGGGATAAAAGCATAAAAAACCCCAAATAAATACAGAAACAAAAACAGGAACATACACTAGAAAAGCGCTGTCTTACCTCACTTAAAAGAATATCAGCTATGTCAGATGGAACCCAACTCTATACTCAGTAATAGCACAAAGAAGCAGCAGCACAAGCAAAACTATATTATATTCAAGATTCAACATTTGTTAAAGCTTGATTTCACCAATTCTTCTTTGCAAGACCCCAAGCCTCAAATCACAAAAGGTCCTCCTGGGAAAAGTCAAAGCCATGCTTTCACCATGGCTGCACCGAGTCAGATGAGCAAAGCTTTCAGAGAGCTCTGATGAGATGAAACAGAGCTGAACAAGAAACCCATCAGCCTCCTGGAACCATCTCCTCGAGGTCAGTCATGTCAGAGGTCTCCCACACCTCACCTTTTTTAAAGCCCTCACCCAGACTAGTTCATGTACCCAGTGCTCCCATTTAGAGCATTTTGCCATTTTCCTAACCCACAGACAGCCCTCACCTCGCTAAAAGCATCTACAACACCACAATAGTGACTTTAACTCACTAGTAAGACCCATATCCAGCTTCGAATATCCATTTTTTAGTTCATCCCCTCCTTGCTAACACAGCATGCAGGAGTGGTGCAGGTTTGGAAGGGGTTGTATTTCTTTTAAACAGGTGCTTTTAGATTTGCAAGCCACTCTCTACAGAAGGAACATCAATTCCAGCTACCAGGGCTTCAAACTACAAAAGAGCCTTCCAGATATCAAAAAAGTGTGGGATTTGGATATATTGCTGTTTCATCAACAATAGATGTATTTTTTTACTTCTGACAACTCTATGCTGCATTCCATGAACACTGAGAACTTGAAAGGTGTAGTCCACAAGGAACTAACAACCATGCAAAAATAACACAAGATACTCTCACACAGTACAGACTGTGGTACTTCTGATGTAGACCACAGTGAAAACACCTTTCACATTTTCCATTTTTTTTTAATAGAAAATATCCAAGTAAATTATGTAAGAACCACTGTTATGATTCAGAAACATTATTTACTCGGAGGTCTTGTTCTTCTTGAAGATTTCAATATAAATCATATTATTTTCAATTGTATCAACTATTTCAACTATAATTTTTTAAGTCTTGAATAGAAGTCCAGTGAGCAGCAAAACAATTGGGTTTGATGTGAAGTTGTGAAGTTATTCAAGTCACACTTAATTTTTACTGCAAGATTCAGAGAGCCTGTTGCAGAGAGCCTTTAGATTTCTCTTCAAGAAACAAACTAAGTACTGTGGATCTAAAGTCTGCGCCATCTGCAGGACTACCTCCAGGTTGATGACAACATTCATGATAAAATATTTAAAATATTTTTCATTATTATCATGACCCTGTTTAGAATGGAGAGGATACTCAGAGCTCAGGAATGGTGGCAAGCAGAGGAAAGGGATACAAGGTCTCCAGCACATTTACTGACACTGTCACTGACCCACCTGTAAATGTTCTAAAGGGGGACCAGCCCACCACCCCCTGGGAGATTATTAGCAGTCCACTACACTGAAGGTCTAATAAATCACTGTCAGGATATGCCTACAGTTATTCATCTTACTTTTGTTGACATTTCTTCCATATTACCTAATAATCTGAATCTATCTTGAGTAACTGCTCTAATCAGTCTTTATGCTCAGCTGCTGTGAGAAAGTGTAATACTGCATTCATACAGATCCTTTGAAGACATTTCAGCCTGACATGTACATTTTCTGTATTGCTGAACGAGGGCAGGAACAAGCTCTGCCTACCTTAGGGAAGGAAAAGTACAGCCTCCATCTGGCTGAGACACAAGTGATTTGTTTTATTTTAACCTAAATGTTCCCTTTCAGATCAAGGTCACTAATTAAAAGTTAAAGATCCTGATTTGCCTGACTGGTAGATCTATTAAATCAATGGATAATTTATTGATTTTGGACCCAGGGCACTGAGCCTCTCTTACTTCTCACAGTGCATTTGAAAGATGCCAGGAATAAGGCTGACATACACAACAGCCCTGCCACGCCAAGTGCTTGTACAGGAGAAATCTGACACAGAAACCAGGGAATACAGGAGAATTACCTCAGCAATTTAAAGCCTGAAAAGGCAAGGAGCCAGTGCTGCCTTTGACACGTTGTTTAGTCAGTGCATCCAAGATTCTTATTTCTACACCTTCACAGGACAGCATAATTAATCCCCACTGGGTGGGAGTTGCAGGTTTTCACATGCTCCCACAATACAGCACAGTTGCCCCCTTCCCTTCAGGCCAGGTTTAAGCCCAACCATGACTTGGTACCACTATGTTAACATGACAGCGCCCTTCACATAAGGGGCTAATCCCACAATGTTCAGAGGCAAAACCAGCAGGATATTTTTGCTGTAATAACAGGCTGCAGTAATAAGCTGGTGTCACCTTAGTCACAATCAGGCACAGTAAATGAAATTATGGCTCAGCGGTAGCCCTGTCACCAGCTTGGGCACTGGGAGGGCTGAGCTACTGAAGAACAAGACTGTGTTCAGTAACTTTCTCCTTCCACCTGCAGATGCACTGTTTCAAAAGCTGAGATGATGTTCTTCTGCATTTTATTAGATGAAATTCAGTTTTCAGCCTTTTTCCCCTAGCAGAAAGGCTCTTCTACACCTTGCTATACCCATCTGAAATTATTTCTCCTGGGTGGCATGAAAAAACACCAAAACCTTTAGACCCTTATACTTCTCAGGAGCTGCAAAGGAGTAAAATGAAAAGGAACAAACAAAAAAAGTTGATGTGTCAGCAGGAGATGACAGATGACCTTCACGGGCTTTCAAATTAAGGGCTGTTCAATATGCTCATCTGGAAATGTACCACCAAATGATTACCACATCTTTATTACCAAGAAGACACCCTGAAAAAGCAGTATTTAATAGACTGATTTACACAATGAGCCAGGATTGTGGCATTTGCTTGCTGGAATGTGCAGAAGGATAAAGCACTTTACTCACCACACAAGAAATTTGTGACAGAAACAAGAAATTAACCCAGTCTATTGGCCTAACCCTAACTCTGAGAAAGCATATTGGGACAGATGTAGAATTCTCCAGATTCTTATACTGAACTGAAACAGGTAATGAAAGATTTGAAAAGGAAAAATTAGATATTTTCATTTAAACCAAACACCCATACAGCTTAGGTAACTAAAGTGAACTCAGCAACTGAGGGATTAATCAAAGGATTTATTGACCAGAAGATTAATGAACTGAATGGTCCAAATGTTTAATAAAAACTAGAGAGCATGACTAATGTCCATTTTTCATCCTCGTGGAATATCATTAATATAGTTGTCATCCACAGTTTGAAGCTACATGGTTTCCAAACCAAGCTTATTCTAAGCTGCAATACCTATTCTGGGTTTTGGTTTGTTGGGGAGTAAAATTATCTCCAAGAAATGCTGCTGTACCAGTTGGGACTTTTCCGAATGCTTCTGCAATTATCCCTGTACTGAACCTTGCTGAAATCTTATTTCCTGCCGGTTGGTTTGCACTGGTGCTGCTGCTGACAATAGAATAGAAATTGAGGTTTCAGAAGTAAAACAGTATCTAATTTAGGCCCAAAGACTTTACTACTGGTTGTGATGTGCAAAAATGAGAAAACACAGCTTGCCTTTAAGAACATATTGCAGCTTTGCTCAGTTGGCAGTATGTGAAACATTTTCCTTTTTTCCTAATTTGCAACCAAAAACGTCCTCTTAAGTAGAATTCCAGTGGTTATTTTAACTAAAATGAGTTCCAATTATTACTAAAATAATGGTCCTCTCCAATGAATTTTCTTTAAAAATACTCTGATGATCAACCTTTCACTAGTCTCCATGCAAGACGAAGACATAATACAAGTGATGCAGAGCAGAGGTTACTGAAATCAGTTTCAAATTTTTCCAAGTTCTCCACATGATAAAAACCGCTAAACCATGCTAGAGTAAGCAGATGGTGGAAAACACAGCTAATTTTTTTGTTCGTTTGTTTCTCCTTTGATCAGAAGATAAAGGTGGTGTTTGGGTTTGTTTTTTTTTTTTAAATAAAAATAAGCTGGACTTCTACAACATTTCCATGTAATTAGTCTTGTACACGCAGCCTAAACAGCTAACCAAAGGACACCTACATCCCTGTCGGGATATAAGACAGAGCACAGCTACCCTGGTTTGTTTCCAGTGCCCTGAAGCAGATTTGGAAAGCCCTGATCTCCCTCGGTTACTGATTTCCTCACACAGCACTGCCCTGAGCATGTCCTGCCACTGGGTTAACTGCATTCAGAAGCAATCCTGGCAGCAGGTGAAGAACTCCCAATTCCCAAGAAAAGATTCTTAAGCAAATGTAGAAGCTGGCTTTTTTTCCAGCTGGTATTTTCCAGCCTTGCCCAGAGTCGATGCCCACCGGGCAGAGCCACTGCGGATGTGCACCTGCTCAGGAAATGCTTTCACCTTGGAAAGGCCTGTGTGAGGATGCTGGATTTTAAAAGCCTTCCCTTGTTGTCTGGATGAAAGCTGTTTGCAGGGGATAGGTGCTGAAATGATCCTTTTTAGTATGCTGTTGAGTATTTTGTTACGGATCACACCATCTGTCCAAGCTAGTGAATGCAAATGACTCCATCAATTTTTCAAGTATAACCTTAAAAAAAAACAAGCACGTGATAGTAAAAAATCCCATACAAGCACTTTCCACTGCACAGCTATTATTAGAAATCTACCACCGAAAATGCAAGATTATTTCAAAAGCACGTTCCAAATTCCTAAAAAAGATCCCCATTATTTCTAGCCTCACCGGTTTTTGTATGAAAACAATACTTCTGGCTTTTTCATCTGAATATTAGCAGATACAATACAAAGTATTTTGTTGATATTAATGTGCTTACAGCTTATTACACTGAGATAATTAAAATCTGAATAAAGTAAAATCTGGAAATTCCGCTTGTCTAATTTGTCCACTAAAGCAGTTTGAGTAATAACACCCAGCTCTGTAAGAGCATTAGGCTATCACAATGCAGCATATGATTCTGTTCCAGCTCTATTCATTTCCCAAAGAAATGGGAAAAGCTGCATGGCTTTTTGGACAAACCATTAGTCCATCATCTCTAGGGAAATGGTCCATCAAAGCATTTTGGCTCCAGACGGATCAGGTCCCAGTCTGCTTCTCCTTCAGCAGAATCCAGAAGCATTTAGCAAGAGCGCAGAAGGGATGTCCCATTTGGGACAGCTGAAGTCCCCCCACAGCACCAGTCTGGATTTTTTCAGTCAAAAGCCAGCAGCAGTTTATTACAGCCACAAGTAGAAAGGTGCTGTCAAAAGGTGGGCACTGCCAGCAATTCAGTTCCTGCAGCATTCAGGCCTAAATGAGGGCTTCAGGGAGCACTGCAGCATCAGGCTCTCCTTCAGAAGGGAAAAATGAGGAAAAGAAGTGTACCAGCCAGGCTGGAACTTCAAATCAGCATGTACAAGGCACAGAATACTTCAATTTGGAAGGGACTCTAACTGAATGGAGCATCTCTTCTTCTCTGCCTTAATGCCCTGCCCACAGAAATCCTTGGAATCCCCTTCTGCAGTGGCACAGCCTCATCAAGTCCAAAATTCCCATGTTTAACACAATAAATCTATTTTAATACATTAAATAATTATGGGCACACAGGAACAGGCAGGCAAAGGCTGAGCCATGCTGTCCACCCAAGGTTTTACAGGCACAAGGCTGAACATCAGCTGGGTACAGCCTGACATCACTCACTTGCATTAATGAAGCTGTGATAATTCACACCAGCTGAGGAAGAATCCCCAGAGAATCTCCACTGCCATGAGCTCTGTTAGCTGCCTGCATCCTCTCCTACACTGCTCTTATCCAGCACGGTCTCTCTTACTACTGCCATGCCAGCCCCAAGACAGGAATTCTGCCCCAAAAAACTATAAATGCTCCCCAAAAAGTTCAAATTAGCATCTGGATAATATTCAGTTGCACCCGTATTGTAATCACCTTAGAATGACTTTTACGAAATTTAGTCCACAGAGATCACCCCCACAATCTCACTTCTGTTTAAGGAAGTATTCATCCTTTCTCTTAAAACCCCTGCCTCAAAGCTCTTGTGACTGTAAGAGAAATTTAGTATTTCCTTTAGAAATAAGGAAGATTGTCCTGCTGACTGCCACAGTCAGAGGAAAAGAATATTTGACCAGAGCTCAAATACTTCAAATTCAGTAAGCCCAAGTCTGAAAGCCTTGGACCATTCAACGAGTCATACTCCTGACTAACTGAACTTCACTCCTTCAAGCTTTTAGAAATTAGGAGAAAAAGGCAGGAGCAACTGTGATTAAATGACATCTAAACAGAAGCACACTTTGTGCTTTTAATAAATTTCCTTTCTCCTTACATTCCACTCCCAAGTGCTCCTTCACCACACATTGTGGAGATAAAGTGAAAATGCTGATGGATTGCTTTGGAAAAGCTTGGTCACAACATTTCAGGGATGTGCAGGCTCCAACAGAGTGCACACGACCAGCAGATAACTGCAGTCAGAAAGGAGCTGAAAACCCAACTCCGATCTCCAACAACAGCTCACAACAATTTCTGCCAAGATATAGTTCCTACTCTCCAATACACAAAAAAACCCACACTGTAAGGAACGATTAATTCCAAAAAATGAAAAAGGAATAACTGCAGTAAGGATCCACAAGACATGAGAAGAAATATTCCCACATTCCCATACTCAATTTCCTACCTCTCATACTTCTTGCATCAGCTTACTCAGGACATGAGTTCATGTGGCAGCTCCTAGAGTTAAGGTCCATGTTTTTTTCAAATACATATCCCACTATGCACAAAAATGATCAGAAAAAGCTAACAGGACTTCCTAGAAAGTGCGTATGTCACAGCAAGACAAGAACTTAAGGCATTGCTCCTCTGCACAGGGTAGTACAAAGAACTGTAACAAGCTGATGAGTATAAATACTCTTCACAGCTACAGCTCTCTTTTTCCCCAGAGACACAGGAAAAGTGCTCAAAGAGAAACAGAGACAGACTCTGCAAGTTGCCAAGATCCTTCTGAAAGTTGCCAGTTGCCATCAGCTTCTCAGCCTCAGGCCTTGCTCCTGCTGTTGGTAATGAAGAGTCCATTTAAACTCAGACCAAAAAGAGGCAAATTTGGATTTTTTAATTGCTTTTGATATAAATGTTGCAGTGATATCCATCAGACCCTCCTACTGGTAAGCTGAGGTTATTCTGCTGCTCTGTCTGGCATCAAGTTGTCTCTTCTTTAGGCATGATGTTATTCATGTGTACATTTTTCTACATTCATGTGTAGACTGAATTCAGATTAAATTTACTGAAAGGTAATTCATTCCTTAATTTCTCCTCTAAAAACATTAAAACTTCCTGCAGTGTAACTTCATGATAAGGCCTCCAGCACACAGAGGTTCAAGCAGGAGAACTGGAATCCTTGGGAAGCTGTGGTTCAACAATATTTAGCAATGGCCTCTCCAACCAGCTGGAGATCAGCACCAACAGAGCAACATTTCCTTACAGGAGGGGACTGAGACCATATAAAGACAGGGCAAAACGGGACCAGAGAACTGAGTGAAACCAAAATGGGGCCACGGAACTGAGTGAAACTGAAACGGGACCACGGAACTGAGCAAAACTGAAGCAAGGACAAAAAGAGGAAAATCAAGGTAAGTCTTGAGCGTACTAAGGTTTACAAAGCAAAATGTCAGCTGACTGGTAAAAAAAGAAACGTCCAACTCCCGCCTCATGGAAAAAGACTCCAGATATTACATTCCATCTCCAAATTCTGAGCTCTTCAGCTGCAACTGCAGTTCACTTAAATTTTGGAGCCAACTGCATGGCATTTCTATAGCAGATAAAGTAGGTGTAAACTTCAAAGCCAGCATCTGCATATCTGATCAACCATGAGAAAGTTAGGTATTGATTACATGTAGATTATTATTTTCCCACTTATCATTATAATGTTCTATTACATTATCACCATGATCATCCTTTCTCTGCCTCCTCCTAGCCAATAAGATATTGTAACCTAATAACTCATGCCATAAAGCAAAAACTCAGCAGGGAAAGGAACAAAGGAACAAAACGTCCTGCTCCCTCAGTGCACAGCCTGTCACGTCTGTCCTGAGCGCTGATGAAACTGCTGATCCCATATTGCAAGCAAGATAAAGTCTAGTCCTAGGGATTATTTCTTTCAAGTCACCACAATAATGGTTCATAAGGCGAGCCAAGAGTCCCCTGTGGCACCGTGGGGACCCCCCAGCTGTCCCAAACAAGTCCCCTTTCCCCAGCACAACAGGAACACCAGCAGAGCATTTCTAGACTCTTCCAGAACCAGACTTGAACAGGACTGAGCTGGAGCTCAAACTGCTTGGCTCGAACGCTGTGTTTAAAACAAGGCCAGAAAAAGTCAGTGTGTCAGTTTTTTGGGGTTAATGTACATTCTTTAGCTCAAGCCATTTCAACCAGTGAGTGGAGAGGAAGCTTTCCATGGGTCTAGCAGAGGCAGGGATTGATGTGCAGTAACAGGGAGCTCGCTGATAAAACTGGAAGCTACGAGCAGGACTTTGGAGGGACCAGCAGAGCTGTCTGGGTGGTACATTGTACCAAAAGCGTCCTCAATCACAGCCTTCTCCACCGGTGATGTGAGGACACCTCGTGTATACAAGGACCAGCTGCAAGCTCTCTGTCACAGAAGACTCGAGGGATACTTGCTCTTGCTGCAGATAGCTCCCACATATCTGTCTTTGCGCCTCTGTATCACTTTGCTACAGAGCAACCAAGACAAATCTGACTTCCCTGTTTTTTTATCTGGAGGAAGGGGGAGGGGGCGTTCAAACTATGTCCAACATGCATTACAGGTTTATTTCACAACCAAACAATTCATGGCATCTCTCTATTTAGATAAGAACATCTGAAATATTTTTAAAAATCCAAGAAATAAATATTACACAATTTAAGATTCTGCAGTTTATTACTGCCTGCTAACTCTTTGTGTGCACATCTTTTTTCTCCCCTACTTGTACTATAGCATTTCTTAAGTATTGTGGTCAAGTTGACTTTTGACACTGCAAAAATGATATTATTTATCTTAGCATCAAGTCCACATGATGGAAAAAAAATTAAAACATCAATGTATTACAAATACACAGGTACAAACAACAAAACCAAGGCAGAACCTTCTCACACCACGCTTTCCAGAATTAGCTTTGTTTGCCATTAACATAGTTGTTTTATATTCAATGTCTTCTCTGTGCTGTTCTGATTTAAACATCATTTTAATTTAACTACCCTTTTTTCCGTGGGGACTTCTTGTTAAAATTCCATTCACAACACAGCGATTTCTCTAAATTACACTGATGTAGGGATGAACTGATCTTATCAGCACCATTGAACTAGCATAGCACTTAATACAGGGGCTTTAATTATTTTTGCTGTGACATGACTTACATCAAGCCTATTTACAAACACTAAACTCGTCTGAAAGAGACCATCAGCCAGACAGGTTGGCAGAAAGACTTGACAGCAGAGGCACAAGCAAATGCTTATATGTCTGCATTAGAACAAACAAGGAAAGCAACAGAAGCAAAACACAGAGCAGTATCAAGAAATGCTCAAGCAGTTAACCAAAAATTACAGAATTGGGGATGTACAGTTACCCAGCTAAACCAAACAGTTTACAAATAAAAGTATTTAAAAAGACAAACATAAGCCTTTTGCACAGACTTTCCTAAAAGAACAGAGGATTTTCTCAGCAGAAATAAGAGCTAAGGCCTCCACCAAGTGTTACATTTAATATTTCCTTACAAGTTCAGATAGGCAAACTACAACAACAGCTAGGGAGGAAAGGACCTCCTTTGATAACATGAAATGGGAAGATAGGGGGGGATTACATTTTGTGACTCTTGTGTGCAAGCACTGCTCTGGGACACCAGCAGAACAGACTGCAGGGCTATGCTCCAAACATGATGTTTTCCCTGCTTGTCAGTCAGGAATGAGCTCATACAGAGAAAAAGGACATTTATTAGAGGCTTTGTTCAATTCACTGCTGTTTCACACACATGCAGGATTTTCTTCTACTTTGTTTTTTTTTTTCTTTCTAAACTAGGAGAGCCAACCGTTTTTTCTTCCAAAGCAAAAGGAAAGCCAAATCCTAGGTAGATAAGCAGAATACTCACTCAACCTCTGTCCTCCAATATTTCACGGTTCACAGTTTACAGTCATAACAGGATTTTGAATCTCGACAGCAGCCAGCATCGTGCTGGTACTATTTAAAACCTCCCTAATGGCACTACCAGCAGGAGGGAGATAACAAGAACTCAGGTGTTTACAATCCAGAGCAGCAAGGGAAGCATTGGAGCAGAGAGATATTCAGCTGCCAGACTCACCACCTTCTCTGCCTCATTAAGGGGAAAGAGGGAAGATTAAACAAAAACTGCCTGGTGGCCTTTAAAGTTTCTTAGAAACATCTCTTCAGAAGCAAGCCGCCATTGCAATGGTGTTTTAAAAACGTGCCCTTGGAAGACAGGCAGGACAGAGATGCTCTAAAAACAAGCCCTTGGAAGATGGACAGGACAGTCCCTCAGCTCCCCCTCCCCAGTTAAGCGCAATTCAATATAAATAATACCGTGGAATTGCTTTAAGAGGAAAGAAAAGGCAAAGCTTAAAAGGTCTATCAGATTTCAGTACAAATCTGCCGTAAGAAAAAACGTCTTTCATCTTGCATGCAGGTGACATTTGAGAGACAGGTACCCACTAGGTATGCAGGTTAAAGCTCGCCTCATTAAATTTCAATTTTTGGCAGCCACTGACTGACAGGATCCAACTGTTTCTATGCTTAAACTCAAGACACCCAAATCAGCAGCAATTTCATACCATATGCTCCAAGGAAAGGTTTTCAAATACTCCCACAGTCAAGCCATGTCTGGCAGGAGTTGTGAATTTTCTTTTTTTTTTTATTTTATCCCCAGTTTCACCTTGAAAGCAGCTGAATACAATGAAATAAAAATCTCATAATCCCTTCTATTTTCTGGACACAGCACAAAGATGAGGCCATTAAATAAAAATTGCCAATATGACTAAAATAGCTGTTTTAAGTAATGTAGAAAACTGACCAGATAGAAACATCTTGTTCTTTTGATGAATAACAATTTCCCCTTGAATGTTTATGCATTGATGTTTTTAATGAAAAAGACCCTTCTTTAAGATGTTCAGACTCCAGCAGAGAAAATAATGTATTTAATGTTAGTAAAATGCAAACAAATCTCATTTACTAGATGTGAGAGGCTAAAAGGGAATTTGAAAGTTGGTTGTAGTAAGATCTAAGATGAGCAGTCACGCTGACTCCATAAGACGATTAGGCTGAGACTCATTCTCACTTTCTGAATTCCACTAGAAATCACCATTCCTCTTGAAATGCTTGATAGCTACAACAAGTTATTAATTCTGAGTTGCTGTGGGACTTTAGAAGTGCACCCTGATATCCATCAACCTGCACCCCAGTCAACACTTCCCCTACTCTGCTCACGGTGCCGTAACCAGCTATGGCCATTAACCACATGCCTTAATTATTCCCCCAGATTAAACAGAATCGAGCTGAACAGATATTCACTATTTATTTGCAGAAAAGTGTGTTAAAGTATTTCTCTTAGCTGAGGAATATTCTGCAGTTTCAAATACAAGGATTGCAGAAAAATGACCTTTTCTTAAGACTACCTTACCATCCTGCAGTAAAACGAGCCTGTCAGCAAATCAAACTCAACATTGAACTTCAAAGTAACTGTGTGCTTCAACAGAATGGAAACAGCATTTATTCACATCGATACATAAAGCAAGCATCTCAGGCTTGTTGGAGGCATTTTAACATCATTTAATAGAGGAACTTTGCAATCTTAGCACTTTGTAATGTGTTAACAGTGCTTAGTAGATTCTTAAAAAGACAAATATAAACTATTAATATTTTATGTGCCATGATCTTCAGAAGTCTTTGGGGCTATTGATTACTTAAACCCATTAAGTGCTATTTTGATCTTAAATAGCTGGAGATATCTGCAAAGAGATTCAAGCTAAGTGGTAATGGCTATTTTGAGAACAAGCAGATTTTTGGTAGTTATCATTCCTGATAATGAAGTTTTCACTTTAGAAGCCACTATTGAGTAAACAATAGCTGCCAAGTCAGTTTTGTCCAAAAGACTATTTCATCCTCTCTTTCTCTTTTTGCTGATTCAAACATGTTTGAGTCCAGCTCTTACCAGGAGCACACAGACCAAAAGATGACCATAGAATTTATGGCACAAGTTTTCTAACTGTGTCATTTCTGCTTACACTTCTACAAATGGCTGAAGATTAGACTTTGAGTTTGCTTTCAACAGCAAAAACAGATCACAGCACAACTGGGATGAGGAAAGAGACAGAAGCTTACTTAATTACATTTAGTTTACCAATTCTTCAATATTTACTTTTAACAGAAGGAAACAATTTCCACCTAGTGAACAAAGAATCAACACCAAACATCTTCTAAAAAATTAATACAACATTAATTCAAAGAATACACTGACTATCTGTAATTTACATCTTCACCTTCATATTCATGCCAATGGTCCATTCAGAAAGAAACATGGTATATGCATGGAACTGAATGAAAAATACTTCTATTCCTTCAAGAAAATGAAGGCAGCAACTGCTGCCCATGCTTTGACCTGGTACATATTTAGTCCTACAGTTAATACATGAAAAAAACTTCTTTTCAAATTCCCGAAATGAAGTGCTTACAGAGTTACAAGATATTCACACATATTTGCTGTTTTGTGCTTGAGGTTTTTTGTTTGTTTGGAGATTGTGTGTTTGGGGTTTTTTTAAAACCAGGAGTGCAAACCAAATCCCACTGAAAGAACAGAAAGTTTGCAACCTGCCTTATTGGGAGCCACATGAAGGCATCAGTGTTTATCTCCCTCAAGCCTTCAGTGGCTTACTTCAAGGTAAGTACTTGTATCTCAGGAGCCGGATTTTTTCTATATGCAGCCTTTTCTGCTATCCACAGAAGGTTGTCTATTGTATGTGGAATTAAATCAAGAGTGTGTACTTCACAAAAATCATCTTTTGAAGGAAAAAAAAAAACAATCTGAGTGAAAATATATTGAAGTAAAAAAAACCCACAACAAACAAACCCACAACTTTCTTCCACAGAGAAGAATTATTCTGAAGGTAAAGGATCATCTCAAAGAAACGAGGGGAAAAAATGAAAACTCATATTACTTTGAACAGTACAGCCTTATTGCCCTGTATCTGATCCACAGCTGATTTCTGGTTGCTACAAAAGAGAATCTGCAATCTCACACACGTTTAATCCCAGCATGGGAAATGGGAACAAGCAATTTCCCTATGAAAAAAAATAAAAATCCATCCTGAGAAAGGCATTAATAATAACACCAGCCCAGGACTGGAAAAAGCCCAGAACACAAGAAGTGTGTTATAAACACTTTGATGTGGAGGATCCCCTGTGCAGTTTGCTCAGTTTGTCTCACTTGCCATGTGGTGCAAGAAGAGGATGTTAACCTCACACCACCTTTAAAAAAAAAAACAAACCCCAATCTAAAACAACAAATCAAAACCAGACAGAAAATTGCTTGCTCCCAATTACCGATACAACAATCTGCTACAACTGGATTTTATTTTAGGCAATACAGTGAACTGATGTGTTGCGGTATAAAAATTCCCATTTAAGGTAGTCCCATTTAAGGTAATCCCATTTAAGGTTGGACTGGCACCATTTAAGGTAATCCCATTTAAGGCAACGCACCGCAATCGACGAGGAGAATAAGCAGTACAGGATCAATGTGATCAATACAAGCTTTATTCCAACTATTTCTCTAGGTTCTCAGACTTAAGTACATTTTTCAGCAGCTTGCAGGTTTTACATGTCATTATGTCATTGGTTACATTGCCACACTACTATTGGTTAGTTGCATACAGCTACATTACTTGTCCCCTCCCAGCTCGTGGTCCCTTAATCTGATGTTCGGCATTCTTTTGACCACAATTCCTCTTTCATAAATTCGGTACTTCCCAAAACGATCAAGGACATTGTCCTTGCAGCTTACCCTCAAGGTTTTGCTTGCACAATGCCTACTCTGTATTCTGTGGCAGATGCTGCAAAAGCAGAGCATCTAGCATCTCACGGTCCTGCTCCTCAAGCCATCTCTCCACACTGATGTAGTAAGCAGTATATATCTCAATAAAATCAGTATCCAAAAGGTGCAAAAACAAGTCACTTCTAATTCATAGTCACCATTTATCAGAGTAAAGCAAGAAAAAGCAGTGTATTACTGCAGCAAAATAACATCACCTATTTCCATACCAGGTTACAAAAATGCCTTGATTTTCTGTAGGTGATGTGTTTTAGTAGGGATAATCCTGTCCCTCCAGAGCTGAGGACTGGTTTAATCACAGCACAACATGCATTCCGAACACCTTTGGGAAGTGATTGATGATATGAAATTCTAAACCTTAAACCCCAAAACAGATAATATGCTAACTGGCTAAAAAAACATCGAGGTCTAGCAGTTGCCTCCATGACAAGGAGCAACTGCATTTTTCTTTTTCCTCACCCAGTTTTGAGTTCCCTCAGATTCCACTGGGAATATTAACTAAGCACTGTTTACAGCTCCTCCACCTGTACACATAAAAGTGCCTCAATTTTTGTTTTACAATTACCTTTCAGAGCAACTGTTTGCCTGTGTCCTGCTCACAGCTGATTTATCTCATTGATCACACTGTGGTGTGAGACTGACAATGACTCAGAGTCTCCTTTTGCTTAGGACTTATCATTAAAAAACTCTGTTAATTAACACAAAACAAACTAGTCGGGAAGCCTATCATTTATAAGGTTAAAAACAAAGACTTGAAAGGGTTTTTTTCTGGCTAGCCTTAAGGTGGAATAAAGGTGTAGAGTTGATACCAACGATGTTTATTGAAGTTTTAAGCACAGAATCTGTTGAACATGTTACCCAATACATCTTAACTGCAGGTGCTCAACGCACAAGATTTGTATTTGATGTTCTCCTATGATGTACAATCCTTTCTGTAAGACCCTAAAAGGCACTTCTTCAGCTCCTAGTGCCCATCTCCTCCAGAGTGCTGCCTAATAAGAAAATCTCCACCTGAGAAAAAGGCAGCCCTGATGTCCCAGCCCTCCTTTCCCTTCTCCAGGTTTCCCCTCTCAATGCCCTAACAGGACCAGCTGCCTCAGAAGAAATCACAGCACAAACCAACCTGCTCCAAGTTAAGAGTGTTTGACAGGAAAACAAAAAAGAACAAATTGAGCTATTAGTCCCTATAAAAATGTCGCAAAAAAGCCATCTTGAGAAATCCCTTGAAATAGTGATTTTAAAGGGCATCCAATGAACGCTGAAAAACAAATTCAAAGCTCTGTTTCTTTCAAGATATTTTTCCTACTTAGACTCTGTAGTCTATTTCATAGTCATATTTCTCCTCAGAGATTATGTCCCCTTCTCGTTATATAGCACATAAATCCAACCATAAGAGCACACTTCCACCTGCAGCAAGATCTCAGAGCAGGACTGAGCTTCACCTTAAGCAGTGCCAGGGCTTTAAAATGACAGATCTGTGATTGCAACCTTTGCTGCTCAAACCAAGAGGTTTCCGTGTCCTCCCGAGGAGCATGGTGAGTTATCCAAGCTAGCAGCAGAACACAAAAAGAGAGTCAAGACAGTTGTTGCAGCATAGACGCTCAGGCTGGGCTTTCCCTTCAGTGCAGGGAGGGTGAGGAGAGCAGGGATCACATGCAACAGGGAAGGAAAGGTCGGGGCAGAGCTCGGACATAAATTGGCTTCAGGTTCCCTTCCCTGGAAAAGGGAGAAGTCACCTACAAGCACCCCTGGGAAGAAAGAGGGGGTTGGTTTTTCAAAGCATTTATATCCTTGTTAATTATAGTTATTTATTATATACATATATACAGTTAAACAAATCAGGGCTCGCAAGGCAAAGACAAACTGGTCTAACCTCCATCCCCATGTAACCTCAGATATAATTAGTGTCATGGGACCTTCCCCACTCTTTAGCAATTTCTTCCATCAGAAGGGCAAGCTGCTATTCTTTTAAAATAGTGCATAACCAGGACATTTGAAATATCAGGTACAAGACCAAAACCAACATCTTTAAGTGCTCTGAAAGTGCAAAGAATTATTTTCTAAAATAAATACATACATACCTAAAGGAGGGCAAAAAACCCCACATTTTTGTCCAAAGGATTAGGAAGACCACACATTTTTCACCAAATCAGCAAGCACGGAGACAGCAATAAGAGAAAGGAAATTGAGAGCAATTTCTTGTACAGGATTGCTGTGTTCCTTGACCCACAGGAAGCAGGGAAATGCTATTTATGACACCAACAGGAAAGGAGAGAATAATTTTTGAAGCCAGGTAGTATTGCTATTTTCATTTCTATTAAAATAATGGACATAAATTTGAGACATTTAATGATTCATTAAATCCCACAAAAGGAGGCAGCCTACTGCTCCTAGCAGTAGTGCTTCCCTAGAGCTCGTGCCAAGCTGTTAAGAGACCAGCAAATTCAAGTGCTTTATAAATATTTCTGCAGGACTGTAAATACCCAGTTCAGTGCGTACACACAGGAAATACCAAAGCTAATGCAACATAAATATTAAAAAAAAACAAACAACTTCATTCCATTTTTTGCAATATCAACACCACAGCTCCTTGACCATCATCTCACAGCAGTGACTGCCTATCCCTCCCCATCAGTATCAGCAGCTACAGGATCACAAAATGGTTAGATTTGGAAAGGACCTTAAAGATCTTTTAGTTCCAACCCTCTTCTATGGTGTTGGAACATGCACGAGATACTTAATCTTTAACTCCAAAACCACTAATTATTTACAGTTCTTCCCTGACACCTACAGCATTCTGTTACCATTTTTATTCACAAGCTATTGCTAACACTTCCAACTTATCTTTTCCTTAATCAGTCATTCTGCATTTCAGATGTAACTCACTACATGGAAATAGCTGTACTGAGTGATAAAATTGTATCTATTTGTGTTTACACAAAAGACTATTCATTTCACATTCAGAATCTAACATACAGATAATCCTTACTGCAAGAGACATAACTGGGAAAGCTCACTAAATAAAGGACATTGGGATGCCTGTGCTGGTTTTCTCTGGGGTAGAGTTAATTTTCTTCATAATAGCTGACATAGAGGTATGATTTGGATTTGTGCTGGCAACAGTGCTGATAATGCAGGGATGTTTGAGCTGCTGCTGAGCAGTGCTTACACAGAGTCAAATTCTTTCTGCTCCTTGTGCCACCCCAGCAGCAAAGCAGACTGGGGGAACACAAAAAGTTAGGAAGGGGCACAGGTGGGACAGCTGATCCCAGCTGACCCAAGGGACCATATGGTGTCATGTTCAGCATGTTAAGCTGGGGGGCACATCTGGAGTGTGGCCAGACAGAAGCACAATTTTTCTTAAATACGTATATAAAAGCAGAGCATTTACCCTACTTTAAATCACTGTGCAAAGAGGAATGCTGAAGGCATCCCAAATTCATCATTCAGCCCACGCTGGAAAGAATACAAAGCACACAACAGATGCACCAGCCTAGTTCTGACTTGGACTTTCACTCACAGAAGAAGCACTGTAGATAAAATTTGGATCTTTCCATTACCTTCAAGGTTAATCCCTGTTCCAGAACCCCAATTATAGGGTTAGCTATCTGACAAGCAGCAGTTTCATCTAAAAGAGACATCCAGGAAGGAACTGGTTCCTTATTTTCCCCTGCAAACAAGAAATTCTTCACAGAAGGGGCAAGACAAAGTGTTACTCCTCGCTGGGACCTGAAATAAGTGTAGAAATACTACAGGTATTGAAAATAAGGGATACTGCAAACACATGCACCCAGCTCTGGTGGTAATCAAATAAATCACTCATGCACACCAACAAAAAAATCAGAACAGCCCCTCTCCTCTCCCCAAATACCAGACAGACCCTTCCATAAGCAGCAAGTCAATATTACAGACATATTACAGCGAGTCAGTATTACAGACAAGAAGCTCCCCAGGAAAATGCGTGCCAGAACAAGTCACGCACACAGGGATCGTTGCCATTCTCTTCCAGGTTTCCCCATTTTTCAAATGGGTATCTAGATAATTTTTCTGTTTACAAGAAGAGCAAACACACACCCCATTAGCAAAACTATCAGTGACATCATTAGTTTGTTTCTATAGCCCATAATTATGTGTACAGCAGACCACAGACTAACATCAAAAGCAGGAGGCCACGGATTCCAGTCTTTATGCTTTTGGTACCACCAGCAAGGAATATATCAGGGAGAAGAAGCACCCAGCGAACCCTGAACAACCTCAACACAAAAAAATCCCAAGACAGTATCAGCAGGGCAACTGTCATGTCAGCATGCAACTGTCTGAAAATAGGAAAAAAGTTACTGAAATAATATTCTTTACTTTGAACTGCCTATAGCAAGAAAGACCCACTTCAGAGACACTTCTCCGTCTTAGTCACTTTAGGTGCACTTATAGAAATAAACTTAACAATTTGATTAGTCATCTATGACCACTATAATAAGACTTATTTTAACCTTTTAAACTTTGGGTTTACTCTCCATCACGGAGAATTTGTTAATTTGAAGTGAATATTAACCCTAAGCCTCCAACTACACTGTCACACTCTCAGTGAACACTAATATAGCTGGTGTTAATATTTAAAGTAAGGGGCTAATTTTGTATGGAAGGAAGTTTCAAAAAGGCACACACTTTTGGGAAGTCACAACCCAAACCCATGTAGTCTCTAAATTACAAGCAGAAGCCAAGAAGAGATCATTGCAAACCACCACTACTGTGAATCTTCACAAAGGTGGGCTCTACTCCACATATGCTTTTAGAACTGATCCTTAGATCTTAAACAAAATTGATGAAAACATAATCCTCATGAAACCATCGGCACAGAGGAAATATGAAAACTATCATTAAGGATCCAAGAGTTTCATACATTTTGGCAAGGAGTGGGAACAATTTCAGCATTTTTCTATTTTTAAGACATAGCACTTGCCACTTCATTGTACTTGTGGCCTACACGAGTACAGATGACTGTCTTCCCGCCAAGAAGAGATTTTTCAAGTACAAATTTAAATGGCAAAAGTGCTATTTTCATTGCAAACATAACATTTAAAATAAGTAGGTACTTAATGACAGAGCAACTGTCCAAACCTTCTAGTGACACTGGAATGAGGAAGCAACAAGCTACAATTTGTTGGATTTTTTTAAAGCTCATTATTCCTTCCACTATTTGGAACAGCTGGTAAAAGTAATCATTTGGCACGGTCTGTCAAGGGATGAAAAAAAAAAAAAAAAGTGTATTTGCTATGGTAGATTACATACTTTAAACCAAAATGAAAGGCTGAAACATACAAATATTTATGAAAGAACAGGGGGTTTCAGACTTCCAAATTGTGCAATAATTATGAATACACACACGTTAGTTCAGATAAACACATCCCTTTCATTTCATGCTCCACTGTTTAACTCGTTTCACAGATCCATCTTCACAACCTTAGAGATCCACTGAAATGCTGCAGACGTGCAGCACAGTCCTGTATAATAATAAGAAGGAGAAGAAGAAGGAGAAGGAGAACAACAACAACAACAACAATAATAATAATAAAAAAAACAGTAAGCCACACATCACCCACTGCCCTGAAGGTCTCAGGAACAAACATGTTGGTGCTCTACCCTTATGTGAGAAAACCCTGATGTCCTGATAACCCAATGAGACTGTTATGTTCCCATGTCCATGAGAACAAGGACAGCTTTCAAGACTTGCTGGTATTGTTTGAAATGCTTCATAAAGTCATGTCGTGAAAATTCAGCATTTTTTCCTTCTGGGAAGCCACCATTTTAATTTCAACTGAGATTTACACAGACCAAACAATTTCTGGTGCACAGAGATTATACACTGCTTTGTGATAAGAGGGAAAGGATGACACAAGATTTACCAGGAGTCATTAACCACTTCAGAAGACAGAGTTGAAACCACCCTCAGGAGGAATTGCTGCAACCCCTGGATGAGCTTGGCATCCAGCTGCAAGAGGAGAGACAGACAAAACGGGGCAAGTGGAGCTGTGTATCATCAGCCTTATTGACAGATACACAGCTTAAGAACAACATCAAGCATGGTAAACAGCTGCTTGGGAAGATAAGGTTCAGACAGCCAGTTCAGTTTGAGTTCCAGCCCAAAAGATGCAGCCCCCCATCCTACTGATGTTTGTTGCTGAGCTTTTCTTTTTTCTGCAGTGCTGCAAATTTATCCAAACTTTCAAAACCCTAAATTTTGGGCTTCTACTTTTACCTAAGTGAGTATCACTAGACAGTTTGCACCAACTCATCCTCCAGTGGAAGGCTACAAACAAGATGTTTCCCTGCTCTTAGAAGTCCACTGAAACAAAATACTTCTTCAGCAGCATCCTTGTCACACCAGTTGAGGGAAACACATTATTCCTAATGACACAATGACGCTCCTGGTCTTACCTCATCAGTTCAGATGAGCATTAAAAAGTTTGACGGACTTGGATGCACCACTGAACAAAATCTACCAGGCAACAATGAAAGCATATGGGAAGAGGAGTGTTAATTAAATTCTGATTCTGGTTCATTCCTTGCTATTACAGAGCCCCAGAATTACAGATTTTCCACTGATCCACGGAATACAGAGGTACCTCCAAAAGCCTTATTTTGGACTCTCTATCCACTCAAACATTGCAGTAATAGTTACACTGGGAACCTGAGTAGCAACAACCACAGATTAAATGCTTCTAGATATGGTCCTGTACCTTTATATACATCATCCTAGTATTTTCAGTGCTACTTAGCAAGATACTCATAATAATCATCCAAAGGTCTAGAATGAGGACCCAATAAAACCAAAATACAATTAAAAAAGAAACTGAAGGGTAAAGGTTTTAGTCTAATCTCAAAACATCCAATATTTGCTTGAAGAAGTGTAACAGATGGCCCAGAAACTACTTTTTCTGGCTTTCTCCTAGCAGCCCACAACTCCTGGACCTGTGCCTACACCACACCTCACCATTAAACAGAGGTGCAAGGACTGCATGTTAAAGCAGAAGAGCTATAAGAATCTGATGGGGAAGATGACAGTACATGATCAAAACACACACTAATTGATTAAACTTTTAGGCTAACTTTCAAAATGCGTGTCCAAGGACAAGTCATACAGGTCGTTCTTGCCTAAGACAGGTATTTCAGCTACCAACAACCACACAGGATATGCAAGAAGAAAACACTTCTTTATCTACTGGCTTTTTTATTAATCGCTCAGTGGTGTGTATTTTAAATCAACACATATTACTGAAATGGATTCCTTTATGTGGTGAAATAATATGAACAACACCACACAAGTTTCTCTGCTGGAATAGTTGCCTCTAGTGCAACCACTAGAGTGCTCAAACTGGCAACAGACACAGTTTTCATTTTCCAGTGGCATCACATCCATGCCTTGAATTTGCTAAGAAAACAAAATGCATTTCTTTAGGAAAAGAAACCCTGTCAGAATCAATACCACAAGTTAGCAAATCCCTATCCAATAGGGAATCTTTTCAGCCGAGTATGCGGATTTCAGACTGGGCCATTAACTTGCAAAGACTCAGAACAGAGAGCTTCCCAGTCCCACATTCAAAGTAATGTGACCATCGTGCAATTTACTAATGCAGTTCAATAGGCCAATTCTGCTTTCCAAACCACCGCCAGACTTGCTCCTGTGCACAGCAGCATTCTTCTCCCAGCATTTTAATGAAAAATCAACCATTTCAGATGGAAAAGATATGCACTGTTTTGTGGCTGATATTCATAGGACTTCTCATATCATTCCGTGCTTCAACTCCTTGCCTCTAAGCCATTAATTGCAAATTACTCTGCTGCTGGGGAAATTGCATCTTTGGAAATGCAAGACTGGAAAACCCTAGAGTTTCACAGAAAGTATTTTTCTATTTGCACAGTAACAGGTCTCCAGCAACCACAACCACTGGGCATCACCTTTCTCAGGACACTCTACATGTATTTTACGATCTTACCCTGGGTGTAAAATGGTTAGGATACTTCAAGGACAAGTTTTAAAAGAACAAAGAGCAAAATAAAGCCCCTTATGCAAGGCCTCGAATGAGAAAATCCATTTTTCTTTAGAGCAAATTAGCATAATCACAAGACCTTACTTTTGTTAGACAGAAAATTCTTCTGTTGATCACAGAGGGAAACTCACGACAGAATCGGAAGAGTCTAACTCAGACTTATGAATTCCAAGTACCCTGGGAAATAACACAGGCCTTAATATCACCACTGCCTGTCTCCAGCAAAATGCAAATTAGGTTGTAAAAAAGACTACAAACCCCTTCCCTCCTCTGAAAACTAACAAAGCCAACAATTTCTCAGCTTTTTTCTGTCTCTTTCACTAGTTTACTGTGCGTTGTTGTTGAGGCTTGGGTGGACCACTGGGGTCATGGAGTATAAGCACAGCTAATCTATGTCAGCCAAAAATTGGAAAGATTATAGCTAAAAACCACAGTAGAATATACCCTGAAACACAGTAAGCCATCACAAAGCTGCTCCCTGCCAAGCTTCTTGCTTCTCCATTTTCATCGCTTCAGTGGAGAAGGAAGGAAATGAGACAATTATTGTTACAAAAAGGTTAGTGCATCTTTATGGACAGAAAGATCTGGGCAAAAACACTCTCATTTCCAGTTTCAGTATGGTGTGTACCTTTCCACAAAGAAATAATGGAGTCCCTGTCCCAGAGCTCTCACCACCTATTTAGACAAACGTAAAGATGAAGTTTGCAAAGACAATGTCTGCAGAAACACAGACTTTCAACAATTTAACACAGTTTTTCATTGTCCTTGTGTTTATACTTTTGAAAGACAGGTCATAGCCAAACAGTCAACGTAAGAGGAAATAACAATCTGAGCATTTTTAGTGAGACCACTATATGGTTCCTCTGCTGTTATTGTGTATCTGCAAAACTAACTTGCTCCAACTGTGATTTTTCTCCACAGAGCACAAGATTTGCTATTCAACAGCCTTCCCTTTCCAAGCCTGCAGAAAGAAGCAGGAGTAAATTTATATCATTATTTCATTGTAGAAGGATTTCCACAGTGGAGTGAATTTTGTTTAAATTCATTTTCAAAAATAATTTCCCCTGCTCCTGTAGCTCTGTGTGAGCTTATAACGCAGCACACAGCAACTCTAGACCAAACTCCTATGTCACCTTTAGTACAATATTCGTAACAGGCTCAAAACACTACAGAGGGAGGAAGAAATGAAAGGCTTTTACACAGTCACAATCCTGTTTCATTGAACTTGCATCCCTCCCATCATCATCTCATAGTCCAGTTTTACTGAAATATTCCTGCATTTTCGCTGCTGGCCTCTGCTTTTATCCAGAGCTTTTCTGGATAAAAATCTTCTCTGTTTCTGAGGAAACAGATATCCCCTTCCTGCCCAACCACTTACATCACCAAGGAAATAATCCCCTTGATTGCCCTAACAGTACATCAGCAGTTAAAAAAATATATATGTTCTACCACTTAGGCTTGCGTGTCTGAAAGAACAGATGATGCCCACTCAAGCAGCTTTTCTACACTCAGATCCCCCATCAATTTCAATGCAAATTCCCCACGGAGAATGACTACAAAGACTGGGCTCCTGCAAATATTTATAGCATAATTCAACACGGTTAATGAAGTAACCATGACACAAACCAGAAAGAACACCAGTTTAATATGTCAGTCCTTAGCCACATGAATGGAAATTAATATATACACATAGATATCATCTAAATCATGGAACAACTACAGGCTCTGCATTGCTAAATAGTGCAGCTGTAACAACACAAAAAACCCTTGAAACCTGAAAGGTAAAGAACGTTAACAGACAAACAGTAGAAAAGCTAAATTTCACTTTAGAAAAAAAAAAACGTGAGGAAAAATCAGCATAGGTGACCTAATTTACAGTTCAGTTTTTCTTGAGTAGATACAGTGATAAGCAAACTACTTCAAAACTAGCAAAAAGGAAAAAAAAAGGTGCTTCAGGCTTAATGCTGTCAACTAAAAAAAAAATACAGCAATTGAAGGACGTGTACTTACATGAAAGTTATCCAAGTATGACAATACTACCCATGTCTTAATTTCCAATCACCAGTTTTACACTTTTTACACATTGCCTGAGAGATAAGTTCCTAGTATTGAGTGCTTATCAGTGCACACACTCACACTAGCAATTTCAAGCAGTTTTTCTCAGAAAAAAAAGCAAGATTTTTAAGCTGCAGTCATCTCATTTTTATAAGCATCTGCTATCTTTATTGCTTTAGGATTTAACATTCAAAAGGGTATATGCAGCATCTAGTGATTTAAAAGATTTCCTTCCTCACAGTAAAATCCTTTAAAAACATGCTTCTGTGTTCATATGCTCACATTTCAGTCGTATTAGGGAAACCGACAGAAATTAACCTAAACCCTAATACTCTACCCCCATAACTACATAAAAATCATACTTCAATCTACTACTCCTAGTTTTTCCAAAAAATAATACTTAAATTATATTCAGTGTGTGAAGTCAATGATATGAATTCCCTAATCAGATATTCTTTCTTTTCCCATTACCCAAAAAATTGGTATTTGATGCAATGGAAGTGTGCACAACACGTTATTAATCACTGTCAACAATGTGAAAGGTTGCAAAGATAACTGCTCATTGTTACAGAATCTGGGCACGTGGCCAAAAATAAAACACACACACATGGATATTACGTTATCATCAATGGTTATGAATAGTTTTTTTGGCTTCCAAAGTTCAACACTCAAACGGCCGTGATTTGGGAAGGGCTGAACTGCACGATGCTCTCTGTGAACACGCAGTGCACTGCCACATATGCTGACTGACAACGTGCTCGGACTGCAGACACACAGCAAGTGAAGACATTGGAGCCTAAAACTCAATTTTGAACCATTTGCTGAAGTGCAGACTCATGTTTTCCTCTCAGGCATTAAGGATGAAAACGAACCTATTAAACAGTCACCATGATGTTTCATGGGATCTTTGACATTATCTGCAAAGGAGAAAACACTGCATTACAAATAAAAACAAACAGTGTTTAGCCAGCCATTAAACACAAATCAAGACTGAATGCTTTCACAATTTAGAGGCTGTAAAAAACTTCTAAATTGAAATCCACTTTATAGTTTAATAGGAATGGATACAGGAATGGAAAAAAGCTTGTAATCTAAAAAGCACTCTAGATTACTACTCTTAATTGGCAACAAAAGATTATCACTGAAGTTCATCATAGCAATTGACTCGAAATAGAATAATTTCAGCATACTATTCTCTTTCAGAAGAAAACCAGTCATTCCAAACTCCCAGATGAATTTGGCCATGATAACTGGACACCCCTTAAGCTGGCTAAAAACACAAGCAAGCTTTAAGGAAACATAATTAGATCCTGTTGTATCCTCCAAGGACCACACTAGCAGACTCTGCATTACCTTGCTTCAAAAGGGCCATGCCCTGCTGGGGCACTTCTTGCAGTGAGAGGCTGTTAATAGTATATATGGAGGTTCATCAGGGACAGGGGATCGTCCTCCTGAGCCCAGGAGCAGATGCAGCTGAAGAACCACTGGGTAAATGAAGCACATCCACCAGCATTGGCTGTGGGGCACACAGCACTGGCCAGGGCTGAGACAGAACAGACTCTGTCCTCTTCTCACCACTCCCTAGCTCCAACTCTTTCCCCCTTCAGGGAAGATTCTCTAAAAAATAAGAAAAACCACTTTTCTCTGTCCTGAATATTTGAAGTACACCTACTGAAAAGGCTTAAATGTAGAAGTTGCAATCATAACCACTGCTGTAACCCACAGAAGCAGGACACAAGAGACCTTTATACTATGCTCTCATCCAAAATCACAGAATCTATGAAATAAATTAGTGGTTTACTTTGAAGACATCTAGTAAAATAAGCTAATTAACATGTATGATTGGTTTATACAGGCACCTCTGGAGATATTCAAAACATCTTGGAACAATCTTAATCCTAAATCCTTCTTCCCCTGATAGTGACCAGATTTTACTGCAGAAGGAAGTGTTATTAGTCATAATATATCCCCAGAGAAAATGACAGGGAGGAGAGGCCGGCAGATACTGCTTCATCATCTTCACAAATACATACAACTGACGCAGATCAGACAAAGTACTTCAGCTGCCCCTGCTCCCCAGGAGCACAGGGAAGCACCAGAGGGGCATCACCTCCATTTCCACACACACCCCTGGCTCTGTGGGACATTTTCTCTCAGCCCAGCTGCTCTTTTCAGAATACACAGAACTCCATACAGACAAGAACTGTCTGTACCTCCATGCACATGTGAAAAGCCATTATGGAACAGGAAAAAAAAAAGCACTGCTACGGAACCATAGTCATTTACAGGCTATAGAGTATTGTGGTTTTGTTGAGGTTTCTAAGGGTTGAGGAGTTTTTTTGTGTGTGTGCTTGAGGTTTTTTGTTGTTGTTCAGAAATAAAGACAAGCAGGTACTTCAATTTTCAAGCAGATTTCGTCATATGAGATGAATGTTTGCACCATACTTGTTTACCTGCAGCTTGAGTTCTTGTCTGCAAGAGTAGAACAAGTATTTCTCATCATTTATCAAGATTATCCATTTCTAGCTTCCATATTACTTGCAGCAACAAAAACCCCAAATGATAAACAAAACCAGCACTGCAAGATCAAGCCAGTTCTCCTCCAGCTTCCTATCCTCCATCACTCTTTTCTTCTCCCTGATCCCGAGATCAGCCAAAGATCTTGGAGCTACATTGCCTAAAAGCCACAAAGGTCCATTCTAACAGCTGGATTCATTTGAAAATAATGCGCACCTCCAAAAGAAGAAAAGAAAAAAAAAAATCCAACAAAAATTAGCTTAATCCAAGGGGAATCCAATCCTGAGAGTTGTGTCTCAGATATTCTCCTCTGCAGCACGGAAGGGGTCAGCCGAACTAGACAGCCCTTGAAATGGGAAGCTGCATCAGCAAAGCAGTAAGAGACATTATCAGTCCAAGCCATGTCACACACTCAGATTCTGAAGGGTTCTTCTGTTTCAACTTTTTAGTAAAGCTCCAGAGATGCTTCTTGCTATTGGGACACATGCAGGTTGGGCCAATTACCATCACCTAGCTACAGCACCTCCCAACTCAGATCCTGCAGTAACAACTCAGAGAATGAGGGAGGCTTTTCTTTCACACCTCAGCATTTCACACATTCCCAAACCACAGAGCTCCATATTTCCTCCTGTTATTTACAATTGGAAACTAATATTCTACTCCATGAAGAGAGATGCTTACAGACACAGAAAAATCCAATAGCTACACCTACAAGCTGAAAATATATTACCTACAGATGAAGACGGGTGAAGACTAAAAACTAAACAGGGTATTTCTGCCATTATTGATTATAATGCATGTTACAAAGCCTGGATTTTCTGCTAATGCCACTCAACTCAGGACATACCTTCTGTCCCACTGTGATTTTACCAAAGCATCAAACACCTTGACTTCACGCTCCTCCTGTAAATACGATGCATGACATTAGACAACCCACATCAATTTAAAGTTCCAGGCTCTTAGGAAAGCAATCATCTGCCTGTCTATCTGGAAAGGCCCTTGCCTGTACATGCTTCCATCTATTTTGGCATTTCGATGCGCTGCACTGCACTCCAGGTTACTACATAGTTTACACAAGGTGAAAAATCTCCCCCATGCTCACCTTTCATCCTCTGCCAAGCTGGTCTATTAAGCCATGTCATCTGAGTTTTAAAAGGATGCACCCATGAATTTATGTTTCCCACCTGATAAATATTTATGAATATTTTATTCCAGTCCTAACACACACACACTATAACTAATCTTCCTTTTATTTAGTCAAGTGTCTTAAAGCAAAAGGAGTTTGAAGACAGGCCATCCCTATTGCCAAGCCTGAGCTCCAGAAGTCAGCATATTAATCAAAATGATGCCAGTTTGGAAGGCAAATTAAAGAGACAACAACAACAACAAACCAGTATGTAAGATTAATGAGTTTCACGTCAACGGAGTGCAGTATTTAAAATCTGCAAAAATTATATGTCTGACATAAATATCTCTTCTGGTGTTTCATGATGATTCTCTCATTCACAGGATGTGAGCTATCAGCCTAAATAACATTAAAGCACAAACATTATGCAATTAAGAGATCATTGGTGCAATCATTTCATTCATTTCTAGTATCTTATATTGATTTTGATCAAGGCTGATATGGGAAGGACACACTTTTAATAACTGAATTAGCACTATCTAGTTTTTGTTTGAATGGTTTAACATTCATGTTGTGAACCAATGGAACAATAATAGAACAACTGAACTCCAGTTCCTGCCCATATCACAAAAAATTTAACTACAATCCACCTTTCCTTACCCTAAGCCTTGAAATACTGTGGTCTCTGCAATTTCTAACCACTATCATTTCTACTGTGTCCATAGGGTTTACTTAAAATTTTGAATATCACAGTACTAAATTGATGACATTTTAAAAATTCATTACCTTGTTTGACATGATACAGCAAACATCAATGAAGAAAACAAGGCATCTGAATTAGGAAACTTCAGAGAGAGACAGCAAAATAACACAGGCAATTCCATCTGCCTTGTTACATTTTTGGAGTAGTCATATCAGATGTATGCTGTTTATCCAAAACAAATCCTCCAAGTTACTGAGGATCTGATAGTCGCTGCTGTCATCACAATGAAGAACTGAAAGACTTCAGAAAATAAACTGCAAACTAAATGCTTGCAGCACATAGAGTTCTCATTTTCCACCTATAAGTGAGGTTTTTCATAACAAGCCTACCTTGTCTCTATTGATTTCTCAACTATTATCAGATCTCAGAAGCTACTGCCTTGCCCCTCAGCTCCCTTGAATACAACTCCTTTTTTCAGTGCAGAATACTTGAAAAATAGCTACGCAAGTCTGAGTACATATTTATTACCACCAATGAGCCATAGCCTCAAGAGACATCCACGCATCATAATCTGTTAGCAAGAAAAGGAATCACAGTCTTCAATACCATGCTATTTTTCCCCAATGCTGCAAGGACAAGCTAATTTGTAAGCCAGTTCATTTCTTTCTAAAGGATGAATGACAGTCTTCTGTAAAGAAGGGATTTTTATAATTCTGCCACAAAAAGGACAAGATTTTTTTTCTTTCTACCAAAAAAAAAAAAAAATTATGTCCATCCTCTCACCGACTTTTACTTCCGTGGGAATGTTGCAGGAGTCTCTCAGCCTCCCAAAAATGGGTCTGGTTTCCATCAGAGGCTGCAGCAGACTCCTGAGCAATTGGAAAAAGGCTGAGGTATCTACACTGGCTCCATCTCCCCAAAATGCTGCACACAGAGAGCACAGGTCACCGTCACATCCTTCCTCTGGGTTACTTTGCACAGCCAGAAAAAGAGCAGAAGCTGAGAGTGAACTGTCTGACTGGCAAAAGGGTTTGTGCAAGAAAAGGCAAGAAACTCAGATGGATTATCCCCTCCAGTCCTCATCTGCAAAGGGAAATTATGACTTGATCCAGAAAACAATAGGAAGGTACTGCCTTACAAAGGGAATTCAGTTGGGAGAATAAGTTCATTTAGTCCAGCAGTCTCCTACCAGTCACTTTACAGTTAGACCAATGTGACCTTGAACAATTTTAGAAGAAAATACCCTTTTCATCTAACACACCTATTTTACTGCCAGGTTCTGTTACATTTTAAGTGTTCCTCTTAGCAATCCTTTGAAAGTAACACACAAAGATGAATGCATATACAGACATAGGATGCTTTTCAAGGAGGAATACCTAAGAAACATACATTTGTCACACTCACCAAGAGCTCCTTCATCTGCACTACACCAGTAAAAGTGCTTAAAATTATCTGTTGTACTGGGTCTACACCTTAACACAGAAATCTAATTCATTTGTTAAAGAATATACCAGAGCTTTGCTGCCACTGGAAGATGTCACTAAAATTTGTTTCTTAAAGTTATGAATTGCTGCAGTGTGCAAGCATAAATAAATCTATACCACATCTGTCAAATCAGACTATAATCAAGCAGAAAAACCCCTAACACTGAATGCCTAAAAATAAATACTGACAAATGCTTGTCTGTCTCACCCTAATGCCTCCCCTTCTGGAAGACCCTTGAGTCTTGAAGACTCCAAGCTTTGCAATACACCCTAAAATTAGTCTGAATTATCACAGAGACTATTTCCTGTACACTCCTTCCTCCTTTTCCCCATTCCCTTTCCTATCACTCCCTTCATCAGGAATACCACAATAGATAGCAGACCTCAGGGATATCAAATTTGCTTCCAGGCACAGACATAACGAGAGGCAATGTCTGACTGTCCAATTTGAATTTCCCAGCTATTCAGGTTTTGAAGTATTTTATACCATGGCCCACACATCATTCCAAGTGACAATTACTTCAAAGCCAGAGGGTAGCCATTTGCATAATAATGAACATTTTTCTAAAGAGGTGTGCGGCAAACTACACGCTAATGAGTTAGAACGTATACTATCTGAAAGTCACACTTGCTTTATAAAAACAGTTAAAAACACAGCCTCTAGTGTTTACCTTCTTGCAACTTCTATGTAACAGACAGAGACACCTGTCCTATTAAATGCACAGGACACAGGACTAATTTTTGCAACACTAAGTCATCTGACATTCAGCAATTTCTATTGGACTCTTCCCATATGCAAGGGCTGTGGGAGTGGAGAAGTAATGCATCAGGGGAAATGCATCCTGTAACACAGACAACATGGGCTGGCTACGTCTTAATCACAGAAAGAATGAGAGATATACAGCAACTTCTGCTAACCACTGTAGAAGAAGGGAATGGGAGATGAAATGTATTTCACAGCTGCAGAAGCATTTCCAAGAACACTCTGGCAACAGGTAAATTTTTTTACAATCTACGTAGTAACTGAAGAATTTTTTTTTACTAGGCATAAAGTTCACCTTAGCATCCTACAACCCTTTTTAATATCAGAAGTTAAATTTATTTTGAAACAGTGTTCTTACACCCTAAAGAACACCCACTATACTACACAGCACTTACCTGTATTTACTGCTTGAGCCTTTTGGTTTCATTACCTTTGAAATTAGACTGATGAAGCCATTAGGATCTTAGCTATAAAATCCTCATTTATACCACAGGATGTGGAAAACTGGAGTAGGAAGCTCACTAATGCACTGAGCCACAGCCACAGCATCATGTCCAGCCTTCACTCTTTAGCCCACACTCACAAGGGCCCCAGACAAGGCACCCCAAAGCCAACAAGAGGAGACAGAACATATAATCCACCCCAGACTGGAGATTTTCCACAGAATCGAGATGCCTGGCTAAATTTTGAAATATCCCAGCTAATTTATGACCATTAATACTCCTAGCCATCCAAGATAATAACAATAATCATATGTAATGCCTCAGGGTTTTAAAGCCTGTTGTCAGCAGCAGCAGCTGGAAGAAGGGCTGGATTTCTTCCCCACGCACAAAGCAAGCAGCTGATGCATCACATTGCTGGGTTTCTTCCAGCTCTGAAAGATCAGCTATTGATCAGTGCCACTGGCAGTACAGCAGACCAGACCCTGCTGCAGGATTTAAACGAGCAGAGCACACCAGTGTGTTCTTAATCTAGGAAAAGCCAGTTTTAAACTACATGCTGTGTAGATACACACAAATGCAAGCAGGGAAGTTCTTCCAGGCAAGAGCAGAGTTAGGGGTGCTACATAAAGTCCTCATCAGCACTGATTCTCACTCCTTTAAGACTGGAAATAATCAACTCTTCCAACTATTCCAAACAATTTCAGCAAACAGAAATAATTACTGCCTGATTTTGCACAGTTCCATTTACTTACCTGCTGTGTAAATAGTCTACCATGCAAGCACTTTCAGAGGCATGCTTGCCAGGATTTTGGAATGAGCCCTCAAGAATAACTGTTCTGCTTTTTGTTCATATGGGGGAAAGAGGATGTCAGGCTCTCCCAAGCATATTGTACTTCATCCCTACACTCTATTTTTGGTTAAGATAAATATCCAATGTCAGGCATTCTGCTCAAAGGGTGCCACCAGCAAGTTTGTAAAAGGTGCTACAGATGTTTTCCACAGAGATTTCCAGAGTCCTATCCTTGCAGTGTAATGCTTCATTCACAATTCTCCCATCACTACAGAGCCACAACATAAGCAGCAGTTGTTCATGCATTTCATCTCCTACTTGGTTTCATCTCCTCATCAACTTCATTCCCTTCCTCTCAAAGAAGCTTTAAGCCACAGCTCACATGGAAAGCCACTATTGTCCTTCATGGCTTAAGCCACCTGTGAGATCAGAATCTTCAAAGCACACCCAGATGATTAGAAAGGTACGCTCCACAGTCTTACAATGCCATCTGCTTACTCATGGGTATTTCTTCCACATCCTTACAACCTCAGCTGAAACTCCTTAGTCAGGTTATTTTCAAGATAATGAACTTCACTTGGTATGAGGAAGAGGAATAGCACATGGATGTGTGCCACATAGAGTTTACTCACCTTACAAAACAGAGGTAGAACTCAAAAATTTGTGCAAGTCCAAGACCTCAAGGAATCACACGCAAGCTTTTTTTTTTTTCATTTTACAGTAACACAGACATGGGGAAAGGTCAGGGAAAAGAGATGAAAGACTGACAGAATTACAGTCAGTTCTACTTGAGACTATGCCACAGAGTCCTCAGGCCATGAGGTTCACCACTGGCAGTCTAATCATTGATGGGTTGACGTAACCACAGATCCTTTATATCACATCCCAACACAAACTTATACAAGCTGGAAAAAAATCACCCCTGAATCTTAAAAAGTTTGCAAAATTCCTTTAACTAGACAAAGATTACAACAAACATCAGCTGAAGAAGCAAGATCCTCTGTTTACATTATATAAACATTTTTGACAATATGGAAAATTTCTTTTAGACCACAGTCTGACTGGGAGAGGGTTGGCAATACCAAATCACACGGATATATATGAGTCACTCATTAAAAACATTGCAGAAACAACTTTTACAGAAAATAGAAAAACAGAATACCTTGTAAAAACCATTAAGGAGAAAATCTGCATCACCAAAAGGAACATAACTACTTGTTAGAGCCAATTTCTCACTGAAGAGTGGTTTAAAACAGTCACAGACAGCACACCCACAGAAATGGTTTCAGAAGCAGAAAGAGCAGGAAAGAGCATCTTAAAGAGTAGAAATGACCTTAGAGTAGTAGAGAGAGTAGTATGACCTTAAAGCAGAAGCCAAGCCCTGGAGAGATCACCAAGGCACATCCATATAACTAAATCTCCCAAATCTGATTCTGATGAAGGTTTAAAGTAAATCTGATGAAGGCTTAAAGTAAATTTATTCACTACCTTAATTACTGTAATAAAAACATTAGTTCCAATTAGGAACTAAAATTTTACAAAAATTGTTATGTTTACAGAAGGTTTTAAACATCTGCAAAATGAAGGAGAAATTGACATTTTCTCAGTTCTCCTGCTCAGTGGATTTTTATTGCATGTATATTTCCATAAAAACCCAGTTAGCTAAATTATCAAAACAAAACAACACAGCTTGCTGTAATTTCATAAGCTAAGTCTTGCTGCCATTTTTAAGTGGTTATACTTGAATGCTTCCACACTGGCTCAGCAGCACAGCACCCAACTGCATTAATGTCTCTGCACAAAATTCTGCTAATAAGCACAGTAGTCAGCCACTGTTACCCTGCTTTAAACACCACCAGCCCTCAGTTTGAGCAGGCCAATACATGTGAGACTACTTTATACTCTTTAAGCTGACTCTGATATAAAGGCAGCAGCAGAGCACCCTCAAGCAAATGGGAAGTGTATCAATAATAAGCCAGAAAAAAAAAACCCAAACCCAGGAGAAACCTAAAGCATATGGCTTCAGTCATGGGTATCATGACGACTGCTTCAACAAAAATAAGTCAAGAGAGAAAGACACCCCTTGAAAAAGTGTTAGCCTGCTTGTAACACTGCAAAACTGCAGCTCACACATTTTTCATTCAAAATAAAAATAATAAAAGAAAAAGAAAAAAGAAAGGAAAAAAAAAAAGAGCTGAGGATGTTTACTATCAAGTTGCAAAAGGGGAAGAAAAAAATACTGGAAGGCAACCATCAGTTTGGCTTTACGAGGTCCAGGGCCAAACACGCTCTGCCTCTGTGGTACCAAGTCCAGGTAGCTTGAACTGATATTTCAAAGTCCAGGGTGACAATTTTTTTGCAGTCAAAACCGAAATTGACCACAAACACAAGCACAAAAGCAATCAACCATCTATAAGCCTTATTACCATGCTACTTTCTGTGATGATAACAAACACGGTCCTTCCTAAAACCGACCAGCCCAGTACACCAGGTAAGTGCAAATAAATCCCTAATAAACAATTAAAATCACAAGTTAAGCAGAGACAAATGGTTAGTTGGACAATAGAGCACATCTAAGCATACAATACACATTTACAGAGTTCCTTCCGAAGTCTGAATGCATTTCACAATTACATTTTACTCATCATTCAGTCAAAGAGGTTCACTCAGGCTGAGCAGAAGACACTTCTGTCACTATTGCACATAGACATCTCTTTAGGATGTCCAACTAACTTAGAGCTATGGACCTGAATGAAAAGTCAAGAAGGGGGAATGAAGGATGGAAATCAACTGAAGAAACATTTTGTTTCACTCATCAGCATAAAATGCATTTAATCAGAACACAGGGCGGCACTAAATTTTTCATGACACAGGACATGAAAATGTACCTAACTAGATTATTTTAGCAGCAATTTTTGCCTGAAGTCTCCAAGAAAAAAAAAATCTGAATTCACTGCTCACGAGCAATCACTCATTTTATATCAAAACAATAACCTACATACAAAGTCTGTGGACAAAAAGTCTATACCATCACCTACATTACACTTGTATTTAAAGACTCTGTTGCCAAGGTCATATCCTGGCATAAAGCCTGCTCACTCTCCACATTAGTATTCATGTTGGTAATCCTGCTACCTTCAGATGGTCAGCTTACACGGTTGTTAAACGTGATCAAGTTCTTCACTTGTACATTACCAGTTACATGGAATTTGGCTATGTAATTCCCACTAAAGCCACCTTAAGATATGTAGATAGCTGTATTGCTATCCCAAAGATTAATATGAGTCCTCTTAGACTCAGCCTGGGAAGCTGTGATGAGTGAAAAGAATCTGCTTCAGCTGATTTCAGCAAAGTCAGAGGCAGTTTTGAGTTCCTGAAGATGAGCCAACACATAAAAACCGAAACCCCATCCCTGTGAAAAACAAGTACAAATACTAAATCTTGTCTTGCTTTAATCAATATAGCTACTAAGTTGATACCTAGAAATACACTTAAAAAAAAAAAACCAAAAACAAAAACAAAAAGAACAGGAAACTAAGCTTTATTTCTACACCGCAAATGCAGACATAGCATTCTGTATTTTACTTGGGAAAGACAAGCCAGATCCATCATCAAGGGATGTATATATACAGATTGATTTCTTACTGCTTCAGAAACACTAAACAATGGTTGACTTTATGGCCATAAAATATATGGTGATAAAAAGGAGAATGCACTCACCCAATTAAAAATGAGCTTGGTCTTATTTCTTCCAGCACAAGCCTCATTTTCCAATAAAAAAAAGTGTCTATTGATGATTAATTTTAACAGCCGCTTTTCCCTATCACAAATCTAAGAATTTTAAGCTTAGAAACACTGAAGTTTACATTGCTAT
This sequence comes from Acanthornis magna, assembly GCA_036785705.1. Classification (NCBI taxonomy): domain Eukaryota; kingdom Metazoa; phylum Chordata; class Aves; order Passeriformes; family Acanthizidae; genus Acanthornis; species Acanthornis magna. The sequence goes on from JAWUZG010000741.1 coordinate 306,043, forward strand.
TCAACTCCATAATAACAACAACTGAGTTGCATCAACATTATTGTTCCAAATTGATTTTTCCCAGTAAGCATAAGTCTAAGCAAAGCTCTGATCAGTAACCTTTCCCTGAAAAATTCTATAGGAAATGAAATGTAATACTCTATTAAGACTTGTTTTGCAAACAAAAGTGAGGGAGATCACCCAAGCATGCGGAGTCATTAAAATGGATCTTACATATATCATTATAAATTTAATAATCTCCATGACGGCTAGAGTTCAAGTTAAAATGAATGTCAGCAAAGCATGACCAATTGATGTTATCCCAGCTGCCACTGAGCCTCACTTGGGGTTATATTATACATTCAGAGGCCCCATGCTACATGTGCACCAAATACCCACAGCCAGGAGCAGACGGGAGATGTAGGCTCCTATACCTATCAGCAAGGAGAGACAGACATAACTGCATATTAATTTTGGTGCATCAAAACAATTACAGCATCTTTCGGTGTCACAGGTTGCAAGTGTTTTTCCCATCACACCCCACAGGCAGTATAATGTTGTACACTTAAGGAGGGGGGGAGAAGTGTTCTAGAAGCCTCCAGAAATTAAGAAGTTAATAGAAGGATTTTGTTTCAACCCTTATTGATTTACTTCAGTCCCAAAATGCTTCCCTGAAAAAAGCAGAAGGAAGATCTTGGCAGCTTGTCAGTTAATAGAGCATACTTGGTGCAATTAAAATACATTCAGGAGTTTTGTTTTGTTCCCCAAATGCCATTTCTCTCCAAGCAAACAGCTGCATTTTATCCAATTTCTGAAAGTTTTCCAGGCTGCTTAGATTTCTAATGGGGTGACAGAGAAAGCACTTCTATTCCTCAGCAGACCTGATGAAACTGTGACACAAACCTCCCTCTCCCTGAAATTAGACAGTGCTGTTGAACAGCAAAATAATAGCTGACGGTCAATTTTTTTTCCAACTCACTTTTCAACTGAAATAAAAATCATACAGGGAAAAGGAGCTCTTCACAAAGAGCTGAACATGGCGTTTTCTATCCCCCATCAAATCTGCATGGAGGACAACATCAATGATTTATACAGCAGAAACATGTCAACTTTTAGTTTGCTTGACTGGTGCCAACAAAACAACTTTCAAGTCCCAGTTGTACACAAGCCACAGTTTTGTCTGAGATAACAACTTCACTTAGGTCAGCTTAGGCTTGCCATTAGGATGGGATGACACAACACCACCTTGACACATGGAGCTTTCACAAACTCCCTTTGCAAAGGAAGGGCCAAGCAGCTGACGTTAAGCACATCCCACTGAACGTTTTGATTCAGGCCAAAATTACATCTGGCAACTACAGCAAAATGCAAACAGCACCACCAGGACAACGAGGACACTGGAAAGTGTACAATATTCTCAGCAAATTAAAATGCCAAACACCGAGGAAGTGCTTTTTTAACCACTCTTCTAATGGTATCAACAGAAACAAAAAGCTAAGCTTACAATAAATCAATAATCTGATCAGGCTCAGAGTCAGTATACTTCATTTGCACTGTATGTCTCTTCATCAAAAAACAGCCAGAATTCTAGAGATTTTTCCCATCTTTCACTCCTATCACAATTTCCCCTTTCCTCAGCTCTTTGCTCAATACATTGGAAGAAGCCTGAAGAGAAAGACAAACATTTTCTAAAACATATAATCAGGAGAAGAGATCTACAGCTGGCTAAGCATAGCGAGCAGCAAGTGCAAGTGATAAAAGCATTATGTGGAGCTCTTCTGCCACTTGCATCTCCTTCAGTAATTTAAGCAGAAAGTGTTCCCACCTTTTGTCACTTACCCTTTTTTGATCTTCCAGTCCATGTGTCACAGTCTTTCTTTTCTGATGTTGGCTGGATTCAGAGCCAGGTTCCATTTCCCAGCCTCAAAGACTCTTCCAGCCTCTTTGAGCTTTCTCTAAAAATCCACAGTATAAACAACAAAAATCTAAAAATAATTTTAAAAAAGGCAAGATAATTCCTTCAAACCTCGTCCATGTCTTTTATCATCCTTCTAAATTCCTGTTTGCCATCACTGCTCATTATCTTGACAAGCAGCCATTCTGTGAGCCTCTATATCCTATAGTAGCTCAGATGAAGGTGTCCATGTACGTGCCTTACAGAAGGATAACAGAGCTGAATCCAAACCCAGTAGTTTGTGCCACATTATTGCTCCATCAGCAGCCTTTTCAGTGCATTCCTGGCACAGATAATTTATATGTCAATAAAGGTGTAAATGTGCATTTAATCCACTGTGTTGATATTATCAGCATCCCTCTCATGGGCCACCTTCCTCCCATAAATCAATGTAAACAGTTTGCAGTGAAAATTGCCTTTCACAAATCTAGCAGGTGTTAATTATGTAAAATCATCCATGCACACTTGTCATCTTCTTCTATGTATTCAAACAAATACCTAGAAGGGGGGGGGGGGGGGAAAAAGCAGTTTTTACCAGCTTGAAATAAAACATAGCTACAGATATTCTTTCCCCACCACCAGGAGCCGCAAGTCAGAACTGATACAATAATTACATGTTTTGAACATACTACACTCCTCATCCAAGCTTCTCCAAATGCTTTGATGCCTATTTAGAGTGTTTGGGGCTTCCTGCATAAAACCAGCCTGGAATAACAATACTGTACGTCAGAGCTGAACCTGCTGCAAAAACACTGACTGAAGGACCAACTCAAAACTCAGCTTTCCAGGGTTAGTGACCTGGATCTAAAGCCAAACCCCTTATTCTTCTGGGGTCTCTTACCCAGGAATCTTTCTCCACAGTCCGTTAAGTTACTGTGTGCCACCCCCCAAAATCCTGAGCACGACAACATGCGAACAAACAGGTTCTATTATTACTTGGGAAAGAAAGCAAATCACAGCTCAGCAGGTCAAGCACCTTAAAATGCTGTTCTTTTTGTACTGAGAAGCACAAGTTTACCACAAGAGATAAAAAGTCTCCTGAGTTAATTTGTAAGGTGGGATCAATATCAGCAGACTTCAATATGCAGGCACCAGGAAAAACGCATTTACTGTGCTGAATTCCATACGAAAAAGGCTAAATATTAAATCAATTTTAGCCACCTTAGCTGAGCATGGTGTAAGAGCACATATTTAGCTGCATGTTGTTACAAGCCTGGTAAGCACCAAAAAGTCCAAACCTGTGCCCCACGTAACAAAGGAACTAATAAAAAAGAAAACCATCAGGCATTCTCCCACCACTGAAGGATAAACAGCATAAAAAAACAGATTCCTTATAACACAGTGGAAATGCTTGCTCTGCATGCTGAGGTCCCTTGTTATGCCAAGGCAAAAAATCTTGACAACAGGTGGAAATACTGCTTCTGCCTATCACTTCAAATGCTCTCTCAATGCTCCTCACCATGAAGCAGTAGGTCATTAATCCACTTCTCTTTCTTCTGAAGAGCACAGGAAAGAATATAGCTGATTGCAGCAGTGCTGCTATGCTTTGCCATTTGAAAGTAATCTAAAAACACATCTAACCCATTTTACAGAGAAACAGGAGCTTTCGAATTTTATTTTGAACCAGAATCTCCTCCTGCTCTGTGGTTTCAAACCTGCCAATAGCTACAGAAATCAGACAGGTACCTTGAAGGCAATATATGGCCTTTGACCTTAGCAATAAATATCACAGGCAAAAAATCCCCAAATTTTATAAATATCCTTAAGTCCCGCCGAGGAAAACTTTTTCCCTCCAGTGATTTCACTGTGATGTGACACATGAAACTGCATCAGTCACATCGTGTAATGCCAGGCTGGAATAGCATGACATAACCAGTGCAACTAAGGACAACATGAAAGGTCCCCTGAACTACGGAAAAAAAAGAAAAAAAGAAAAAGAAAAAGAAAAAGAAAAAAAAAAAAAAAAAAAAAGAAGCAATCTCTGGAAGTTCCTGGGCATTCAATGTTCCAGCTTTAACCATCATGGAAACAGACTACTAAGTATATACCTGTAACCTTAGACCATGTGTTATAGGTATTTAGTGTCACCACCCAAATTACCTACATTAAGCTTCATATATTAAAAAATACCAAAAAACAGTAAGAGGAAAAAAATGTATCCTGAAGCTTGAAGAACCATTTCAAGTCAGCCACAAACCATAATATTTTTCAGTATCTAGACCCAATTCTATTCTTACCATCTCCAATAAAAAGAAGTTTCACTTTTTATCTCTATACATATCTGACTGTGGAGATGGATTTATTAGCAAATTTAATTTAATGCCAATTAATTGGCATCAAATACAAAACAAGAACTTTAAGAAGAGAAAATAGATAAGGTTTGCTGGAGAAATCACCACATAGCCAGAGACATTGAAACCAACAAAAAACCCAAGGGACCCAAAACCTTTGTTACTTTATTTTCCCATCACAACAACACCCAAAGCCTCCAGTCAGGCTCTAGACCCAGCTGGGCTGCAACTGACCATCCTCCATGAATAAACAGCTCTAAGAGCTCAGAGCCTACACCTGTCCGTAGCTTAAACCCATTAACAGTCTTAATGAACCACAGGTGAATTTAATATTCTCAAATTTAAACCTCATGGGCTCCATCTGGATCCGTCCTACCAGGATCCATCCTCAACGCATAGCATCAAAAAGATCCCCACCTGCACAGAACGTCGTTCAGAAATACCTCGCTGGCTACCCAGATCCCCAAGGACGTCGCCTGGCCTCCAGTCTTTCATTAAAAGTAACGCAAATTAACACAACTTCGGGGGTTTCTCCTCATTAAAACATAAGCAATCTCGTAGCATCAAGAATTTCACATTCCCGCAACCGCCCGCGTTTCGGAACAAACAAGCAAAGCAAATCCGCAAGTTGCCTTTTTTCACACGGGGAACAGCAGCTCGGCAGCAGCCCGTGAGTTCTGCAGATCTCTCTGCGAGGTGCCAGACAAAACCCCGCGGGCTTGGGGACACCGCACCCGCGTCCGCCCGCGCTGGACTCCCGGGCGGGGCGGGGGCCCCTCTGCCCGGCGCACAACGACAGATAAAATAATAATGATAATGATAATACAAATAATTGCAGAGGGCAGCAGCAGCAGGACGCGCCCGGTGGCCAGCCCCGCCCGACCGCGCCGAGGGAGGGACTCCCGGCCCCCGCTGCCCGCACACCGAGCCCCGCACAAGTTGCGGCCCCGCCGCCGGCGGCAGCGCGGAGGAGCCGCTCCCGCGCAACGCAGCGAGGCGGGCGGCGCCGGCCCCCCCGAACCGAGCGGCGCCGCGGATGGGGCAGAGCCCCCGAGACCCCCTCCCGCCCCGGAGCTGCTCCCCGGCGAGCAGGACTCGCTGCCGGCCCCCAGCCACCGGCGGGGCGCGGGGCTCCGCCCGCCGGGGGCCGCGTCCCTCCCGCCGCCAGAGCGGGCGCGCCGGGACAAACTTTCGCATCCCTCCTGCGCGCCGGGCCGGGCTCCCCGCGCCCGTCGCGTCCCGCCGGTACCTGCCGGGGCTGCCGCGGCGGGGAGGGCGGCTCTAGGCGCTGCTGCTCCCGCGGGCCGGCGGCCCATGCGCCCGGGGCAGGGCGAGGGGCCGCCCTGCACGCCCGGCTCCGGCTCCAGCGCTGCCGCTCCGCGCCGCCGCCACAACTCACTCTGGCGTCGCCAGGACAACGAGTGCCCGCCCCGAGTGGAGCCGAGCCCCCTCCCTCTCTGCTTCCCTCCTTCCCTCCCTCCCTGCCGCCCGCGCCGCCTAACGCGGGGGCTCCCACGTGGGGCCGCCACGCCAATGGAAGGCGGGGGATGCGGCCGGAGCCGGGGGCGAGCCGTGCTCCGGGCGGGAGAGGGGGTCGGGGGAGGCGGGGGACAGCGGCCGCCACCCCCCGGCCACCTGTCCCCTCGGCGGGGCTGCATCCCTGCCCAGAGAAACCCCCCGAGGCCGTAGTGTCGCCAGCAGAGCGGTGCGGGCAGGCTTTGGACAGAGCATGTCGTGTCCCTCCTCTGGCCAGCCCAGCCCACTGTCTTACATCCCGTCCCCGTGGCTTGGGATGCAGGAGCGTGGCTGGAGGACCACGGACACACAGGTCCGGGGGATACCGCCCCAGGGATCGGGCGTGCAGTGCTTAAGCAGTGCTTATACAGCGCTGTTAATGTAATATACTGTTGGTACGAAGTGTGTCTTGATTAGGTGTATTATTAAAAAAACCCTAAACACGGTATCACCCTCTCGTTAGTGCGGATCCTTGCGTTGCTTGGAGCTGGGCCAGCCTGCTCTGGAGCCTCGGAGGCTTTAACAAGCCAGAGCTAATTAGCCAGGCTGCATGTAAGTTCCCTCCTCGCAGAGCAACTTAGGTGGCCCAGCACCAAGCGCTGGAAATTACAAGTAGCTGCACTCCGGAAGGTTCAGCAGAAGTCAGCTTTGGTCCAGCACAGCTTTCTGGCACAGCAGAGCTCAAGCAGCCTTGGTCAGCCTGCCTGGCCCATGCCAGTTCTGAAGCAAAAAGAGCGCTACCAAATACTGCCACCGATGCAAAAAATGGAGGGGGTTATTATTGAGAGATTTGGCCCCAAACTCAAATGCACTTTTTTATAGTGGGAGTGCTGTAACGTGCTGTGTTCTGAGCAGAATGTTACCATCGAAGTCAAGGCTGGCTGGAGGCCACAGAAGTAGGGTCATGTTGAGGGGCTGCTGATTTCTGAAGGCGATAAGCTGCTCGTGGTTCACTGCCTGCTCTGACTGCAGTCCAAGGAACCAAGGGTGGCTACTGCCAAGCACTCTTTGTGAGACACCAGGGAGAAGAGAAATGGTTCCTGCTCCATGGGAGCATATATTCAGGAGCATCATCGGCCTTCACCCTTCCTATCCTGGCACCTGCCTGGGTTTTCAAGGCATTTTCCTCATTTTCTTTCTAAACTTGCTGGTTAGTCCTGCATGTGACTCCTTCTGTGGCACCTCACTCCTGAGCAAACAAAATTCAGTTCAACTCCAAATAAAATAATGGCTACACCTTGCTTCTAGCTTTATACTCAAGGCTGTCGATTCAGCAGAGCTTTCACCCCAGTATTTGGTGCATCTGCTAACATCAAATACCACTAAATGAAATTTACATCTCATTTAGACCATTTCTTTAGTTCTGTACTTTAAATGTCAAAGTATGTGGCCTCTATAGAAAGTAACCTATGAACTCAGGTTGCCTGAGGTTTTGTTTAAGCTTACCTGGAGAAACAACATGTCACAAACACCTGGGCTGCTGTGGCTCTTGGGACCTTTGGGGACAATGTGCCTTGCAGAAGGCTTTGCTGTGACTCTTGCTCTGGCCTGTGCTGCAAGGGCACTTGCATTTCAGGTCACTTGCTGAGTGCCAGCTTCCAAGGAAGATGACACTTCTGTGTCACACGAAGTGTGACTCAACTGCCATTATTTTGTACCAATATTTCTGGTGTAGACAACAGGAGTGAGAAATTAAGCCAAACTGGTTATTTGGCAAATTCAGGTGGTGTTTTAGCATGGTAAGAGATGGTTTATAATACATTAGTTAGAAACTCTGCTTCTACTGTTATATTTTTATGTTTAGAAAATATTCTTTTAAAATATGTGGCTAGAGGTAGAAAAGAAGATTAGAACAGCTTAGTCTGTGATAAAGGAAAATTTCAATTCAACGGGACTGCTGTAAAGGCCCTTATTTATTTTTCTCAGCAGTTGCATTTTGCCTTTCACTTGCTTGCCTGCAGCTTTAGTTGCTGTGGAGGTTTTCTTCTGTAAATTCTTCAAAGTGATGGATTTTCCCTTTGAAAGAATGTTTGACTGTAGAGAACTACAGAAGTGTAACCTTTTTTATTTTTTTCCTGTGCACATGTGATGCTTTGGGCTTTGAAAAGACGTGTGTACTGCCACCTCTTTTGTTAATTTGCATGCCAAGAGCCTAAAAATTTGCATTACTGGCTTCATACACCCCAACTGAAAGGAAAGGACAGTGATCTCCCACTCTTTCCTGTTAAAGGTCATCTGAAATACATGTTCCTCTCTGGTTCAGACTAGTGAGACATTCAGCATTTTTTGAATCAAAGAAACACAAGGCTTATTTTTATTGATTTAATGTTATGGTTGTAGCAAGAAGCACTAATGTACAAGATGTTGCACATTTGTACCCTCCCCAGTACTTACAATCAAGACAGAGAAAAGGCGAGAGGAAAACTCATTTTAATCTCTGTTTTAGAAACAGAAAGCTATGGCACAGAGCTGATGAGAAGAATTTGCCAAAATCATGTCTCCCAACTAAATCAGCATCTCAACCACAAGCTATTCCCCTTCTTGTTGGTTCTCATCCTTTTGATGTGTTCCAGCCTGTTAGGTAAAAGTAATTGTGTTCAGTTATGGCCTTGGACTCTAAAAAGATAATGGTCAAAGTCCGTGTTCTCATTGGACATTAAGACAGCAATAATTCTCTTATTTAATAAGAGTCCATACAGAACCAAAGGTAATAGTCATTGTCCTATAAGGGTCAGTACAAAACACTTTAAATGCACACCTTTAGTCCAGGGATAATGTCAAACAAATCCCAGTACAATTCCTATGAAAAAGCCACTGGAAAATGTCAAACAAATCCTAGTACAATTCCTATGAAAAAGCCACTTAGTATAGGAAAGATGGTGGGGTAGGACCAGCAGCCTGGGACTCAGGACTCCCAAATCGGTCAGCTTTATGCCATCTAAGCGCACCCCAGGTGCTTTGGAAGCACACCAGGCCCCCACAGGATAAAGTCTAAATGCCAGCCATGCACTGTAAATGTGTCAAATCAAAGATTGGCTTTTATCACCAATTCCATAGAAATGCTACTAAACAAGCCCTTCACCTTAGCTGGAGCTCAGGGGTACAAGTGTGCAGTGAGTGAGTGCACACTGACACTGGCCTTGCTTTAGAGCTGTGATCTCAGCACGGGCAGCACGGTCTGGCCTGATGCATTTTAATCACCACTGCAATACGAGGCTTCTGAAATGCTGTGGAAGTCATGATGCCATAAACCCACTCTTTGCCAAAAGCATTTGGAAATATGAGGCTTCCTTTGCAAGGGCCTTTTTCCTGACACTCCTAAATGTCAGAGAAAGTTCAGTTCTAACACATGAAAAGATGCCTAAAAATACTGAATATTGTTCATACACTTAAAGAACTAGTTTTTGTTGCAAGTGAAAAATGTTTCATAATTAGAACACAAAACATTCATGAGGAGCTACATGCAATTCATCATCTAAAGAATTTAAATCATTTAGCTTCAGATAATTCAGCTTTGATCCATAGACTATAAGAGTCAACATTTCCTGAGGTGTTTTCACAGACTTTTGAGGACAGTCTTGAGTTCATTTGTCTGTGTGTCTGCTGCAGGGTCTGGTAAAACATTCTGTTACAAAACTGATGGCTACAATGGTAGGAGTGTTTAGATAGCAGAAAAAGGGATGTTAAGCTAAAATAGCAAAGCTTTCGTTAATTTTTCAGGCTCTGTTATGTACCTTTTAGCTTTTGGCTGCAGCTAATCCATTTGAATGTTCACATAAGTTCCAACTTTAGGCAATGAATTCTTAAAAATGTCTTATTTTGCTTTTTTAAGATGTTGCTGTGTAATGCGTGTACATTAAGAAAAGTTGTTGCTTTTAGGGTAGAATATACCTTTAGAATCTATTTACCTCTCTGAAATCCAATATAATCTTTGAAACATTAACTTTTGAGATAGCTAATAGTTTTCCTTTAGGACAGTCAGATGCTGTCATTCTTTATTGTATTCTTTGGCATGAGGGGCATTGGTTTTCCTTTTTAAATATGAAAAATTTCTTTAAATAATGTTTAGGTTTGGAATATTAAATCAAGTGCTGATCAATGGAATGCAACAAGTGTATAATATCCTAGAAGCTGTTTCACCCATTTACTTCTCCTGTGATCTGAAAACCATTTAGACTAAAGAGAAAGTTCAAACACTAAATTTAAATGACAGCTTTAAAAGAAAAAGGACAGCTGTTCTCCAAGAATTATGTCCCCTGGACTTGTTAAAAGATGGGTACCTCTGCCTCTTTGGTAAGAAATACGTGCATTCCTCACTCATGGCTCCTAAAAACTAACTATTTATTTCACAGGACCTTAATTTCAGTGCAAATAACCTAGGACAACCCTCTATCAGCTGTTGTTATTGTTAGCTCGCGTCTCTGTCACCCTAAGAGATGGCACCATGTATTTCCATGGTTAGAATGTTTATTTTTTCAAAGTAACTGGCTTCCTCCCTGGCCTGTATCCATGAACAGCCAGCATCTTCCATGGTTGCTCATTTCTACACCTTTACAAGCATTAAGTTAGGATTGTGGTGAGCTGTGTTGGATTTGTGCTGAATGCACCCTAATATAGATATTAACAGTGACATTGATAATAAAGAGATGTTTTTGTTGTGGCTGAGCAGGGCTTAGACAGAGACAAGGCCTTTTCTGCCTTTTATTCTGCCACGCTGGAGAGGGAGCTGGAGATACCTGGGAGGGTGGGAGGAGACACAGCAGGGACAGGGACCCCAAGTGACCAAAGGGATATTCCAGACCATGTGAGATCAATCTCAGAATATAAAGTGGGGGGAAGAAGAGGAAGGGTGATGTTTGGGGTGATGGTGTTTGCCTTCCCAAGTAACTATTGCACATAATGGGGCCCTGCTCTCCTGGAGGTGACTGAACACCTGCCTGCCCACGGGAGGCAGGGAATTAATTCTACTTTTGCTTTCCTTGTTAAAAAGTCTTTATTTCAACCCATGAGTTTTTAGTCTTCTGATTCTCTCTCTAATCCCACTGCTGGGGGAGTGAGTGAGTGTCTGTGGGGGGCTTGGCTGCTGGCTGAGGTTAAGCCACAACAGTATTTTTTCACCTCACCGTTTTCAAGATTTGAGTTCTCTGTTTTGCTTGAATGGGACACCTTGAGAGTGCCTTGGGAGAGCTACATTCAAATGAGTTCTCCCAAACACATTTTCCATGTCTTCTTTTATCTGATTGAAATGTGTCTTACAAGTTAGTCACATATGCTACAAAAGGCCATAGACTGCATACAAACATGTTTAATGAAGCTGAATACTGCAAGCATAAGCAGCAAAAATATTTTGTTTACTTAACATTTATACACACTCAAGTAAAAGCTTGTTACATTTGGTTGGCTATGCTTGTTTTCAAAAGGGACCTAGAAGGCTGAAAAAGTTAAATAAATCAACATATGCATAACAACACAATCATTCATATTAGCATTCTAGTTAAGTCAATGATTAATTCTCCTTTGAGGACAAAGTGTGGTAAAACAACTCTAGCCTAATATCTAGTAGCAATATTACAGTCAACTCAAAATTCCAGATTATATCAACACATGCTTATGCAATACAGGAGAAACTTTCATACCTGGAGTTTAAAGAGAAATCTGAATAACCATATGCTTATTTGAGTATTTAAATATAGGTTGAAACTAGCTACTCTCCACAACTGGCTTGTAGATATCTACTCTGTCTGCAAATAAAGAGGTCACTAGTGTTCCCTACTGACTTGAAATGGCTGAACTGGAAGAGCAGGATAATGTCACAGCAGCAGCAGAAAGGACAATACCTGAAATACATTGGCTCTTGTCAGAAATGGATATGAACTCCAATGGGAAGATGAGAGACACTACAACAGTATAATTTTGAAAACATGACTAGCTGCTCTGTCTTGGACAATCTGGATATAAGGAATGTTATAACTGAGCATTGAATTAAGGAACGTGGAGTTTTTCCATGCTGATAAAGAGTCCTCTGTCCTGTTTGTCAGTAAAGATCGCAATACCACAAAGCGTTACCCAGCTGGGGGCTGTAAGAGCAGCACTGGAGAGAAAACTGAAACCTTCTGCAGCAGGTCAGTCTTTTCATGCTGACTCAGAAGACAGGAAACTGAGCCTTTCCTCTTGGAGACAGTGAAAGGTAGTATAGGATGCCTCGTGGATCAAGAGGGAGTTCACAAATGCCTGGAAAAAGCAGCTTTCCAAAGATTTTAGTTTGTGACTAAGGCAAAGAGGGAATTTCTTCTTTTAGCAGGACTTAGGAGAATGGGACTTCCAATATCCAAACCAAGAAGCTGAGATGGGAATCCTTATTTCCTTGCTCTGACTGTCCTTAAAAATGTGTGCTCTGAGGTCTCAAAAAGGCTTATTAAAAGTTCCCTTCGGCTTATTAACTGTTCTTACCCCGCTCTCCCCTCTTTCCAATTTTCTTTCCAGGGAAGAAGAAGTTTACTGAGAATGATTGTGGACAATAGTATGGCTATGGAGATGGAAACAGCAGCTGAGTTCATGGATGATCTAGTGGTTCCAGATAGAAGTTGGTAGGCAAATATACTCTATGCTTGAATAAATCCCTGAGAAACCTGATCTGATCTTCTTACTTGGAGCAAAAAGTGGGACTTGAGATCTTCTGAGGCCATTCTAACCTGAAATATCCAATCATCCTATGAAAATGAAGAATCTGCTTTACAGAAACCAGTGCAGATATTAGGACAGAGAAGATTGTTCCCATTTAGAAAATAAATTATATATTTTGATAAAATTGTATTATGACAATTATTTTACAGTCTGAAGTGACATAAACCTGATACAGGAATTTCTGTTTGCCTAATGTGAGCCTATGGAGAGAGCAGTGTGAATCTTGCAGCATTGATGCAGTGCTACAAGATTCAGCTGGATATAACCAGGACCACATTTTTAATTAGGGAAGCACAGAATAGAAGATTAAAAACATTGCTAAGAAGTTTTTACATTAACTTTGTTAATATGAAAAAGATTCTTTAAAAAATGGGCATTTGCAACCTCATGTTATCTATACATCAAAGCAAAATGTATTTGCCTTGATTCTAAGGTAAGTTTATATGGTTATAAAGATCTTCCTGAACAGGTGAGGTAAGGGAGAGGAAGAGGGAGGTTGTGAGTTCACATTTTTGCTTTAATATTTTCCACTTCTATAATCTCTTTTATCTAAGGATTTCAAAGCACTCTATGGACATTAATGAATTAAGCTTCACAGCAGTCCTGAGAGAAAAGGTAATGATTTAAAGATTGAAATTCAAAGAGATGAATGGGTATAAATGGGAAATAGCCTTCCTAAAATATCATATACTATTCAGACCATATGGAAAATCCCCTATTTTCTTCTTTCTATCTCTCCCATGTGCCTTCAAGTCAATTCACAGCGCTGGAAAAATTGGTGAGAAGTGTTTACAACTGTTTATATACAGACAGATTGGATGCAATGACAACAGTGGCAGCAGAAAGAAACAGGGAATACATCAGACTGAAATAAACCATGTTGTTTTGAACATGTTAAACTTAATTTCAGTCTATAGACCTAACAGGTTTTACAGAATACTTTAGTACTGGAATGGATTTGCTTTACAAATTACCACATTCAGGACTGTATGAAATCATTTATCCAAGACAGTAGAGTTGGAGAAATTCTCTCCTGCTCAGAATCAAGCCCAGTCTCTGAACACAGAGGCCACAGCAAGGAAAGAAGTCCTAGTGCTCACTGGAATGCACAGTATACGGTACATTAAAATGCACTTACTTCTTTAATGTCCAGTTGCTTTGCTGTGCCTTTTCTAATCTGACAAGTTTTGTATATAAATAATTCTATTGATAGCTGGCAGAATTCATCCCAAAGGATGTGGTATCATGTGCAATGATAAAAACAGCATCTTTCAAAAAGCAGGCGAAGCCTTTGATGCACAGGGACATGAAATTTCAGGAGGTCTGTGAAGTCTTGCAACTTTTCTTCCCCTTTTATGTGTCTCCATTGGTCACAGATACACTTTGCTCTCAAGCACATTTGCAGTCCTCCAAGCTGTAAAAATTCATAAGCAGGACCCAAAGGGGAAGTGCTTTCTATCTTCCAAGGAGAATATGTGCTATAATCACGTAATGAGAGATCCCTCTTGATGTACAGCTTTCATTCAATGCAAGAGTTAACAGTCATGCTAAGGGCATGTAATTTCCTAACTCAAGTTCTTGCTGTCCTGAGGCATAAGGAAATGAACCTCTTTGCAATTTGATTTTTTTCCAAATTGTTTTTTTAATTATTCGTACTTTGAACAAAGCTAGAAACTGGAAAGTATCTGCTTACAAAGAAAATAGCCTCATATCAATCTAGAAAACCTGCAGTTACAAGTGGAAGCTCATTTCACACTATAAAAAGCAAACAAGACCTGAGTTCTAATACATGTATATTAGCCTTTATTTACAATTATAATAATCAAGCTTCAAGATAAACATCTAGGAGCAAGTTTTTCTTTCCTGTAGGAGGGCATCTATCCCTCTGAAACTTCTCTAAAGTCTGAGAAAGTAAAAGCAGATGTACAAAGTCATGCCAAAACCCAGTTTTGTTCAAAGTCCTATCCCTAACAGAGCTCAGTAACCAAAATCTGTGAGAAGACAGAGGAACAAACCAAGCACAGTTATATTTATGTACTGTGTAGTCCCAGCTTTCAGCAATTTGTGGCTCACAGCCTGAGCCAGGCAATGGTTCTTGTTCTTGTATCAGAAAAGAGAGTAAGTGAATACTCCCAAGTCTTCTTCTGGAAATGAACAGCTGGGCATCATAGGCACCCAGGCATCCTGCACAATTCCCTCATCTCTTTCTATAGGTAAAGCTGTGTATGAATTCCCATAGGGATGCAGGGAGAAGACAAAACAAAACCCTTCTCATTGATGCCCAGTGAAAGGACAGGAAGAAATGGGCCTGAGGTGAAATACAGGAAATTTCGTTTCAGTATTTTTAAAGACTTGGTTTGGTTTTCTGGGGGTTTTTTGGTGGGTTTGTTGGGCTAGTTTTGGCTTGGGTTTTTTTTACTTTAAGGGTGATCAAATGCTTGAACAGGTTGCTGATGTGGCTGATTCTGTTTGAGCAGGGGGCTAAATTGGATGAACTCCAGAGATGCCTTCCAACCTCAACTACTCTTGAGTAATACTCTGTGCGAAATATTCTTGGATAGCAAATAGTTGTGTGCTGCAAAAGGTCCAGACCCAAAGAATTTATATTCTTTCTGGTTTGAACCAGAACTTGAAACTTCAACTTCTGCAGCCCAAACTCTTGTGCCCTGTAGGGATGACTCCTGTTGGGCCAGAAAGTCACAATTAAAACATTCCCCCAATATGTGGATATGACAATTGCCTGGTATGTTTATCTTTAGTTGATTTGTATGAGCAAGACAACCACCTTTGAAACAGGGGCTGTTCCAGCAAAAACTTCTCTATTTTTTTAAACCTTTTGTGTAGCAGATGCTTGTGCACCAGCAGTTTTTCATCAACAGAAGTTGAGTTGAGTTTTTCGCTACAAAAATACAAGCAAAAATTTGAACAAACAGTTTTAATGACTGGTGACAAATATAAGATCAAAACAATCTCTCTGGTCCTGCAGTATATAGATTATAAGTAAGCAGAAGAATACATAGAAAAGGAAAGAAATGTAAGCTTTTGAGAAGCCTGCAAAATCCGAGCTCCCAAACTGGGCTTCACCACAATAGTCTTGGCTTCTAGATAACTCTGCGACCCTACAGTGGCACACACAAATAACAACTGAGATGCACATCAAAGACAGTATTAATCAGATATTGAAAATAAATGAATAAAGGAAACGTGTTTGTTCCCAAGACAGGTTAGCTGAATATTGAGTTGTCTTCTTGTTCACTCCTGCTGCTGCCAAATGCACCTGCTATGGTGTCTCCCTTTTTTTGTAAACTCTACAACTATCAATGGTTGTTAGTTATCACACCTTGTCCTATTTAAACACCATATAATCAAATTTTCATTTCAGTTAACAGGAACTGTCTTTGTTTGCAAGTACCTGCAGCCATGCTAATTTAATCAGTTCAAGCAGTTACAGAAAATTAAAACCCATCTTAACATTTAACCAGAATTTACTGGACTGCCAAACAAACCTAATACATTCACTTTATACTGGCAGTCCTACCCTGTGGCACTTTAAAATGCATAGTATTTTACACTTTAAAAGACATACAGGGGGGAGGGAAGAAGAGTTGCAGGTGAACCCCAGCTGGGAAGTGTGCACTGAGCACCTCTGTATGAACCAGTTGTTACCACGGGTGCTGAATGAACCAGGCAAGAGGGAGCGTGAAAAAGAGCAGCAGCCACAGCATGAGCCCTCTGCAGGGCTCAGCTGTTGAGGATGGGCCAAAACAGACCTCAAATTGGTGGCAACAAGTGCCTCAGGTGAATGTCTCTCCACCTTTTTAAAAACTGTTGAAATAAAGCTGAAGAAGAGCAGGAACAAAGCCTAAAGAACCTAGAGGTCCAAGGTAACCACAACGGGATGATGTTTATTTTGGCTAAGTTCTTCTTTACATTCAATGTCTTCTAGGCTTTTTGAAGGAAGGAGTCTTTTTCTTTCTTGAAGACTGAAATAAAACTAATACAAACAAAAGGTTGCTGTATTGCTTTGGTAATTTCACTTGAAATGTAACTGCTACTGCTTATGCTTCATAGGAGAAGTTTCTCTCTGGGAATTGCATGCAAGAGACCAGGTCTTTGAACATAAAAAGAATCCATACCCTTAATCTATGAATCAATCCTGTAAATCCAAACATGCTTGCCTTTCCCACTTCCCAGCTTAATTTGTTAATTTATTTTTGTTTAATTTTATTATTTTTCTGTCTGGGTGGGGGAAAGAGGGAGTGGGGCAAAGAATGTTATGACTATTGACCTGAGACAGTCTCCTGGAAATAATCTAACAGCAGGGAACAGTAAGTCCTTTTCAAAACCAATGAAGCAAGAAAATGCTGTTGACCAAGCTACTGTGAGAGATTTGAGGGAGGGGAGGGGGTAAAATTATGGAAAAGAAGGAAGAGAAAGGATAAAACTGTGCCTTAGACTCATACTTACTGTTTCCTTTAAAAGAAGCCCACATATTTCCAAGGCCATCACTTTCATGGGATCTCTGTCATAAGAGATGCATCTCATTCCAAGGAGATGCAGTTTTTAGCAGCAGTCACATCTCATGCTTAGGTTTATGGCTGCAGGAGTTCTGCTTACAGCGTGCAGTGCTACACAGCCTTGGATTTTCCTTGATCTTTGTCTCTTTGCAATGCCCCGTGGTAGCTTGGAAAAGAAAGACAGCATTTCTGTACTGTTAGTATCTGTTTATATCCTTCTTCAGGGGAGCTCTATGGATTCTTACTGTCTCCGACGTAAGAATTCTGAAATCTCCACGTTTATTTAAATGCACTTTAATTGGGCGTAACTAATAAGAACAAACAAGCAAGCAAACAAGCAAACCAACCATATTCCCAGTCCTAATGAGATCAGCAGCATTGCCAGGACCATGTTCCCTGTGAAATTATGGCCTTGGAGAGGCCCTGAGCGTGAGGAGGACCTTGCTCATATATGTTTTGTTACTTCAAGACGCTACTGCCAGTCCCAGCTGGGTCAAGCACCACAGCAAAATTGGTCCTAGGAACACAGGTAGTACAGATATTAACTATTTGCTTCCTACAGATGGTTTTTCCACTACAAAACCCCTTTTGTTTCAGAATTACAATGGACAATATGGATATATTGTTGAACCTGTACCTAATGGTAGTTAAAAAAGTAATAAAATACCTATATGAGCTCTCAAATAAACAACATTCACCATCTTAAAGTGCTTAAGAAAGACTGTAGATGATGGTTGTGTGAGAGAAACTTCCCACTCAGGATTGGGGTTTTGTTTGTGTTTAATGATCTTTGGTTCTTTTTGCTGATCCTTCGTTCTTTTTGTGCTTGTGCACAGGCACATGGAATAGTTACTCACTCAAATACAAAACCCTCGATGTTAATTCATCTTTTGAGTTAATCCATTTACTCTGAAAGCCAAGAGACTGAAATTATTATTGTTGGGGGCTGACAGTTGGGGCCTCCATCAGGAATCTGTAGCAGTGGATTTGACTTTCCTGACTCCTCATCATTTTCCCCACATCAGGCCCACTAATCTAAACTGTACATAAACAAATGGAGGTTATTGTTTGTGAGCATTAGAAAGTTCAAAACTGAAGCTGTGTATGAAGTCTGGCTTTTATTTATGGTATTTGTTGGTGAAACAGATGCTATTTTCCCACCACATCATAAAGGAGAGTGGAGTCCTGCTCAAAACTGTCAGAAATAATTTATTCTTTTTACTCAGATATGTACGGCCACTATTCACACAGAGAAACTTTGTGAATAAGTTAGCACATATTTACATTTTTAACTATGATATCACACCTCATGATTCTTTTTCTAAGGACAAATTCCATGCTTATTTCAAGAAGTAAAAACCAGAACAGAGGAGGCAGGCTCTAAGAACATTATATAGTTATCTACAAAAGAAATTTCCTCTACTGTATCAAAGGCAGATGTTCTGCAGAAATACCAGCACCAATGTGCAGGAAAAAAATAAATCTGAACTATTGATAAAAGAGGAAGGATACTTTTCCCCGTGTTTAGGTATCAAATAAATAGTCAAGAAAATGTAATGAAAAAAATAAAGACTAAACAAAAAAGCCACAAACCATCTTTTGGGATGAAAGCAAGCATGTGTAATGGGAGCCCAAAGGGTAATGTATTCAGAAAGCTGTAAGTGCTAAAAATGAAGGCTTAGAATGAAAGCAGCTCTTCAGCCTTAACTCTACTGTCACTAACATAAAGCTTTAATCTTTTTTTCCTATGTTCTCATTATTATCCAAGCACTAAGTGTCAGTTAAGAAGATGTAAGAGAGCGGGAATTTTCAGTGGGGTGGAAATCTTTTACTGCCTGTTTTCTTATATATAGGAATGTTACAATTTTGTGATGGCTTTTAACTAATCTTGGGTTTACTGCTGCTGTGACAACCTTTTAAGGAGGTAGAATGTGAAATGAAATGATACTGCTACACTCTAATAGACTGAAAGGACTTTTTTTTTTAACCCAAAGTAGCAGTTTCAATATTAACACTGGAAGGGTTGAAGCCCATATCTGTGTTGAAATGGTGAAAGAAGCAGAAGCAAATTTGCTAGCAAGGAGGAAGAGACACACTTCAAGCTTCTGATGCTTGTTTTTTTTTTTTTTTTTGAGGGCTGGTAGGTAGAATACAGCTGCCTGGAGTCAAAGAATTCCTTTATTTGCAGATTTTCTTATTAGTAGCAGAAAGTATATTATATTTTTACCTAACTATTTTACAGAAGATAAAATAGAAGCATTGCAAAGAGAAATGATTTATGAAAAAGGTTCTCCTTGTCCACCATCTGTCATTCTTTCATAATATAGCTCTTGTAAGAATAGTCTCCGTGGTGTTTGAAGCACTGTTTAAGGAATAAAATATTAATCAGAGCAAGAAGGAAAACAAAATATATCCATGAGTTAGCAGTCAATTTCAGCCTACTGTTTGTTTCACTTCATAACTGGATCTTTACAAGGTTTCAGAGTTAAGGCAGATTATGGATTTTAGTGGGATACTTAAATTTTGAACTGATCAAAGAAGAAATTTGGATTCATTGTATTCACTGACTTCCTTTTAGAGTGAAAAGAATCTTTGGCTGCAATTTCTAGTATGTGTACAACATTTTATTCTTTTTCAAAAGGATGCATGGAAATGATAAATATGTATATTGAGGTACATTAATAGCATTTGTTCACTGTTTCCGTGAGACCTAAATGTAGTTGACCAGACAGAGATAAAATAACTCTCTCTATCCTAGAAGGATACGAAGTTGAGTTCACACAAAAATTTGTAGCTCAGAATAAAATATACGCTGCTTATTCACACAGGCAAAAATAGAAATTGTCTTTGGGGGTAACTTCTTACTAAGTTGTTATATGCAGGACCTTGATCAGGTAGACCTGACTAACACAGAACAATCTATTATATTTTACTGTAGGTACTGGATTTTCCATCCAGTATTTAAGAACCTAGGGCACAAGACCTAGTAGCTCATCGACAGAAGCTCTGTTTGCTGAGCAAACTTATTTAGTGCTATTTTACATAGTCCTTAAAGGAACAAGGGCCTCCTTCTTCTTCATCCCTCTCCCTACAACTGGAGAAATCATTAACACAGCAGAAAATCTTCAAAAAGACATTCCTCTGTATGGGGAGAGCTCTTCAGCCACTTCATAGCATGAGCTGGAGGATGAAACAGCCCAGTCCTTATTTAACCACAAACATTTTCTTAAGAAATAGTCCAGATCATCATGTTCAAGTTTTCAATCCGTGTATGTCATCACTCACACAAGAAAAATGACATTACACCTCTTCCAGAGAAAGTGATTTTAAAATATCATCAGTACAGTTTCAGCTATGTTAACAGCAAGACTTAACTGCTTATTATACATTAATTAGTCTTACACAGGGCTTTAGGTTGGGGGGTTTTTTTTGGTTAACAGTAAAATGAAGACGTTTAGGACCCAAAGTGTTCTAATGCCAAAGAGTTTCTGTGCTCTCTACTCTGAGGGTAACCAGGCAATAAAATCCTTTGGTCACCCACAAGGAAAGCACTCAAGGCTGCAGTCATGCATCCAAGCATTTGGGTATTGTCTTCCAGTTCCTCAATTTCACACTTTGCTAGAAGCATGCAATGACAGCAAGTTTCAATTACTCACATCTGAAACAATATTGGTGAGCCTGAACTGCAGCATTTGAATCTGCACTTCTGATATGGAGACAATATCATTTTGAATTTTCTAATGCTGGCTGGTTATCATAATTGTGAACACAGCTTTCTGCATCCTGAAGAGACATCTTAAAGCAGGGACATGGCAACAGACACATTACTTATTACAAATCATGTAAGTGTGGTAGCTTTTCTCAGCAAAGAAAAAGCATTTCTTCCCTTAACCTTAGAAGAAATGAAATGCATCCCCTGCTGCCATAAGCAATGACAGAAAGCAACGTTTTAAAATACTAAGTGGTTGCTCTATTTATTCATACCCATGGAAATGACACGTTATCTTGCCATGTGCACAAATGGATTCACATCCATAAATCGCAAGTAATTCAGCAAAGTTTACTGCAGTACAGTTAACTCATTTTGGGGACCTGTCAGTTCTGCTAGCATCACCTCCATTGCCTCAGAAGAAGATGGGAATCAGTCCAAAGGATCATCGAAGGAAGCACAGTCGTGTAGCGTATTACTACAGCAACTCCTCAATTGATATAGCAGCAGCTAACTAGTGTAGACTTCCACCCTGGAGCCATTTCTACATGAATACAGGGATGAGTTAATACTGCCTGAGCTAAACTCGCTCTTATCTCACCCAGAAATAGCTTAGTGACCAGGAACTCCTAGGTCCAGGACTAGCTTTTCTGTTACTTTATCATGAGGAAAAATAATAGCCATATTCAGTATTTAGTGGTCATCTATTCCCTCCCATATTCCCCCTTGCTCCAGGAAAACAAAGAAACATTGAAACATGTCTGCTGCTGGAGTGCACTCCACTTTCTATAATTAACCTTGATGAGAAACTCATTTTAGAGAGGGTTGGGTTTTTTCCACAGAGAAGGGAAAACAGATTAATTCCTTGGCAACAAAATTCTAATTAATCAAAAATGTGGCTCTATTCATACTTAGCTTCTTCATTACAATAAAATATCAGATGTTTACTGCTGAAATTATAATCTTGATTCAATGCAAAATCAGGTGGCTCTTAAGATTTAATTATAAAAATAAAAATTAGGTTTATTGACTCCACACGAGTATTTATCTTGATCTGTGATTCACTGATTACAGGCAGAAATTATTCCACATGAGGCAGGACTTTCTGCAAACAACTGGAGGGCCGTGCTTATCTTCAACCCAACAGCCTGTCAGTCACCTTGGCAAACCATCCCTATGAACTGCTTTGCCCAACCCCCCCGCACCTCATTCCAGCAATTATGTGAAGGAAAACAAAAATTTCAGGAGCAATCTGGCCCATGTGTAAAGGCCGCTTAGGGCACTACTCGCGCTGCCACCAAGGTCATTGGTGTGATTTTTGGTACACAAAAGGTTCCCTTGAGCCTTTTCCAATATGAAAGTGGCTTTCCATGTCAATTCCCATCCCTCATCCGACTGCATTTTCTTTGGGAACACATCTCTCCTCTCTTAAGCTTACAGAATAGGGAGCTTTTGTCTTTCCATAACTGAATGAACTTGACCCTGCTTCCACCCAAATCTGCTGCTCAAATCAGGACATGACCCTGGTTTTGATTCATGTATTTAAGTGCTTGAAACTTGTCTGTCAATGCTAGTTTGCGCATGCTATAAACTCTGAAGGAAAAATATTGAGCTTTACTCACCTGATAGTGTCTCTCTTTGATCATATGTTCAGATGAAATCCAGCTGTTGAAAAGGGAACTAAAAACCAGCAGTGGTTTTTTCTGTTCCTCCACAGATTTGTTGAATGTGGGGAAATGGAGAAAAGAAAGATGTGTCTGAACCTTGCTTTGCCCCTCCCTGCCCCCAGATAAAAAAGCACTCAAGAATTTACCTTTTCTTAATGTAAAGACAGTAATTTAAATAGATTAAGAAAGCAATGGATAGCTAGGCTAAATGAATAAAGGGGACATATTCTTGCTACTACAAGCTCAAGGGATGGTAAAAAGCTGAGCTCTTAACATAGTAAGCTGAACCCTCACCCTCCCAGGCCTCTGTAATTTTGATAAGTAACACCTTCTTTCCCTCAGGATTTTTTGGTCTACACCATCTTCTAGAATAAAGTACCTCTGCTCCATCCAGAAAAATTCATCCAGGGAAATCCTCCCTAGTGAGACAGTTGAAGTTCTTCTCTGCACGTTTGAACTTCCCTGCCCTATCTCCTTCCCACAGGAGAATATTCCCAATTCTTCTGTTGAAGCCCTGTCACTTGTAGAGCATGGCTGACTTTTTATTAGGACAGAAAAAGAAATACATTGCAATGGAAAAGTGAGGGAAGCCACCTGCCATTCTTGCCCTACACCAAACAACAAACAGGCATTTTGTGTGAAATAATCACTGAAGGCACCACGAATACCTTCTCACAGATGAAGGTATTGTGACAGGTTCTAATTCTTTTTCATTCTTATAAAAAGAATGAAATAATAAATGTTTGGCCCAATAAATGTTTATTTGTCTATAATGCAGAAAATGTAAGATAATCCCAAGCACAGCCAGGGACAGCTGTTTGGAAAAGCTGGAAGGGTCTCAATATCTGAAGTCCACAATCAACTAAATACAGCAACAATTCTAGAGAATCTAAGGCCTGCTTTCCAACAAGCACCTGATTGCTGGAAAATCCATCCTTGTGTATTTTGTGGTGGTGTACACCATATCAAAATAGAGTCTTTATTTCAGCTGATGCTCCTGGACGCTCCTGTAACTCAGACAAGAAGCAGCAGGAGGAAATAGGTGTAAAACAGCTGGTTGTTGTCCCAGCCTGCTGACAAATCACACGCTTCTCTTCCTTAAACTAACACCTTCCCTTCCTTAAACTAAAACTGAAAAGCCATCCCTTGCTGTCGAGGATGCACAGCGAGCTTCTCTCAGGATAAATGATTCTTGAAAAACGTGCCTTCGTGCCTGTTAACAGCCCATTATGCATCATCTCGGGAGCACAGCCTGCCCAGTGTCTTTCCAGGCCCCTGTCATTTTAATGGACAACTCTCTGTTGTGGCTAAACACTGGACCAGTCCGTCCAGGGGGAAAGGGAGCCAGCGCTGCACATCGCCCATACCTGAGTGACAGGCCACGTTCTGGAGTGCAGCCAGCAGGGAATTCGCAGTGAAAACCCCAGTTCATCATAATCTTCGCCGGATGCAGATTATTCCCCATGTCAGATTATTCAGAAGGAAAAAACGCTCTTTGTTAGAGCACCACACATTTTCCTGCATTCTCCGAGGGGGAAGAAACAAAACAGAACAAGATAGCTAAGAAATTAATATTCAAATGCATTTAAGGTTCTTTTTTTTTTTTTCCCATTGTATCTTCGCAAGAAAATATCCTCAGAGAATTATCATTTCTGTGAAGAACTGGCAAGGCTTCCAAGCAGAGCAAACTGGATTTTATTCTGATGGGCACACCACAATGTGCATTTGTCATCCTCTGTGCCTTCCTGGAGCATGAGAATTACTGCATTGTACTGCCTATGCCAACAACCTTATCTGGAATATTATAATGCCCAGAGAGCACCCTAAATGTATTTGTCTAGTTATTAGCTTTAATTGCTAGCCTTTCAGCAGGAATACAGTGAAAAGGTAATAGACACAAGTTTCCTTTAATAATAGAGGACTGTAAGTTATTTTCTCATGCAGTTTTAGGTTAATGTATATTTGATAATGCACTTTTTTTCCAGTACAAGTATTTCAAAAGAGTGAAACACGGCTTTAATATTAAAAAAAGCACCATCCTTTAAAACTTGATATTAACAAAATTTTTTATTTCTCTTGATGTCTGTGATATTTTTATCAAAACCTTCATTGCAAGGCTTTGGTAAATGACATTTTACAGTCATTTTAAGTAACAAAACTTGTTAATTAATCACAACATGAAGTTAAACTTATTTTGACAGCAAGAATTGCAAATAAGTTTTGAAAAAGAGCACTTGAAATATTTTGTCTACAAAATATTATTCAGTTACTTTATAAACTGAAAGTCTCAGGAGCCCACTGCTTGGGGGTGATGCACCTTTAAGAAGTCTATGAAACTTAAAGATCAAGTTAGTAATTTTTCTTGCTTGCGCTCTTTCCCTCATTCACCTCTGCCAGTTCTTCTAGTTCAAAGTACAGCTTGGCTGTCATTAGAATTTAAAGCACTAAGTATTTCATATTAATAACACAAAGCTTTGCAGAAATTCTCAGTCCTCTCATAGGTTAGAATTGCTTTCCAGGAGCCTAACAGGCTTCCAAGCAGAGTGTAAGCTCCACTGGGATTTTAACTAGAGCAGCACAGACTAGAATTCATGAGTAAAACCCTCCTGACCATCTTCTGTTTGCAAGAGTGGACACATGTGTCAGCACTTGCTATGCCAGCAAGTGTTACCTTGGTAGATTTATGCAGCAAGAGATTCAGTGAGAAAGTTATAATGAACCTCTGAGCATATTTAAGGAAAAGTAACTGCCAGAGATTAAGGCAAAGATAATTACTGTTGACATGTTTAATCCCTTCGTGGCAGATGAAATAATTCAGCTTGGTTGAGATGCTACATACAGAATGTAGAGGAATGTTTCAATAGAGATGGCATTTGGAACAGGAGATGGCAGGTACAAGTAAAGTTTATTTCAGGTATTATGGACTTTGTGGTGGATTTATTGCACTCAAGCAGCATTCTCATAGGGGAAAAAGGAAAAAGGTTATCTGTGCAGTGCTGAACAACTCTCTCTACATGCAAAAGACATGGAAAACTAGCTAATGGGGAGAAAAGTCTGTGTCCAACTCATAACAGAATTTTGCTTTTAATTGCACACGGAAAAAGCTCGGAATCCCCTATTCCCTTTATGCCATTATAATGCATGCCATTTCCAAGAAGCCAGGAATTTTTATTACCCATTCCACGATGTGGAATCCACAGCACAGACAAGCTAAGAGTCTGCCTTTCATATATACTTATTTCAAGGAAGATTTGGATAGAGGGCATGTGGTGCTGAACACCTTTGGAAAAGCAGAAGGTCATTCAGTAGGCAATCCTTTCAGCTGGGGAGATGGCAGAAGGAAGGAAAGAGGAATCCTGAGCCCTTGTTCAATGCATTCATCTGTACACCACAGACTTAGAGATGATTACAAAGCACAATCATGTCCCAGGGTGGGTGCCTGCCATGTTTGTGATACCTGGCAGCCTCTTGTGGGTGGGAGTATCCAAGAGCAGGCTTTAAATACACTTGGTGAGGAGCAAATGAGCCATCAGCAGTTAGAGCAAGGGAACCCACAGAGCAAGAAGATGAAAAGGTGGCTCAAGTTAGAAAGTCAGAGCTGGACAGAAGGTTTAAGCAAAACATGTGAAGCGCAAACTCAAAGAAACAGCTTTCAAATATGATACGGTACAAAAACTCAGGAAAAGGAGAATTACACTGACGCGGAGAAAAATCTTCAAACAGAAAATACTATTAATGTCCTCAAACTAAATTCATTCCTGATGTAAATCCCCTGAAACCAGTCATTTTGCAGTAGAGGAAAATGTCTTGATGTGAATGCAACATTATTCTGACTCAATGAGTTATGGCAAACAATTCAACATGAGAATATTGAGAATCTATTCAGTTGAAGTAGAGGAGTGAAGTATGTCTGTGCAATGTCAGTGTAGTCTGTTTTGTTAATCCTACAATACAAAGTATTCTGCTGTTGACATGCCCCTGAAAATTATATGTGTCATTTCTCAGCTAAAGCACTGAGGGGGGAAGGAATTTGTGTAAGGATCTATGTTCTGAGCAAACATTGACTTTTGGATGTGCCTGTGCAGTAGGAATCCTCTTGAATAAGGACTTAGATGCTGCTTGTTGACAAGAACCAAATGACATCAGGTCTTCAGAAAAATGCTTTACAGGCTGCTTTAGGAATCCGCGCTGGATTCCACTACAAATATGGGACAGAACTAATACAAAATAAGTCAAGAATTTTTAGTAGCTCAATCACTGAGGGAAATAAGATCTTCCAAAGGCTCCTGCACATAACAATAAACAGCAAGCTTTTTTTTTCACACCTAAAATACTTGGGTATATAAATAATAATTTACAAAGTAATCCTCTGCATCAAAGACATGAAGCAAGCAGACCTTTGCTCCAACTTATCCTTTCAGGAAATAACTCTGTGAAGGACTTGTCTGTATGTTTCTCTTTGGTAAGCAGAATTCCTCTTAATTTCTCAAAAATATTGACTCATTTAAATGGCCATGAGTCTCAACTCTTAGCAGAGACAACTCACCTCTGATATGTTGAAACAACAAAATCTAAAGTACACTAAAATAGTTTAGATGGTATTACCTGTGAAATGTTTGACTACAAAGAGGAAAATGCATTTGAAGTACAAACATGCTTTTTACTGAATACTCTAAACACTTAGCTCTAGATGTTCCAGTGCTAAGAAAGTGCCCTGTGTTTGATCTTGAATAAACACACATTTCTGAGCTCTTATCTTCTTTTCCTAATAATTTATCTTAGCAGGAAAAATATACCTAGAGAAGTGAAGCGCCGAAACTCTGTATCTCTATTTTTCTTTGTACCATGCTATTAATATTCTTGCAGTGTAGTTTCTGGTGCATGCATTAAGTTTTAATTAGCATTCCCTGAAATTATCATGCCTGGAAAAGGCATTTGTTTGTTTAGGAATCTAGGTTTTCATCATGTTTTGGTTTTGTTTCCTTCCCAGCCTTCATCTCAGAGCTTGACCAGCTGATTTAATTTGCCTAATTTTAAAAGATAATGTAACAAATGAAAGCAAATAAACTCAAGTTAAATTGAATCAGCTCATTCAATAACATGCCTTCATATGATTTAATTTTATGCAGACTAATGAATACAGAATTAGATAGGGCTGGAGTGGAGCGTGCCATAGGGTATGGGAGGAGCACTGCCACCTCCTGACCCGATGCCCTGCCCTGCACTGAGCGCTGCTCCCGCACCCGAATTTGGGGCTGCCAGTTATTCCTGCCCCAACACTCTCCCCTGCCTCCACACGAGTCCCCAGGCTGGCACGAGGCAGCAGCGATTCCTTTGGGTACCTGCATGCAGCTGAGGCTGTGCCTGTCTGCTGTGGAGCTGATCTTTCTGACCACCTGGGTTATGCAGCTGCCCAGAGAAGCTGTGGATGCCCCATCCATGGAAGCACTCCAAGCCAAGCTGGATGGGGCACTGAGCAAACTGGAAAGTGTCCCTGCCCATGGCAAGAGGGTGGAACTGGATGAGCTTGAAGGTCCCTTCCAAACCAAACCATTTTAGGATTCTGACTACATGCTGCTGCCTGTGGAGATATCGTCTGACAAAAATGCATGAGATGGCTTTTAGACATTGTTTTTTCAGTCTGCCGCATGTCATTTATTTGCCATCATTTCCCTGTTTAATCTTTAAAAGGTTTGGGTTTTGTTTTGGTTTTTGGTTGGGTTTTTTTTTGGTGGGGTTTTTTTTTTGTTTTTTTTTTGGTAAATCATTTAAAAGCCACTTAGTGCTGCTATACTCTGTACAGAATTACAGATGTCATTTTTCTGGGTAAATAACATGACAGGAGCACAGCCCGCCAGCACAGCTCCATGAGGAGCAGACAGAGAGGAGTAAAAGAAGTGTGACCTCTAGTGAATCCAAGTGCCCTGCAAGAGGCACAGCCTGAAGTTATCTGCACGCTCTGCAAAACTTTATTCATAGCTCAGAAATGAAGATATATTTTGCTACACTGCAACCCAGAACGAAGACAAGGACAAGAAAAGGATAAATGTTATAATCCAGATTTCTTTACAGTTTTGAAGTGACTGGAGAGATTAACATTACAGCAGCATCTGAATAAGGAAAAAACTATGGTTTGACTACTACCTTGTACTCCTGAAACTACTCTGCTTTCTTTTCATTTTTGTTGAAGGCAATTATTTAATTATTTATAATTAAAATACATAAAATATTTAACCCAATCTACTGAGAGATTTCTGAGGCATTTGGGAGTTTGGTTATATCAGGAATTTCTTGACTAGAAGTACATACCTGAGGAAGGCTGCAGTTTCTCCTTGAAACCCATCAGACATTAAAATTAAGGTATAATAAATGAAAAGTATCTATTGCCTTTAAAATTCCCTTAAATAAAATAAACATTACCAGAAAACATGTCAATTAAAAGAGACATTTGCAATAAACAGCATCACTAGCCAGGATTCCCACAGCAATGTTTCACCAGTGGAACTGGATGCTGAACTTGAGGGACTTCCCTGCAAATCTCCTGCTGGCAGCTATGATGTCGTTCAAATTCACAATTCTGGCCCTAGAAAGAGTAATCACAAAGTAGTTCCTTGAGAAAAGCAGCCTAAAATAGTCAGAGCACTCAGACAGCAGGGATAAAGCTACAGAAAGTTCAGTTTTCTGAAGGTTGTACAAATCACAGAATCTTTTCAATTAACATACTATCAGTGATGGTTATTGTTTGTTTGGTTGGGTTTTTTTAACTTTACAACAGATTACTCTCAGAAATGTAATCACTAAAGCCCCTTGCTCAGGACCACATCCAGAGAGCTTTTAAGTAACCCCAAGGATGAAAGATTGCACCTGGGCATTTTGTGAGTGGTCTTGTATATGGAATTACCAAATAGGAATGACTTCAGTAAAATTCAGTCTGTATTTTGTCTTTATGTGTGCCATTAATTACAATTCCTCTTGACAGAAGTGCAGCACCACATCCAGGAAGCACACGAGCACAAGATGCTGAACTTTGCTGCTTTGTGATCACGCTGAAACAAACCCATTGTTGACAACACGTGTTCATACAAGAAATACAACTTGAGCAGTGCATGCAAAGCACACCAGATTAGTGCTTTCTTTATCACAGTGCATCACTAAAGCTGTTTCTGGAAGAGGAAAATATCTACAGGCAAAGGAGGAGGGATGCTTAACTAGAATACAGGCACTGGAAGCACTTCATTTCACAAATTCTTTTATAATTTACCACTTTATCAGTGATTTGATTTGAGCAAATCACTGGGATATGCCACACATTCTCTTTAATCCACATGATGGTGCTTCAAGTAACTCTTTAGCTGAACCAGCGTAGATAAAATCACCTATCACTCTCCAACACTGATTTCTGGCATCAGGTGGTGTCTTGATTCTGCACAATATTTGAAAACAGCAAACATCTCGCACAAGGATTGTTGAGGGATTCTTAACAGTCAAGGCACTGAGACATGCACAATCCAGCCTTAACTTAGCTGAGCAAAATAAGTGAGAAGGTAAATATGTCCTTGAAATGCAGCTGTGAGGGAATTAGCCGCCAAGTGTGGACAATTCCAAGAATGTAAACAACTGAGTGTGTGAATGGCAGGTTGTAGAACCTCAGCTTAAGCAGAGCAACAGCAACAGTGTTTGTATGACAGCTCACCATTGCTCTAAGTGATTCGTTTAAATGTGTAAACAAGTAGCTAGTAACCAATGTATTGCTTGCATCTAGAGAAGTAGAAAATGTATATAAGTAACCTTCTGATCTGTAATAAACGGCTTCACCTGATCATATTGGTCTGCGTGTGATGACCCATGAGTTCCTTCGCAACAAAGGATCATCCCACAAAAGGCTTCAAGGTTATACATTGAAAGACCCATTATTAACCTGCTACTGGTGCCTTCAATTGCCTGTCAGGGACGTAAAATTTTTAATCCTTGTTCTTTTTCCTTTAAGAGGTACCTGGCAGAGAACATGATCACAGCTTCTTATGCCCAGGGCTACAGAAAGCAAGTCAAGCAAGAGCAGGGGGAAATACAAACAGTTTAAATTGATGGCTGCAACCAAGCATGCGCTTCAGTGCTCCATGTAATTCCATAATCTCAGAAAGGCAAAGGCAGTGGCATGGGAAGGAGCATGGTAAAAGAGGCACACAAGTTATTAACAGAATAATTATTTTAATAGCTGTAATAATCTTGGAAATTCTTTTAACCTTTACTTTAAAATGTCTGATACTGTTGTAATGGGCAGCTTGTAAAGCTGACTTGGAGACCAGGAAAAAGTCCCCTGAACAAAGGTCACAAGAGTGTGCTGTTTGAACAGAGATAATGGCTTCTTGATTAGCTGATAAAGTTAATTTTCAAAGCTCAACATAAATTAAATAGATATTCAAATGACAGCTTGAATGTAAAAGCCTGATTTTTTTTTTTCTCGGTTTGATTTTTGAAACACGTGAGTGCTCCTCATTTAAGTAAGTCAAATTCCATGTGCATTCCATGTGGTCATCCCTGGAGTTGTGGGGGGAAGAAAAAACACACATTTTTTTAGTATTTATAATGACACTTCTTGCGAATCACATACCGTCTCTGGATTACAACAAGCACACCTTCTAGTGCACCTTTTACAAAAAGAAACCCATACACAGTAATTGTATCAGAATGCAAACAAGGAAAAAGAACAAATGTCCACTCAAACCCCACTTTTTAAGGTGTGGCACATAGGTACTGCAAGAGAATAACCCTTGGCTGCTACATGGTTAGTGGCACCAAGGAGTGAAGGTCACTTTGGGGTAAATTTTTAAATTTGAATTTATAAGCTTTCAGACTGCCCTTTCAGAAAAAATTATACAGTTACCTTAAAAGGTTTGGTAATCCTAGCTGTAGCATAAAAACCAGCCGAGGCGAGGTGGGTTTGAATCCCAAACTCCCGCCTGCAGAACAAAAGTATTGTAACCCCCCTGATAAGGTCAGGGGCAACCTTATCACTCTCTACAGCTCCCTGAAAGGAGGGTGCAGCCAGGTGGGGGTCGGGCTCTGCTCCCAGGGAACAAGCCACAGGACGAGAGGATTTAGTCTTGCTTCGCCAGGGTTTTTTTGGTTGGACGTTAGGAGGAATTTCTTTGCAGAAAGGGCGATCAGACATTGGAATGGGCTGCCCAGAGAGGTGGTGGAGTCACTCACCGTCCCTGAAGATGTTTAAGGAAAGACTGGACGTGGCACTCACTGCCACAGTCGGGTTGACAAGGCGGTGTTTGGTCATAGGTTGGACTCGCTGATCTCAAAGGTCTTTTCCAAGCTAGCTGATCCTGTGATTTTGCGATAAGTGGCACCAGACGACCGGGACCCTTATCTGGGGGACACTAAAACCCTTGGCCAGGGGCGATCGAGGCGCTCCCACCCACCTGCGAGTCCCGCACTCGCTCAGCCCTTCCCCTTTTATCCTCTCTTTCTGCTAAGCGAGGGGCAGGGGAGTCGCTCCAGCCGGTGTCCGACCCCGGCTGCGGAGCTCAGCCTGGAGCCCCCGGCCCGGGGCGCAGACGCAAAGTGCGGCGCGTTCCGAGCGCGGCGTGCAGTATGTTTGGAGCAGGTTTCGCGGCGTGTTTTGAGCACGGCATGCAGTGTGTTTGGAGCAGGTTTCGCGGCGCGTTTCGAGCACACCGTGCGGTGTGTTTGGAGCAGGTTTCGCGGCGCGTTCCGAGCACGGTGCGCGAAGAGCTCCGAGGAGCGCGGCGGCCGCGCGAGGACCCCGCGAACGGGCGCCGGAGCGGCGGGCGGGACCCTGTGAGGGGCGCGCGAGGCCCGCGCGGCCGGCGGAGGAAGACGCGAGAGCGCGCGCGGAGCCCGGGCGGCCCCTAACGGAGCGGACGGGACGGGGCGAGGCGGCGGCGGGTAAATGGGCTCCGCTAAACCGCCCGGCGCCCCCCGTCCGCTCCGCCCCGCGACCCCGCAGCCGTTGGGGCGGGAGGAAGGCAGGGAGGGAGCGAGGGAGGGAACCCGCCAAAGCCCCGGCCCGAGCCCCGCCGGCGCTCGCCCGGCAGCGGGTGGCGGGAGGAGGAGGGAGAGGCAGTGCAGCGCCGCGCTCCCATTGGCCGCGCGGGGCGCAGCGCCGGGCGCTGATTGGCTGCGCCGCCCGCCCCACCCGCCCGCGGCGGCTCCGCGCGTTGAATTCAAATCGGCACCGGGAGCGGCCCCGCGCTTCGGCCGGGCCCGGGCGGGCGGCGGCAGCAGCGCCGCTGCTGGGGAGCTGCCGATGCTCCCGGACCGTGGGGTGCGCGGCGGGAGCGCCGGGGAGCGGGAGAGCGCGGGGGCAGCGTCTCCCCAGTGCTTGGAGGCGCCCCCGGCAGCACCGATGGGCGGCACTGGGCCGCGGCGGGCGGGGCGAGGCGGGGCGGGGCCGGGGCCGTTGGGCGGCGGGCGCGCGCGGGCCGGGCTGGGAGGCGGGAGGCGCCGAGACGAGCCCGGCGGCCGCGGAGGGCAGCGGGAACCGGCCCGTCACGGGGCGCCGCCAACCAGTGCCTCCCTCCCTCCTCCCGCCCTGCAGAGCCGGCGGGACCTGCGATGCGGAGCGGCGCGGCGGGAGCGGCGGGTGTCGCCTTCTGAGGCGGCGGGAGAATGCGGCCGGCGGGCAGGGAGATGGGAGCCGGCGATAAGGTAATTCCTCCGGTGGGCGAGAGCAGCCGAGCCCCGGGGCTGCCGCTTCCCGCGGGGCGGTGACAGCCCCGGTGCCCGCGCCCAGTCCCCCTGGGGGTGAAACCGCTTCGAGCGGAGCGATCGCGCGTAGAAACCGCGGGATGACAGAAACCGAGCGCGTTTTACCTTCGCTCTAATTTCTGTCCTTAACGAAAAGTTCCTGAAACTTCATCTCTCGCGACCCTTTTCCACCAAGTCCGTGAAGAACGCTCCTTCTTCCTGGCTTCCCTCTCCTCTTTTTATTTTCCTTGATGGGAAGGTGTGTGCAGGACCAGGTCTAACGATGTTTAAAGTGCGTTTGTCTCGGGCATTCTGTGGTGCTGTGATAGGGAAGCTGCGTTCGGGAGAGGGTCCCGCGGAGCTGGGGTGGCGCTAGGCTGAGCCCGCTTCCCTCGCAGTTGCAGGCTCGCGAGGCTTCCTGGAGCCCCCGGTACCTCACTGGAAGGGGCTCCGCGACCGCCACAGACCCCAGACCCATTTCTTGGAGGCACTGCGGGGCTGAGCGCGCATGCGCGGATGCACGGCGCGAAAAGCAAAGGGAATACGAGGGAAACGACAAGGAAGTGGATCGGTCCCGGGCTCCTGTCCACCCCTGATCCAGACCGCCCGGGCATCCCTTCCCTTCACTTTCCTCTCTTTATCCTCTCCTCTCTTATTCTGCCTCGGCAAGCCCCGCGATCATATTCCACACCTTACTCCGCACCCAAGTTCGTTGTGAGAGTTGGGAGCTTATTAAAGTTCAATGTAGAAGTTAAAAGCTTGTTAGCCAACACTTCTATGGCTGCTATATACTAGGCTGGTGGCCGGAGTTAAGGCGATTATAGGATAAAGGATAAGAGTTCCCTGACATATGGGCTGGTGTCTGTTTAGCCCGACAAGAATTTATAAGGAACATCACACTCGCTCCCGGCTCTTGGTATATTTCAGCCATTCTTTATAGCTCTCTGCTATGCATTAACATTTGTTCTGATTGCGTTTTCCTCAGAGGAGTGAAAAGGAAAATTACCTGAGGAATAAATGCCACGGGCTCCAAGCCTTAAGGCACAGAAATGGTTTCAGGGAAGGGACTCATTGGTTCAGAATAGAGCCAGAAATCTCGACTCGGAGCTACCCCAAAAATGCAATGGATCTCTATCCCCCTTTGAGTCTTATTGATAAATGGATCATGGTGCACCTGGTTTTTAATATTACCGTTGTTCTTTCTCTTGGTGTGTAGGAAAATGAGCATTCTGAGCCATGCAAAAACATACTGAAAACCCCCTTGAAACAAGCAGCTACCTCACAGTTGGTACTGACAGAGAGACAGCCTGACAGCCAGCCTCTAACCACACCCCCAAAACCGAGGGAAACTCCTTCAGCAGATCCATGGACACCTACTTCCAACCTGAAAATGCTGATTAGTGCAGCCAGTCCTGAGATTAGGAGCAGAGAGCAGAGAAGGCAACTGTCAGACAGTTCAAGTGAGGTCCTACAGACAAACCACTGTTTACAGGTATGTTGTAAAGTTATCTGTATTAACTTTTTTTTAAAGTCAGCTGAAGGGTGTTTATTCAGCATAAAAAATTACACATTGAAATTACACTTTTTTAAAAAAAGTTTTGATTTTGGAGCATTTTACCAAATATAAGTAAGGAAATTGACATGCAATAGGTAATATACTGCTGTTTTTATTTCACAGCTGCTGAGGACAAAGGGAGAACACTGGCCTTTTGACAGTAGTCACTACAAAGCTGTGAAATATCTGCTATCAAAAATCTCATGTTCTCTTTTCCCATGTAGGTGCACTTATTGGGGGATGAATATGAAAAATCTCAGCCAAGTCGCAAAGAGAAAAGCCTTGGATTGCTGTGTCATAAATTCTTAGCTCGATATCCTGAATATCCCAGCCCTTCACAGAAAAGTTACATTTGCCTTGATGAAGTCACTGAAGAGCTACGTAAGTTGGTGTTCATCCTATTAAATGCATCTGTGCCACTAACCTGCCACTTTTGCTCCATACAATTTTGGATGCTTACTCTGTTCTCTCAAACTTATTTAAACCCAGTTTTAAATGCCTCATTCCTAGGGCAGTTCTTTTAAAATGCTGAAGTTTCTTCAGTGAACTGAACTGAGAAACTCTGAATTCTGTTTCATATTGAACATGTAAATTATTGCTGATATCACAAATAATCAGTTGCAGTTTTTTTGATTCAGAGATGATGATTAAGATAAGTGGTTAGATTTTTGCAGCAGGAACTAGCATTTCTCAAACTGAGCCCACAACTTCCTGTCCAGTCGTGACATCAAAGCAAGAAATGCTTTCTGTTCTTGATAATAATTTGACTCTCATTTTATATTTCTATTTCTCTATTGCACCAATGATTTCTGGAGAGTCACTAACATCAAGCTGAAGCTTTCTTAAATCAAAAGACTATGGAGTCACAGTATTCTGCAGCTTATATATTGATAATAGTTATAAAAATTTTAAAGCAGTATGATTTACATTTTTTCCTACATTGTACAAAAGGACATCTCTTTTAGAAAATGTCTAGTCAAAACCAAGAGTTTATCAGATAAATGAGAAAAGAATAGAGTGCTAATAAAATAATAAATAAAAATAAGTTCTAAAACAGTTTCCTACCATGAGTTTCCAAGGTTATTTAAGGGCACAATCTAAAATCAATGTGGTAAGTAATTAAAAATGCTCTGTTTTTTTCTAAAGCTGGATTGAAACCCATGTAATGGCTCTTCTGGCAACAGTAAGTTTTATTTCTTAAGGAATGCTGAAAGCCAAGTATAACTCTGGAACAGCAAATCCTTCCATGTCTGAAGCAAGAATTGTTTCCCTTGCTGGCAAGACCTATGAGGGCTATTTTCAGAAACTTTCGTGATATGGAATTGGCGAAAATGGTTTAGAAGTATATTAAGAGGAAGGACAGGAATCTGTGCTGCAGGTGACTCATGAGTGAACATATTTTATGTAGCAGAGATGTCACATTCACCTTTTTCTCTGCAGATGTGGAGCGCAGGCGCATCTATGACATTGTGAACGTGCTGGAGAGCCTGCACATGGTGAGCCGCCTGGCCAGGAACAGATACGTCTGGCACGGGCGCCACAACCTCCCCCAGACCCTGCAGGCCCTGAAAAAAGTGGGAGAAGAGAACAAATACATACAGCAAATCCAGATGATCAAAAGGAGAGAGTATGAGCATGAATTTGATCTTGACAGTGAAAGAAATGAAGAAATGGCAAGTTCTTTTGGCTCAAGTGAGCAGTCAGAAATGTCTTTTGTGGAGCTCCCAGGAGTGGAATTTCGTGCTGGTAATAATTCTCAATAATGCCAAGAATAATATATGCTTATAATGTTAATTTTCTATGAACATGGAAAAAACATTTATTGGCTTCCTTTTTTTTTTTTTTTTTGCCCCTGACATGGTAATGCCCCAAAGGGACCACAGCTATTTACGGTGAGAAAAAGTGCTCTGCACTCTTTCACTTGTCTTCATTCAATTATTGTAATTTGTTTCTACATCAGGTGAAACTATCAAAGACACCAATATATAATCCAATTGCCATTACTATTGAATTTTTATAGAAGACAGAAGTTACTGTTGAACGTTATAGAAACTTAAGCATAAATTACTCAATTTGTTTTATTAATTTAGATTTGATTAATGGAAGAAATGTAAATTAAGGGTTAAGCAGTTTTAAGAGTACAGGTTGTCAGACAATAGGAAATGTATACGTGGGATACATCACCCTCTCTACATTGTAGTTAGACTTAGTATCCACCCGATCATCTGTTTCTTGTCATGTATAAACATGATTCTGGAGTCAGCATTGGCCGCAGTCTCTGTGTGTTTGTTCTTCCAATTATTATTGCTGACAAATTTCTTCAGTGTTTTATGTTTGTAGCTGGTGTATCACTGAATACTTTAATCCTTTCTCCTGTCTGCTGCAGCATCAGTGAATGGCAGGAAATACAAGTCCTTACGAGTGATGAGTCAGAAATTTGTGATGCTGTTTCTTGTATCAACACCTCAAATAGTGAGCCTTGAAGTTGCTGCCAAAATCTTGATTGGAGAAGATCAGTTAGAAGACTTAGATAAAAGCAAGTTTAAAAGTAAGTACAACAGCAAACGTAAGCTAAATGAATTATTCCAGTACTACTTCATATAATGAAAAATACTGTCTTATTTTTCCTGCCACAAATATTTGAGCCTCCAAAAACTCACTAAACACCTTGTGCAGTTTATAATTTGTGTATGGTCATTGATACATAATGCCCACCTAAGAGGAAAAGTCCATTAAATCCTCTCTTCTGATGTAATGTCAGGCCAAGGCTCCATATTGGTAACAAGTTCTCTTTCCTCAAGCAGCCTGTCAAAGTTTTCAGCATCATTTCACTGAAGATGCCCCCAAACTATGCAAATCTGTGTTCTGGCCACATAAGTAACTTGGTAGAAATCTAAAGAAATTCTGTAAAAGTCCTGTGACCAACTTTCATGTCAGAGGAAGTGAAACCCTGTGCTCTAACTGCCAATGATTTCTTCATTCCTTTACCCTTCTCTCAGTTCCCTGCACACTTCCTCCTCTTCCTCTCCATTCAAATGAAATGGTGCTTCTAGGTCTAGGTCTGTACACATATAATAATTAAAAATGTACCCGCTTTTGAGGGATAATTGTGGGTTTCATTGAAAATTAGACTCTTCCCAATTCTCAAGCTCCTTTGCTTTTTTGGGGTTTTTTTTTGTGGAATTGTATCTATGCAAAGACTGATCCTTGCTGGTTTCAGTTCATGATTTCCCTTCCACTGCCTCACAGCAGCACAGAGAGGGTGGGTGGTGGATGGCTATTCAGTTGGGTTTTTTTGCTTGCTTTTATTG
This sequence comes from Acanthornis magna, assembly GCA_036785705.1. Lineage (NCBI taxonomy): Eukaryota > Metazoa > Chordata > Aves > Passeriformes > Acanthizidae > Acanthornis > Acanthornis magna. The sequence continues at coordinate 343,944 of JAWUZG010000741.1, forward strand.
CTTTTATTGTTCCATAAGAAGAGCCTGTCTCACAATAAAAGAATTTTCAGAGTGTTCTGTCCATCTGCCTGTATTTCAGGTACCAATCCCATGTTTTACCACATTCTTGGCTTGAAGCACAGTCCCAAATTCCATGACTTGCCAGACTTTAAATTTTCAGTATCAGTTTTGGCCTAAGCACATTCACTTTGCTCCAGAACTCACTTGTAGTTTGCCTTCTGCCTAAAACTTTTTCCTAATAGCTCAACCTGGAGACAGTGAAGAACATGCAGGATTATTATCCTGTTGGATTTTAGTGTCTCTCTTCCCTCCAGTTCCCATGTTTGCCATTGCATGTTTGTACCGGCCTTTTAATCTACTTATTTTTACTACAGGATTTGTGTAGGTTTGATCATTGCACAGAAATGAACCTGTTTTGAAAACATTCTCTTTTCCATATTTAGCATAAACTCTGCAGTGTCTTCTTTTTTAGATCTGTATCTATGTCATTCTATTTTACATGTAAACTTGGTATCACAATGTTATTTCATTGTATAAATACCTGTTCCACAAAATGGTTCTTAAAATTTTTTTAAAGCTTTTTCCTTTTAGCTGCTTAAAGGGTGTTACATTTCTTTATCTGATACATGCTAACTTGTTAATTGCAAGTGCTATACTTTACTTTTTTTTTTTTTTGTTCCAGCCAAAATTAGAAGACTTTATGACATAGCAAATGTTCTCAGCAGCCTTAAGCTTATCAAAAAAGTTCATGTTACAGAGGAGAGAGGTAGAAAACCAGCATTCAAATGGACAGGACCCGAGGTCTTGCCAAATACTCAGGGTAGGTGTATGTGTCATTTCCTTTTGTTCTGTTGATGATATCGATTGTTTCTTTGTTTTCTCTGCTGGAATTTTTTGACCAAAAGACAGAATAATTAAGTAGAAAATCTTTTGCTAGTCACATCACTGTCCTTAGTCCTTACAGCACACCAACCACTATCTATTTGCACACCGTGGATGTTCTCATATTGAGATTCTTGAATTTCCATGTTTGCTGCTGCTGATACTTCAATAATTATAAGTCAGGCTCAAATAATTGCTTTTAATTACTGAATCTGCATATGATATGTATTTTCTCTTTTTTTCCTGCTATTCAGATACAAAACTTGAAGCAACTTCTACAACCTGTTCCCCACCTATTTCAGAATCCATCCCTTCCAAAGAGCAGTGCTCAAAAGCCCTTTTTCCTTCAAAAGGAAAGCAAAACTTCACTCGGCATTCATCTCTAATAAAGTTAGTTAAGAGTATAGAGAATGATAGAAGGAAGATCCAGTCTGCTCCAACCAGCCCAGTTAAAATAAGTGCCAGTATGTACCTTTTTCTAAGTTTTGTTTTAGAAACCTCTTTTTCTTTGTCAGAGGTAGTCTTGCATTAAATATTTGGGCTTGCCGTCTTCTCACAGGACTTGCAGATGCATGGGTGGTGCCTCCTTATAAAAATACATCTTAAGACCTGTCAAAAATATAGAAATGCCTACAAACCTTCTGTGTGTGTAGGATCACTGATTCTCTAAATATTGTATCTGCTATGAACCTGCTTTGTTGTGGAAACTCTGCTTTGGATCATGCTATCTAAGCAGTTCTGTATTCTAAAACATTGCCAGAAAATTACCTGTCCATGTTCACATTCTTGCGAGGGATCCTCTTTGGGGCCTTTAAAATTTGTTTGATGTAAGCTGACATTCAGTTGATCAAATTGAATCTGGGCTGAGTTTGAGGATAGGTTGTCTCATTAAATGTGTATGTTACATTACATAAAGCAGTCTCTTGAAATTAAAGTTAAATTTTAACTTCCACATTTGATGGACTAACAGTTTTGATTTGTTTTTCTCCTCCAACCAGGTACTTACCAAAGTTTACCAGTTTTCCCCAATACAATAGCTCAGTTTCCAGCAATCACCAAACATCAGCTGGAAGGACAATCCAAGTAAGTTTGCACAAGTTTAAGGGTGAGAAGCGTTATGATGTCACTGGCCATTAAGTTGAAGTTATGCTCAGTTTGAGTGGGGCAACAGTCCGCAAAAACCACTAACCCCTGGTACTGCAGGCTATTTTTCATTTGTTTTCTCTTTAATGGATTGAGAAGTTTGTACTTGTCTTTGTATTACAGAAGATGATCTGTCCAGGCAGTCGTTTCTGCATGAAGGAATTAAAATACATTTGGGCTTTTTTTTGTTTGTTTTTTTGATGAAGGACAGCAGAAGAGATGCAAACGAAAGGTGCTTTGTCCTCGCCTGAGACTGTCCCCAAGCCTGAACCCTCTCAGCAGCCAGCTCTGAGCCAGCCCCTCGGGGTGTGCCCTGCGAGCCACAGCTCAGTGTCACCAGTCATCCTACCTCATCCTCAGTCTGGGGTTTCATATGCCATATATCTGCATCCTTCCCAAGCCCACACTGTGACAACCTACAGCCCAGGCTTCATGTTGCAGCCTCCACCATGTGCTAACGTAACTGGAATTAAGAGCAGTAATTCAAAAGTATTAAATAAAATAACCACTGAGGAAGGGGACGCTCAGAGAGCTACAGATGAGCCAACAAAGTCCTTGGCAGCTGAAGAAAGACCCGATACAAAATCAGAAACTTCATCTCAGCGGTGCCTTAAAAGATCACAAGCATTACAAGAGAATAATTTAATTAAAAGGTGTAAAAATGATGAAAGCCTTGATACTTCTTTGGTAAGTTAAATTAGTTTTAAAATGCCATTTTGTAGCCTAGTGATGTTGCCACCTACTCATTTTCAAAGTGGTGTAGGAGCTTGCTAGTGAGTGTAAGCATTTTAAATAACATCAGGCTCAAAGAGATGGTGTTTATTTGCTGTGCTTGCTGATGTTTGAGGGGCTGGGGTTTGTATCTAAGAAAACAAGTGTGCAGATATTAGTGAAAATAAAACAACTTCCAAAACACTATGTCAAAACATACCTATTTATACATGATTCTGGAGTAGGTCAGGTTGAGAGTGGGGATGGAAGGAAGTGATCTTCAAGGTCCCTTGAATTCTAGGATTCTATAAACTTGCTGGCATCCATTCTTGGCTTTAGAGGTGTTAGGAGGGAAAGTAGACACATAGAAGTCACCAGAGAGGGAACGTCCCAAATTCCTGATCCCTTCAAAATATTTCCACCCAATGTTGGGTTTTCATAGGCATAATAGAATAGCACATGAAGAGAGTAAGATATTCAGATAAACTCGATGTTTATGGAGCGACTGGAGCTGGGTTGCTTTCTGCTCCTCAGTTGCTGATTGTTTTAGCATCTCTGTAAATTGTAAATCTACTGCAAAATTGGCTTGCCAAAACAGTAATACTTTTGTATGGGTGTGTTGTGACAGTATGTGCTATCAAACATCCCCTAGCTGGGAAGCAACAAGGCAATAGCATGGATCTGGTGATCCTAGTGACCAGGATTTTTTATAGCTCAAGCTTGGGAATCAGGAGAAAGGAAAAACTTGTTTTCTGATTTTTAAAAATATATAAATATCATCGTAGGGCTGTAATTGAGAATGTTAAGCCTTACAACGTCTGCCTTTCTTTTTGTATGTCCTTTTTTTCAAAGGGAGAATTCACTAAGAATGAAAAACCACCTTCCAATAGCACACAAACTAATCATGAAATGGACAATGTCCAGGAAGAGAGACAGAATGAAACCAAAACAGTAGAACAAAACATAGCAAGTTGCTGTGACCAATGTACAAAAGAAAATATTCCAGAGGATGAAGATAAAATCAAAATTAAACAAGAAATACCTGTGGCATTTGCCATTCCTGCTCCTGAGGTAAGATTTGTCTTGCCATTCCCTGGGAAAACACCGCTTGGAGTATTTGCAAAAGAAGCAAAACTACAAGTTACACCTATATAACTTGTCTTTGGTTGAATACTTTTTAGTGTGCTTTTGAAAGCTTGTTTTGTAGGAATGTAGCTCTCCTGTTTCTGCATTAAGTACCCAAATAAGAGGACATAAGGAGGCTTTCAGGCTTCCATTGGAACGAAGGTCACACTAAGGAGCTGAGGACAATGTTGAGACCCTTTGTTTGCATACACTTACTGTCAAAATACTTTGACACAATCACACAGAACTCTCTTCATCAGTAAACTTCAGTATTCTGCAGTTAAGACTGGCATGCTGCTGTGGAGAACCTGAATAAAGAACAGTTCTGTTGACAAAAACAGAATGTGTAAATGCAAAGGTTTTGTCGTCCAATATTCATTTTATGAAAAACACAATCCAAAAATGAAGTGACCATGATGATTACTGGGTCCAAGATGTTTCTTCTGGAAAAAAAGTATTCAGTTCTTTTCCATCTAGTCTAATTGCACTGTGTTAATCCCAGGTGGATTTCCAGTTCCCCACTGAGAATATCAGCTGGAAATGGAGCCAGCTGACTTCTGTGTGGTTTTACTTGAAAGAGCATGTCCTTGAGTCTGTCTGTCTCATTTCAGACAGAAGGTGGTACAGGCATGGGATATGGGATCCTAAGGACATGGAGGATAAAGAATAAGAACAAGGCCTGGAGGGGGAGGGTTGCAGCTTTGGAGAAAACATTTGGGGTTCGTTTATTTTGTGTTTGGGCTAAAGGTGTGCTGTCTCTTTATTTCTCAGACTTTTTTTTCATCTGGTTATCTTATTCCTCTGACTCACTGCACCCATGGCAACAAGGCAGAGTGCTCCAATAAAGAGAAGGCTGGGGTGTGCTCACTGCAGCACACAGCCTACAGCTCTCCCATCACTGGTGAGTATCCAGGGAAACGGGCACAAGGGCGCTGGCTTCAGGGGCCAGGTTCACCTTCATCCAACTCAACACCTGATGTTTCTGTTTCAGGTGTCATTCCAATGCCAGCCTCAGAACTGAAAACAGTCAATATTCCTGCTTTTCATATAACACCCTTGAACATAATGCTGTCACCAAATTCTATAGCTGCTGCACCTGTACTGAGCAACTCCTGCCTCAATTCAAGTAGTACCAGTTCTGCCCCAAATCCAAGCTCTTCAGCTCTGAACTTTATGCTGCAACACATCGGACTAATACCTGCTGGTGTGCAAGTTCCTGCAAATCCTGTTCTTCAGCACGTGCCGGTCTCTTCCCAATCAGAAAATATCAGCCATAGCTCAGGAAGCACAAATGTGCAAGAAGGGAAGGTGAGTAAAAATATATTGCAACTCGACCGTGGTGGGTTGAGTGGGAATTATGGTGCAGTAATTCCCTTACAGCAGGTTAAAATTTGTAAATAAACATTTTTTTTAATCTTTAGAAATCAGCACTGCCCAAAAAGAACTAGCAGTGAAGGCCAGCCTAAGTACAGTAGAAATGAGAGGTTAGCAAGGAAGTGACTTATTTGTGGTGGAAGTGGAGCCAGCAGGAAGATGACAAGATGTGAAGAGACAACTGTTTTAGAGGGAGGATTTTACATAGATCTGAGATTGTGCTTATTAACAAATTGTCCATTTGTTACTTTATCTTTCCTTCTTGTTACTTCTCTAATCTACTCTCAAGTTCTTGTGTTTAATAAGAGCTTTTCTTTTAGTAGGGTAGGATTGTAAAGGATTTTAAATACTTTTTCCCCCCAGGAAATTTCTCTGTAGATTTTATGTAATACTTTATTGCCTAATATCTGTTTGAATTAAAAAAGAAGGGGATTAGAGAAACTGCTTTTTTATATATTTATAAGTATATCAAGGAATGCAGATATATCCTTCCCAGTAAAAAGTTAAGGCTTTAAATTTCAGGGGGGAAAAAAAAGTTTGGTAACATCCTGCAGAAACCTAGAAATAGAATTTACTTTTTATTCTCCCTTAAATGAAAGTAACTTTCTCTTTTCTCTTTAGCCTTCTGCTCCAAAGGAACCTCAGGAGCCTCAGGCAGTTACAGAAAACTTTTTCCGCACACCAGGAGGGCCAAACACGGAACCTTCACTATCTGCAAACTCAGATGGTACCCAGAGAACCTCACAAGGAACTCTATATATTCCTCAAAGAAAACTTGAAGTTTCAGAAGACTAATTTTAGGATAGGGAATTGCTGACTGTGTTAGCAGGCAAAATTACTGGTAACACACTGCACACATCTGGCATTGTATGATGGACAATGGTTTGGACATGTATTGCCAAGACCTCAATGCTGGAATAGCCTTAATGAATGCTTTAGAAAATAAAACTGACTCTTAAGGAGAAAGTTAATGCCTAATGAATTTTTCCAAAAGGCTTACCTGAAGTATTTTAACAACAAAGTTACATATCTAGTGGGGTTTTTTGTGAGTGTGTGTTGATTTCTTCTATGCGAAGTAAGCTGAAATTGTCTTTGTACAGAAAGGTACAGTCTATCAGTCAGTACATATTTTGCACCAAAAAAAAAGTACTGTGTGTGTGTACATATTTTATGTCTTAACAAAAAGGCCATAGTTAAAATGTTTTGCTTCTATGTTTAATAACGCTCTTTTGTAAAGTTAGTAAGAAGCACAAAAAACCCCAAATTTTTCTTAATCAATTTTTATATAAGTTAAGAATTATTTATACCGTATTTTTAAATTGATTTGTTCAGATTAAACTTACAGAAAACTCTACATTGACTTTTTCTGTTTGCTCAAATTAGATTACCTAAGTAATAGGTAATTGTATATTCACTGGCATCTCTTCATTCTTTTTTTGTCAGACAGGGGTAGCTGTGTTCTGAAGGAAGGAGGGGAAAATGGTATTTCATGAAAAAGTGAATTGGGTAACTTGATGTAACTTCCGAACTCTTATTATTAGATATTACAGCTCCTAAAAACAACAGAACAAAGCAGTTATGAAATAAGATATCACCCTGGAGCATTCAGGAAAGTGTGTCCAAATAGCACAGAAATTTCAAACATGTTCAATCAAACCACTTGTATTTAAATACATAGAGCAGAGTCTCTCATACATTGAAGGAAGAAAGAGGAAGACTCCTCATATGGTTCACAGTCAGATAACAAGCTAACAAATTTAAAATACAGTGTATCTGCTTTCCCAGGTGAAATGGGCCTGGCAGACCAAATTGGGACAGGAGAAATGGTAGCAAAGCCCAAGATTCAGGCTTGGACTAAGTGAAAAAACATAGTTAAAACTGCTGCCACAGTAAAACTAACTGGCCTGCTCTCTAATAATGTCAAATTCGAATACAAAACACACCTGATCAGTACTGAAATATTCCTCAGTGAGGGGGGAAAAAAGAATAAAAGCTGGGAGAGTGAAGAGTTCTCACTCCAGCACTGAGTAGATTTTTCTTCTCCAAAGAGGTAAGTGATCTTCCTTACATATGCTGTCAATTTCATTCTGCAAATATAAAGGCAAAGGTTTTAGAAACTTGCATTACTCAATGGAAACAAACTCTATCCCTTTCATTTTTGAACATCTTAGCTGGCAAACTGAAAACTATAGTAATTAAGCTTGTTGAAATGGTCTTCTCACAGGTGGTGTTCTGTTTTGGAAAGCGGAGCCTATTTTCTGACATGCTCTCCAGTGTCCCTTGGCTCCTGGCACACTGCAGTTGCTTTTTCACTATCACTTCTCTTTCTGCCTCATTTTGCAGGCTGAAAACGGTTGTTTCTCTGCTTTGGGGGCTTCATGCCCCAGAAGACCTGCCTTTGTCTCCGATAGCCCAGCTCCCTGTTCTTCCCAACTGCCTCACGTTCCCTGGAACGTGACCCAAGTACCTGATGTGCCCTGGGAAAGCCCCTCTGATCCCCAGGCTGCCTCCGCTTTTGATTTGCTGCCTTCCAGTTCTCGGGGCAGGGTTTTTTAATCCCTGCCTTTGATTTATAGAAAACTCTGCATTCTCACTCCAGTTTATGCATGTGCAGATCCAGTTGCGTATTTTGAGTGTTCTTCCAATCCCAGGTCCTGCTAAGAATGGGTGACCAGGGATTATATAAAATCTCAAGTAAACTTTATAGATCCAACTGCTCCTTGGGGCTGTAAAGAGCCTCTCAACAACTCACTCACAGGGACACACAGTAGCACAGAAATTAAGCAGGACCTGTCAGGAAAGCTAAAGGTTGTTCATTTGCATTTTTCCCCTTAAATTCTCTGCCAAATTCAAAGGGAAAAGGCTTAGGTTTTGCCTCAAAATATTTCTCCATAGAATTCCCTGCAGCTGGTTATGGTTCAAATCCATCCAAGTACATGATCCATAAAATAGGAGTGAAGATTAAAGAAGGCTCATCTCTCTCGACTGTCAGGGGTCCTAATGTAAATCACCAAGGGTGCAAACATAGTTTTTAGAAGGTCCTCAGTGCTTCCCACAGTGACCTCAGGCCTGCTCCAACCCCTCCTCACTGCCCTCTTGCAAGGAGCCCTCATACCACACACACTGCACTGTCCCCTCTGCATTTGGCCTTATCTGATATAGAATAATTCCATTAACTATCTGGCGAGAATGACCAAGAAGAGATGGAGTCCAGCTCCTCTACTCAGGAAAAAAATAGTCCAGGAAAAAAATAGATTTACAGGTTCCTAAGAGTTTTCTTAGTAGCCTTAGCTAACAGGCCCCTAAATCCCAAAGTCTGACTTAGATTTGGCATCCAATTTCCTTATACTTCCGCGAAAGTCCCCAAGTTGAGATTCAGCTTCAGGCTTGGCCCTTTCACACACATCAAAGTCCGTGATCTTGAACAAAGCTGCTAAATTTAGGCATCGCTTAAGAAAATGAGAATTAGCTTCTGAACCTTTAAAGCCCTTAAAATAAAACCCTGTAAAAAAGTGTTTCACACTTTCCTGCCCACATCTCTAACACATCTGCAGCCTCATCCATCTCCAAGGGCCTCAGTTAGGCATGGCAAATATAACTGCAGTAATTAGACAAGCTAAATATTACACATATTAGCTACCCATCTTACTCTCTAAAAGCAGTAAAATAGGAAAGATGTGAGTGAAAAGCATAATTCTCTATGTCCTAGAAGGCAAACCAGTTGTATCTATCAAACCACAAACTGGAAAATGAAATGCTATTTCATTTAAAACTGTTGTTTTCCAGGGGGTGCCACAAACAGGTTTTGATTTATTATTATTTTTAACAACTATTTTGGTAAATTACTTTTGGCAATGTGACCATTAATAACTAAATCCTCATTTCAGGGACTGTTATTTAAGACTCACATTTAAACAATGCAGCAGAGCAACTATAAAACTTTAATCATTATTTCTGATCTGTTAGGCTGCAGTCAGGAATGTCCTTTAGGTGTAATCCGAGGGGCTGCATTGTTGTCCACCTACTCACAAGTGGACATAAGGGGAACAAAATGCCAGGCTTTTGTCAGAGGTTATTTTCAGCTTGGTGATAGCAATGACATTGCTCAGATCCCTGAAACTCTCACTCCCCTCCCCTCCCCTCCCAGCTTATAGGGCCGACAGAGGTGATCACTGCATTTAAAGAGAGCAGGAGCCCCTCCTGTTCAAAGCCTTCGAGGCCTAAGAAAAGAGGGAGAAACTTCAAGCCACTCCGGTAAGTAGAGTCTCACGGGTCCTGCCAAGGTTGTTTGATACAAGGGTTTGGGTATTTTTATTTATTTTGTTCCTAAGAGATGACAGAAGCAGCTTGCTGCCTGACAAAGAAAACTGTGTAGGTGTAGTAGAGAAATATGAGTTCTAGAGAGTGGTGTTTTAGGTTTGGAGTAGCCAGCAGAAAGAGAGATTCTTCTGGCTCAGCCAGGCAAGCAGCTACAGGTGTTGCAAGAACATGGTGTTAGAGACACTCATTTGGACTAGGCAAGACTGGATAACAGAATTTTCAGGGTGCTTAAAAATTTTGTTACGAAGCTACAGAATTACTTTTCTGCATTTAGTCTTTAAAAAGCGCACTTAGAAAGCATACAAATTTATGTGCTTTCATAATAGTGTTACAGAAGTAAAAAAATCAAACCAAAACCCCCCAAATCTTCAAAATATTTCATGTCAGTGACAAATTGATTTCATATGAAATAGAAGAAAACTTCTATGCAGACTTGACAGAAAATGGCTAGACAAGAACGCAGGATGAAAGAATTATTCCCAAATCCATCATTCAAGCATTACAAGAGAGCATGATTGGTCAAGTCTTCAGAAAAGCCCCAGTAATTTAAATAAATAAATATATAAAAGTTTTTATTATGGAACATTTTTCACCTAAAGGTGAAATTATTTCATGGAATAAAGCCTTCTATGTAGATAAAATAATTCTGTGTCTTATCGCAATCATCACAGAGTTGTTTCAAAGTCTGTAATAGTTTTGCCTGGCACTTAGAAGTCTTAGTGCAGGGATAAGGATTTAGAGAAGCATCTTGTGGAAGGAACAGGGAAAGCTGATAGCCCAGGATTAGGCCTGGAAAAAGGATCATTTGTACAGCAGGATGCAGCTTTCCACAGCCACATGGGTCAGACTGAACTTGGAGTGGGAACGTGGGGTGTTGTTGGTTTCTAAGTGAGAATGAAGTACCTTGTTCTAGTGTCAGGATCCCATAATTTTTGGAGGCGCAATCTCAAATTTATGCAAAAGTGTGCACCAAGGAAGTTTCAAAGGAAATGTGGCATCACTATGCTAGAAAATAATAGATAATGTGGAAGAACAGAAATGAAAGCAAAGGAAGGGGACGCTATCAGCTCTCAGCCATGCACACCACGTGCTTCAGAGCAAGTCAATTGAATTCTTTTGTTTCAAAGGGCTGTGTCTAACTCAGCGTGATCAGTGTCAATGAAAAATCAATATTTGCTTTCTTGTGTCAGTGTTGGAATTCCCATCCCTTGACCTCTCTGTGTTGCATTACTGCAGAAATAAGGGGGAAATGCTGGTTGTTATGAGATCACTGTGGAAGCTCAACGTATGACACTAATAACACTTACCTGTAGCCATAATCTGCTGAATGCACTGGAATATCAGAAATATGATTATAAACACGTAACAAGATCACATCTCCATCAAATGAGCTCAATCTTCAAACACAAATGCTCCCTCTGTTGTGAATCTCTCCTGCTGAGGGAGAAACGTGTTCCACAAGGGACTGGATTTTGACAGAAACCCCTCCAGGCTGTTTGAAATGCAGTGGCAGGAATGGCGCTGTGCACTGCAGACACATCAAAATAAAACCTCACCGTGAGTGTAGGCTGCAGAGAGAAACTACAGCAACATTTTATTGCTATTGTATAAAGGAAGACATATCTTGTTACCCCCATGGTGCTGGTGGGGCGAGTACTACTAAGGGCAGTCAAATGAGTCATGGTGGTCACAGGACAAGTCACAGCAGAGCTGTGATTAGATACCAGAGTGAAGTCCTGGCTGCGCTGGCATCTCCCACAGACTTCAGCTGGGAAAAGAATTTCAAACATAGCCTTGGTATTTTGTGTTTTGATGCAGACTGCGGTATTTGAGTTTTATGTTATTGCTTCTTGTTCTTTAGGTAAGGAACCAAGGAATCAGTGTTCTTATGCTCTGAGTCTGCACCAAGCAGCTTAGCTGGGACTGAAATGGGGAGAGATGCAAGGCATACCCTGCCCACCACTCCCCATTCAGCATTTCTACTGCCAATGGTCACAAAGACCAATATTCCCCATTCTGCTTTTCCCCTTTGAAGCCATTCTATAGTGCATGTGGCACCGAGAGAATCCTCCCAGACACCCAACACACAACTTTTGCAGCCCACTCAGATAAGACCTAGACTCTAGACCACCAAATGCATGAGCACATAGAAGGGAAAGCCTTGTGCTCAGCAAGGAAGCACCAGAATGAATTCCAATTAATTAATTACATTTTTCACCTGCAGCAGTCAGGCATTAGCACTGCCTTTTACTCCTCCACATTCCATCAAGCTAGTACTGCATCCACTACCCATTCAGATCAACGGATCAAAATATGGTTTTGGATTATATCCTTATCAATAGCACTTTGATTGTGGTAAGACACTCTGTGGCAGTGATGTGACACCCAGATTTGTACAGTATGACTAACAGCCCGAAATAAGATGGCTCACAATTTTTTCATGCCTGTGCAGAGCACACCAACACTTCAAAGGCTTCGTTGCTCCGAGCCCAGCCTACAAAGCAGTGATATAAGCTCTAAATAACGGGAGGCACGAATCCTTGCCTGCAAATCTCATGTATAAATTCAGCTCCATATAGAAGCTGCATTCTGAAGAATGATACAAGCTGCTGGGTAGTAATTGAGCAAGTCCAGGAACATTCCTCCAGCTTAACAGCACCCTGAGTGCCAACGTTGCAACACTGACACACTCAAAAGTTTCTGTGTCATACATTTCTTTCGTTTAGGATCAGTCTGCCCCATGTCCCACCAGATGACCAGAATACAACAAAGACCATGTGATGAGCAGACACTGCAAGTTACCCAGAGTAAGACAACAAAGTTCAGGGAATTTCAAGGGGATTTAGACACTGACACATAATGAAATTATGGGAAGTGGAGACTTCAGATCTATTTTTTTCTGATGACAAATGGGAGACCAAGTTCTATCTGCACACTGTAAGGATGGAGATTTGTCCACTGTTATAATTCAAACGAGTAGAAAACTATGAATGCCACACCCCCTGCGGAGTTTACTTGCTCGTGGTGACACTGCTGCACCCACAGGGATGGCCACTCATCTCCAGAGGGATGAGCAAAGCCAGGAGAGGAAGAGCACAGAATTGCCCTGGTACCTCACCCAGCTGTTCCTCCAAGGCAGCACAGACATCATGGCATGCGTTGCTGTTCTTACACCAGTATCCCTACTGGAATATTTCTACTGTGCCTTTCTTCTTTCTCCTACAGCTTCCCATCAGGTGATACCAAAAAAACATGGAAAATGTGTATGCATGCCCAGTCATGTTACTATAATTAGCCTCAGGGGCAATGGTTCTTCTAAGAGCTTTAACCATGGCCCTGACAGCACCAGGTTCACTATCACACTTTATCAGACTTTTTCAGAGATTATTTTTCCCCCTTCAGCTGATGGTGTAATTGGAGCTACTTTCCTATCCTGCTGCCACAGACTTAGTGTGCTTTTGAGGAGAACTAACACAGCAGAAGCAGCTTTACAGAGAGCAGAAGTACAAACCTCTTCCCTCCTGGGCAGGTGTCAGTGCTGCCTCAGCTGGGAAGGGATTCCACTGGAAACCTGATTTGAAAGGGAACATTGTGGACACAAAAATCTCATTTTAATTGTCATGACAGTGTCACAAAACTGACTTTTATCCCCGGTCGCTCTTCATTCTTTTAAAATGTTTGAAGCATAGCTTGAACTATTTTCAAAGGAGAAAAAAAAATGCCACCAATACAAAAGTACTTTAAAAATAGAAGAAAATATTGAATGGTAGAGTGAGAATAAGATTTTACCTATATGAAAGATTCCTTTCTGTTCCTTTATCTCACATTTAAAAGAAATGGAGAAACCAATTTAACAGTGCTGTTCAGTAAAGGCTTCACTGAGTGAGAGAGATTAAATTCATCATCTGTTCATTGTGCAAAGTTAGTTTTGTTCCTTATTTCCGCTATGCCAGTTTTTTTTTTTTGTTGTTTTTTTTGTTTGTTTTTTTTTTTTTTGCTTCTCACTTGTTACATTGCAGATAAACAGAGTTAGAAGAAAGCTGAGTTTTCCTTTCTGCACCATTACTGTTTTGGAACTGCCAGAGCAGTTGTGCTCCTGAGCAGCCTCCCAAGAGAGCTGGGAGGGTCTGGAAGAGATTAATGATGCTGCTGCTGTGTGACAGCAGAGGGCTGGGCTGACTGAGCTGGGGAGGGCGTTCAGCTGAGCATAAATCAGCCTCACAAAGAGGAGGAGAGATTGGATCTTGCACAAGGATGACAGGTATGCTGTCTAGTGAAGGCAGCAGTCACAGCAGTGACTATTTAATTACACAGGGTTAAGGATATGCTTGTAACTGCCATAGTAAGGCAGAGAAGTTTGGATGGGCTGGTATCTGCTCTGTTATCAAACACTGACTGCAAAACCTGCCCTGGAACTCAGAAGATTACAGTGGAGAAGTCACCAAGATGATGATAAGCACAGGACATGGGTGTCCAATGTAAATACATGGTAAAATGTTAGTCTAAATGCAAGTAATTGAAAACACCAGTTATATTACATCACAGCTGTGATAAATTCCCCTCTCTTTATCACTTGACCTCAGAAGAAAATCCTCAGGTAGCAAGCCTCATTCAGCCTTCAGAACCATCCTCTGATTAAATTCACCAAAAGGTATTTTTGACTTAAACACAAATAGCACAAGTGGGCTTCAAAATAATTATAATAAGAAGGTGACTGGTTTTCCAAGAAGGAGGAGGAAGGCTCTTGCCAAGGGCTTGGAACAAGCTGATAATACGATGTGCAGATGACAAGATGATGTCCCAGTCTTTCCCGAAACAATGACTCAAACAAGAAAACAGAAGGGCAGGCTGAGGGCTGGGGTTGTTCCAGGTGTGTGACAGCACAATCACAGGGAAGGGCACTGAGCCTGACATCAGGAGACATGGGCTGCTCTCCTGCCCTCCCGTGTGACCTTGGGCAAGGCACTCCAATGCTAACTGGAACAGTAACTGCTGCTCTTTTTTATCTCTGATGTTTAGATTTTAAATGCAACTGACAAAGAAATAAACCCACACCGTAAGCACCTCAGGAACCTATCCATTATTGCTTTACAATGGCTGTGCAGCACAGTGATCTCAAAGCTGTTTCATGAGGAACTCAGAAAAGGCTATGCTGGGGTACAGGAGAGGGCAGGATTGAAAGGAAATGACTATTTGATGAAAACAAATCCTAGATCCTCTTTTCCAGAAGAGGCTTGAGTGATCCTAGCACCTTTTCACTGAAACACCTCACAGTCATTTCACATATTTACCATCACAATATACCAAGCTAAGGAATATCCTTATTTACAAGAGAGAATCACAGGGATTTAGGCTGTCCCTGCCCCCAAAGCACCAGGGTAGCACCCTCACTTCTGCTACCACACAGGTTTGTAGTATATTGCAAGTATGCAGTAGCAGTTGACTGGACGGGGGGGGGGTGGGTGGGAAGAAATAATACCTTTTAAAAAAAATCATGCTGTTCCATTTAAAAGAATTCACTTTTGCTGTTGTGCTTATTTATGTAATTTGCTTTCCTTCAGAGATAAGGATGCCGAACTGGGGAGGAGGAGCCAAGTGTGGGGCCTGTGAAAAGACAGTGTACCATGCTGAGGAGATCCAGTGCAATGGAAGGAGTTTCCACAAGTCGTGTTTCCTCTGCAGTAAGCTGGGCTAAATGGTTTTACTTCACAGCATCCCCATAGCTCTGTGTAACTTTTCCACTTAAGCCAGAACATTTATTTTTGTATTACTTGGCAGGCAGTTTTGTAGCCTTTTACCTGGAGCGATCTGCCTCTTGGGCTCCTGGGTTTTCTTTGTCCAAACATCAGGCAGATTTTGTCAGGGACATTGGAGTGCTGCAGAATCACTGTATCTAGGTCCATCTCCAGGAAACCCTTCCTTCTGTCCCACAATTGGGACATCAAAGGTTTGCTTCAAGCTAAAAAGTCCAGCTGAACTCATTGGACAGAAGGATGATTATTTTTTTAACTTTTAGGAGATGACTATTTTCAAAGCGAATCCTAACATTAATTCATTTCACACTGAAAAGCTGGAAGACCCTGGCATCATCAAACCCCCCCACCAACACTCTGCGTGTACCTCAGTCTCCTCCTTCCCATATTTCACATAGTGCCGTTTCACTTACCCTTTCCCTCCACACTCCTCTGTGATGTTTGGCTTCCAGGAATTTTGCTTTCTCTGCAGATGAGGTAGCACTTTAAAAAAAAAAAATATCAGAGAGAAGGTATCAATTCAGCTCTGTCTGCCCTTTGTGGAGAGAGACAGCAAACAACTTGGTAGGAACTAGTTAGCTGAAGAGTTCATTTTGCAGACAATGCTTGGCATTAGTACCTTTGCAGCACGAATTCTGGCGTGACAGCTTAGAAGCCATGGAATCCAATTTTCTCCCTCCTTTCCTGGATGGATAGATACTTCTTATTTGGAAGCATGAGACTAACATCACATGCTTAGCTGACACAGTGCAGCACTTTGCAGAATGAATCCAAAGGACACACCAGAGCTAATTTTGCCTTTTGCCAAGTGCCATAAAAGCGATGCCTAAAAGGCCAAATAAGAATGTATTCCCTCAAAAAGTTTTCAATTAACTGGCAAACTTCAGCCAATTCTTACAGAAAAGTAAAAGGAAAATCTCAGTCTCAACTAGCACCTTCTAATTGCTTCCATGTTCTGCCTATAACAATTAATACCAAATAAAAATAAAGAGCTGTCCTAATAGAGCATAGTTATGAATATTTCTCAAGTGTAAGCTTCATTCTTAGTACAACTGAATAGATTTTTACTGATTCATGGTAAACAGCATACATCCATTAGCTCCAAAAAATATTTGGTTTGTTGTAGGGCTTTTCTTAGTTGGTTGGTGGTGCATTTTGCTGTGGGTTTTTTTCTTATTTTATTTTATTTGCCCCTTGTAGTTTTAAGTCTGAATTAAATTATTAATAGGTTAGATACTAAAAAAAGTATTCCCATCAGAAATATGTTTAAGGTCAAAACCTGAAGATGTATCTAAGTTGCCCAGTTGGGATATGAAAGGTATTTTAATTGGCTTTACTTTCCCCATGATTCACATACACTATTCCACAGCTCTGGATGCCTCAGTATCACGTATCATGTACACAGGCTTTTCTGTGAACCATTTCTAGGATTTCATTTCTCGACAGAAGGACACCAATCCTCCCCCACCTAAACTCAGGCATGGAAACAGTTTACCTGTTGTATATTTCTGTGTAAAACTGTTTCGAATATATTTTCTATTTTACATTAGAATTGACCAGACACACAAAACACATCATTATTTTTTGACCAAGTTCTCTTTCAGCAGAATTATAAACATTTCAAACCAACCTGTTAACACAGGAAGAATCAGACAAGCTAAACTATAAATCCCCCTCTCCCCGCTCCATCATTTTTCCCCACAAACATTTTGAGGGAAACTTCTTTCCAGCAATCCCTCCTTCCCATGCAGACTTCTGTTTACCTGAAGCCTGTTGTCTCACTGTCAGCTTTTGCCCAAACTGCAGCTGTGATGGACATTTGGCAGGATCTCACGCCCTCAACCTGGATCTCCTCAGTGCCGACGGGAGAGCAGGATCTGTTGGCAGATGACAGGTCTCAAAGTTATTTCAACAATAGCACTTCAAGGGCTTTTGCTCCATCTGTCGTGGTGAACTGATACCCTATCCCTAAGGTACCAGAAATAGAAACACTTTATCTGCTGCTAGAGTTTCCATTATCCCTTAACAAACATAATTATCATCTCAAAGCAAGACTGTAGCATGAGGAGATCAGGTTCACACATTTACAGAAGCTTCTCATTTTATTTCTGTTAACTGTAATGGTCTTTGCAAATTATTTCCCCCACCATGCAGTACAGGGAGGAGGAAAGCCACAAGGATAACTAGAGGGCAGGGAATGTATAACCAGTATAACATGGTGCCTTGTAACTGTTCTAGGGGTTGGAACTACCTGATCTTTAAAGTCCCTTCCAACCCAAACCATTCTAGGATTCTGTAATCAAAGCTGCAGATGTTCCAGTATCAGCTTAAATTCCCAGAGGTGGATGAATTTGACTGACAGGAGGACATTTAAAATAAACACGGGGGAAAGGGACTAACCAAACCCTCAGATAGCTCCTCCAGAGCCTGCACTTCCAGCCACTTCTAATACTTCTCTGTTTCATGGTTTTTTGTTGCATACACGAACCCAGCAACTTTATTTTCTGGGCTACCAACAGCCTGTGCATGACTGGAATGCCCTCTGCAGGACAACCACTTGTCCAAGGAAGCTGGAGAAAAAGTTTTTGCCTATTTTTTCCCCACTTCTAATCAACCACTGCTGAACAGTGAACAATTTGTAAGAAGTATTGAAATAGTAATTTTTTTGCCACTAGAAAATGCTGATTTTCTATAGGCACTCTGAACTGGAACACTCTTCCTTTTGGCGGGGTGGAGGCTGTCTCACACTGAGTTCCCAAAGCAGTGCAGCAAACGCAGGCACCAAGTAGCGAGGAGCGTAGCTACTATTTTTTTTTCCCATTCATTATTAGTAATCCTGTAGAGGACATAATTTGTATTCCCTGATGAAAGGTGGGCATTCCTAAGGCACCTTCTGTCCAAAAGTCTGCCAGACCTTTCCTAGTGAGCTAAGCCAAGCTGTCATTCTCTGCAACAGACATGATTTGTAAAAGGTCTGTTTGCAGATGGCTACAGTCACACTCTTGTCATCCTGGAGGAAGTCTGACAGAGCTGATGCTTGCTTTGCCTTAGTGCCACAGCTCAAACAACCAAATAATGATAAAAAAACCCCAACAAGTCCTGCCTGACTCCAGATATGACGTCTGCGTTAAAGCCTCTTTCAGAAACACCGCATTGAAATAGCCTGGACTGAGCTGAGAAAGCTGCCACAGGATCAGAGCAAGTATTTTGAAAGCTCCAGATGCACAGTGGAATCAATGCCCCTGCAACCTTCTTTTCCCCCTCTTTTAAGGTTTGGGAGTTTAGGATGGTTATCTCAAATCCATCTCAATCTTCACAGATCTAGACAAACTCTCTCAGCACGCCCATGATTTTCCTGGGGTTATAGGGTAACTTCAGAGTGGCAAAAGAAGAACATATTTTGTGCACACAAACATACCCCTACCTCAGCAACAGGCCAGTCAAGTTTTATACTGACAAGTTTTATACTGACTGACTCCTTTTCCTATACATTTAAACAAAAATAAATACTAATTGCAATTATTTTAAACCACATAAATTCAAATTTGAAACTGCAAATGTTGACAGATGCCTCTCTCTCCCTGTTTTCAGTGGCTTGCAGGAAGGCTCTAGACAGTACCACAGTAGCAGCTCACGAATCTGAAATCTACTGCAAAACCTGTTACGGGAGAAAATACGGCCCCAAAGGTGTTGGCTTTGGGCAAGGGGCCGGATGCCTCAGCACTGACACCGGACACCACCTGGGCTTGAATCTGCAGCAGTGAGTTAAATCCCTGTGACAGCTCCTCTTTCTGGTCCTACTTGTCTCTTTCCAGGGTATTTTAGATATTTTATTCTGTTTCCATGACAACATCCAGCGTAAGGAGCAGAGCAGTGTTTCCTACACCCTTTCCTTCCACAGATTCAGTACTTTACAGTTTTTAATGATGCTCAGTCTCTTTAAGCCTTCTTTACAAATTATCCCCTCCTCCAATAGGCAATTATTCTGCTGAAGCAGCTTTTATATGCCACCACAGATGTAAATATTCACTGCAATTGTAATCTTCCATTTGTAGCACAGTGGTAAAGTCACATTCACTATAGAAAAAGATAATTTTTTTTCCCCCTATTAGAGGCTAAAATCCAGTTAGATTTTACTCTTAGAGAAATAATCACATTACCCCATACTGTTAGCTCTCCTCTCAATGGGGGAAATAACATTTCTAAATCCTCCCTGTGGTTCAAATAACACTCACAAACACACTGAGAATGTGGTTGAACAAAGGAAGTCTAATGGGATATCATCTTCCAAAAGCACATAATTAGCTCTGACAGTTCATTTTTATAGGATTTTCCTGCAATTCTCAAAGCTGCACATTTCTAAATCAATGATGCTTCTTTCTTCTGGTGGTCTAACTATAAAGAAACCAATTAACCAATATGCCCTGTAGGAAATAAAAGCTTAAACAATGTATTTAACTGTAGCTCCTTGTACCATATGAATCTATTAGGGCCAGAGTTCTGCACCAAAAACCATCACATCCTGCAGATATAATGACCTGTTGCAGTCTAACAATCTGATAATTCAGAAATCATTATGTGAAAAGTTTTATGCACAAAGATATAAAGCACAAAGTCCAGCAATAAAAAACAAAGCAACTTTTCTGATGTGCTTTTGACCCTAGGCCAGGTAAAAATCCCAATTCCCTGTCCAAATGTTTCTCTGCCTGAGGAAACAACTGCATGCAAAAATCTGAATTTTTATTTTCTGCTCATTGAGTACCAGCAAATAACCTAGTTACAAAGACCAGAAAGATCTTTTGCTTGTATTTCCCCCCTTGCCTCTCCATAAAAAAACTGGGTTTTACTTCACTTTTCATTAAATATAATCTTTTCTGCATGTGGCTGCTGCAAGCTCCATGTACTTAGCCCAGAAGACATAACATCAGAAGTTACAGTACCAACTTCTCAATCATGCTACACAGAATTCTATAGAATACTTTGATTTCTTTTTTTTTATTCCCTTTTCCATGTCAGAGACCAGCAATTTAGTATTTTTTGTCCCTTACAAAAAAATAATTAAATTCTTTTTCTAACGACGGTAATATTTTTAAGCAGCATTTAAAAACATTGAAAACTTCTGTTTTAGGGGATCACCCAAGCCTGCTCACCCTTCAACACCAACTAATGCTTCAAAGTTTGCCAAAAAGATGGTAGATGTGGATAAATGTCCCCGTTGTGGCAAATCAGTGTATGCTGCAGAGAAGATCATGGGAGGAGGAAAAGTAAGTAGAGACTTCAGCACTAGGAAAAAAACCCACAGTTTTATAATGGTGCTAAACTATAGCTAATAGGTCCTTGATCATTTAAATTTTCATTCATGAAGAAAACACAAGGATGAATTAGCAAATTGCTACAACCAGATGTACCTTCAGGTTTAAAATCTTGTGCTTCTTGTAAGCCTTCTCCAACTTTTTGCTTCATACTAATGTCTGAGGACCAAGCATTGGTTACTGTACAGGCTGGCTCTTCCTCCACCTATGGGGATATTTACAAACATTTATTTGTAGTGGCAGTATCAGTATGTCCCTGCTTTTTACTAGACCTCTATTAATAACAGAGTCACTGGGTGACATCTTGACATGGGGTAATAACTGAGAAAAGACAACCGGGAATGACTGAAAATGGAAGCCACAAGATCAACAAATTAATTTTAACCTTTCCACATCACAAAAAGCAGTAGTTCTTTGTTTCTTGTACCTCTTGGCTATACACTTCCTGTACAACACAATGAATTGTTTTCATTCCCTCAGCCCTGGCACAAGTCGTGCTTCCGCTGCGCTATTTGTGGGAAGAGCTTAGAATCCACAAACGTTACGGACAAAGATGGAGAGCTCTACTGTAAAGGTGAGAGTTGCAGAGAGCTGAACTGGGGTACAAAGTCAATCTAAAGCCAGTGTCTTTAGACTTAGGATTGCCATTGTGATTTACCTTGCTGTATATGCTTAACAGTCCTGGGAAATTCCATTTTGTCTTTTTTAAACAATTTTCTGAAAGCAAAGAGCTATGGTAACATTTCAGGTGCATCTCCTACTATTAACATTTAAACTTTTAAGCTGTAATATTTTTGTTCTCAGATCCAGAAAGTTCACAGACTTCACTTGACTCCTAGAAATAGCTTAAGGGGGAAAAAACATGCAGAGTTTTTATATCCAAACCTACACTTTACAGAGAATCCTAAAGAATACTGGAGTTCTGTGACTTTGGGCAGTCTGTCAACCACAAGAGATCAAACTGACATATTTGGAGAAATATGCTGATCATTACTACTAAGCAGAGTCATGATAAATAACTATGGACACACCAATCCAGAGTTCAAATGGATTTACTTAAATGCCCATCAATAGTTTCAGGATTATGCTCTAGCTCTTTTAACATCCTTAAAAATTTCTGACTTACTCATCAGACCAAGTTTTACAGAGTATTTTCAGACAGGAAAGCAGCTTTAATGAAAATATTACTTAGATCTAAAAAAAGACCTAGTTTCTTAATTTTTTTTTGAGATCACCAGATGCAACTTTTTGTACTTCAAATATGTGATACCAGTTTCACTATTAAGACCTGGATAAACTTGTGGGAAATACTCTATTTCAGATTTCTTTCCTTTTTATTAACTTGATAGTAATCTAAAATGAAAACCAAAAGACATTTACCTCTGAGAGCCTTCAGAATACTATTAACCTCTCCCTCCTTCTTTTGCAGTTTGCTATGCAAAAAATTTCGGTCCCAAAGGAATTGGGTTTGGTGGCCTCACTCAAGTGGAAAAGAAAGAGTGTGAATGAGAAGAAATGGATGCAACAGACTCAGACGGCTGTTGATGCCACCAAGTGACAGCTGTCAAGTAAAACATTAAACAACACATATTGCTAAGAACCTAGGGCATTTAAGATTTTCCACCTTGCAGGAAAAATTTGTGAGCTTGTATCTTAAGAAATTCTTAGAGTAGATTAAAAAGGTGCAATGATAAAACAAGATTCATGTCTGTTTTTATTAAAAAAAAAAAAGAACCTCATGGAACACTATTGCTTCTTAAACTACTATTTACCACATTTTAGATGGGAATTTTAGAGACACAATGCCCCATTAGGATAGGGATTCCTTCTGGAGTGAAGGGTCCAGGTGCTCCCAGTTAGACTGTATTTTCCTTTGTTCACCATGTTACACACTGTCTGTATTTCCACCAGTCTTCTAGATGAGTTTTGAACATGCTGGCATTTGTGTTATGACAAGGCAGCTATTATTTGCTTTGAGACAACTAAAAGGGATTGGAAATTTTCTCTCTCTATAAGGGAGGTACTTCTAAAAAAAACCCCAACATTTTCTCAGAATACAGTGTTTTAAGTTTTGTCTGTTTGCAAGCTACAATAAAGTACTTACTAATTCACGTCATTTTTATCTGTAGTTGCTTGTGATTATACATTCTACAATGCCACAGTTAAATAGATTTCACTAAGATGAATGAAGCCCCCCCTTTCTTAACTACAAGAATTGCATTTCACTACATTACTTACGATGTCAGTTCTAGACGGTATCTGACTTTAATTTCCTGATCTTGAACATTTTCCCTGCCGGTTTTCATTGTTACCTACTTTGACTTACATTCATATCACACTGTCCAGCTGGCCACTCCTTTTTTGAGGAACATGGCTGACATTAGCTATTAAACATCTATGCAGTGGGGAATAATTCCCTCTTTTTATGTGAATTGCTATTTTCCATCATACACTCACCCATTTTCATACACTAACAGGGCATATATATGTGAAAAACATAAGGCAAAGAGTCAGGCTTCTTACGATTTTGTGGCTACCCACTCTTGAATACCTCACTGGTCACATATCCCTTGAATCCATTTCAGTCTGCAAAAACACACTTACAAGTATGAAAGTTCTATTTTATTACATGTAAACCCTTCAAATACAAAGATTTAATAGAGGTTTTCACAGCATAAGCAATAAAATTACAACAAAATTGTAATATTATGCTTTTAAATATGAACATTCACCTTAATTTTCAAATTTAATTGTCTTTTATTATCAGCAAGGTAAAAGAGCAAAGGCTACCAACATAATTTTGAAATTCTGCCCAAAAAACTTACCTTTAAGAATATATATATATTTGTGTCATCTCACCACATAAAATTTTAAATAGTTTCAGCTCAAACTTTATATACACAGACACATGATGACTGTTCCATACACAAATCTGCTGTATCTTATGCAAGGTAAGTTTAATATTTGAAACCATAATAAAAAATAAAAACAAGCAGTTTCAGAAGAATTTGTAAAAATTAACAAAATATCCAGTTTTATTTAGCTTTCAGCTCAACCATCTTAGAAATTAAGCACAACTTTACACAGAATGAACATTTTTCTCCTTTGCCAGATGAAAAAGTTTGTATTGCTTGGTCCAGTCAATTACATTGGGTTTAAACATACCAAAGCAACTGCACTGAAAAAAGTCTGCAAGATTCTGGAAGCATCCAAGGCTGAAAAAAATAGAAAAGTATGCATTAATAAACCTAAAAAAAGAAGACTGCAAGCATGAAAAATACCAGTTCACCATGAGACAGTACTAAACAGAAGAGCTCTCAATTGAACTTTATTCCTTTGCTGAACTTCTACAACATGTTTTACATTAACAAATGAGAGTGGGTTAAGTTGAACTCAAATATTTAAAAGTTAGTAAGATCTCATCTGTTAGAACACATGAGAAAACAGGGAAGCCTCGGTACCAATTTCTCTATTGAGCTAAATACTGCAGAAGTCAGAAAGGGGCCAGTTCATACCTTAATTCCCTTTCTGATTCTACCCAACAGACACAGAGACTGATGAACAATTAAAAAAGGACAGCACCCCCTCACCCCCAAAACAGTGTTTTTGCATTTATGAAGCAGTGAAGCAAATCAGTACTGAAAAGATAACATGCCTACAACACTCTATTCATTAATACCCACTTGTATGGAGTCCTCCTGAGTGAAACAGGATGCTTAGAGGATTTCCTTTGTGCCAGGAGATTCATTCTTTCATGTGAGGTCAACCCCAGGAATGCAATCTGATTGGAAGAAAAATGTAAGTAATGGATACAACATGGGCATCACAAATTAAAATTCTGGTGTCACCAAAAGATACTGATGAGAAGGGAGCACGGGGGGAGAGGCTGGTCACACTCAACAAATAAATAACCACTGCTATAACAGATGACTGAAAAAATATGTTTTTAAATGTCACTTGAGCTAAAACAGAAGCCAGGAAGTTCTAACACCACCTTCCAGAGAAGGCAAGCTTAATCGGGATGTCTGTGAAGACTGTACTTCCACAGATGTCTGCAGAAGTATAAGATCTATCACACTTAAGTACCAATCTACTCAGATTTTGTCTATATTCTACCACACAAAATGGTAGAAAAAGATCCTTTAATCCACAATGACATGAAATACTATAAAGCAGTACATTTACAGATGACTGTGTATGAAACACAGTAGATAAACCATAAATATCCTCCCTGTCTTTTTCCGGCATGATATCCCAGTGTCTTGGACACTGCAGAAATCTAGCAGTACATGTTTAAAATCGTAGAGCTTTTTGTTTGGCTTTTTTTTTTTTTATTAAACAAGATGTAAAACAAGCCCTTAGCTCAGTATGCTTAACACATATTTCAAAGACACCTCTTTCCTAGGAGCTGCTAAACAAGCTGTTTCACAGATGTTTAAGACAGCTCTTCTCAATTTTGTTTGCATAGCCAAGCTTTTCTCTGAGAAAAGCATAAACAAGAAATTTGACAGTCCTCAACAAGATAAAATCCAGGTCATATATTTTTACTGTAGCAGTGGGATTTAATACAGTCTAACAACATAGGGCTGAGCTCTGCCACAGATTCAACTCAAGAATAATTGTGTCATTGAGCTTCTGTGCAATTTTGGGGGCACTAGTACCAGTTCTATTAGTCATATAAATTTTTTGTCTTTAAATCCAACTTTTTATAGGTTTGGAATTTTTGACGAGCAGTAAACCCAGAACTCAGCTATAGGAATGATTTGCAAACTCTGATTCTACTTTCAGTGGGGGAATGCTGAGTGCACAAGAACCTGTGAAACTTCAAGGTCTGCCCTGAGATTTAAGAGAAGCACCTTGCTGTGACAGTAATCAGGGAAAGCAGGCACAGAGTTTTGATGGGAGCAAATCATCCAGGGAAAAGCTTTAATGTGACAAGAAGCATAAACTGAAGGAAAATATTACCTGATAAAGCTGAACAGTGAGCCACAACGACGCCCATAGGGTATGGAAACAGGCTACTGAGGAGATGTAGGAAACCCAGGGAGAGCAGGACACTATCTGTGTGAAGTATGTCCACACTCCATCTTGATGGTAACTTGTTGCACAGTGGTTGGACCAATCTGACAAGACAAACAATCAGTTAATTATGCTTTTAAGCCCTTAAGAACTGAGCAAAGATTATTTGTATGAAATGAATATTACATAGCAACATGTTCTAGAAATACCACATTTCATCTACCCTGTTGCCACCTAAAAGCACCCACATAGATGCGTGACTGCTTGCTACTCTGACTGCATAATCTGTACACTCTGCGTTCATGATTCACAGAAGAAAATCCTTGTTTTAAAAGGTTGGTGCTATTCTAATTCATCCTCAGGAACCACATTATAAGGGCTTTCCTTTCCAACAAATTTTTTAATTTTTCAAAGTAACAGTTCAGATTTATTAATGAGATAATGCACTTCTCTTCCAAGTTATCCCACTTTAAAAACAAAAATAAATGTTTGCAAGCATTCAATATATATATTTCCAAATTTAAAAACAAAACAAAAAAATAAATCTTTTGAAATAATATATTTACAAACTCATTTTCTGTTACAGTAAAGGGCATCTAGATTAGAACCTGTCACCTGACATCTCTCCACATGGCTTCCCTATTTCCTCTCTAATAAAAATACTTCCTGCTATTTCATTTTCCAATGGACATCCCACTACAGCAGCATCTTTATTCTTGCTCAATACAAATGTAATCAAGTATTTGACCACAAGATGCATTTTCAGTGAGGCTACACAGTAACATCACTGCTGAAATGAGGTATCACTTGTGCAGGTTACACTTGCTGGAAATGAAACGCTGAAAAATAAAGACCACATGGAGATGGATTTGAAAGCTAAATTAAAATAAATTCATGGATACATACAAAGAGAACTTCCATAAAGCAGCCAGACACCAGTCATTGTTAGGAAAGACAGGAACAACAGGTAGTAATAATGGTTCCCAATGCCTGAAATTGAGGCAAGGAAAAAATTTTTAGAAGTTTAACATTTTAAAATTCAGCAGTACCTGCATTTCCACTGAAGTTACTAGGAATAAAAAGAGACCCAAACCCACTTCTTAATATTACCTCTGCCATCCACAAGAGAGCTTGGCAAGGCTGTTCTCCTTCTCTCAATTTTCTCCTGGAAGCCACCCCAATTTATACAATAGAATTAGTTCTGATTAAGTCAACAAGGATTTGTCTCTTCTTCAGAGCATAGCTTCAGCTGTTTTAGCCTGATGAGGACTAATTAAGCAACCACAGCTCCCTCCCATGCACAAAAAAATTGTCTCATATGACTGAGAAGTCTCAGTTATTCAATTTGTTTGACCTTGTGTGCTTCAGAATTGAAAACATACACATAAAAAAAACCCCAGACCTGTCAGAAAAACTGTCATGTGAAGTCATAATTTATCTTTAAATTACAATCATATTGCTCAAAGCTTTGAAATAATGCACCAGAATGATGTCTCACCACGTTGAAAAAACATTAGGAAAAAAGCTATTGGCAAAAAAATAACTGAAAAATATATTGTTACAGATGTAAAGCTGTCACCTTCCTATTTTGAGCATCACCAGTAATGAGCCAGAAAGGAGGAGAAAGGGCGAGAGGGAAGAACATGAAAACGCCCTGCGGGGTTATCTCAGTGGTACAGCTGCTCCACTCAGAACGGTCCCTAACAGTGACAAGAGGCAATGGAAGTTCAGGAGGACACAAGAGTCCAGACACTTTCTGGAGTTCATTCTCCTCATCCACAGCTACTGCATTAAAATATCAGTGTGCACACTTGTCTGGTTTTTTTAGTATCTACTCTTAGACACGTTGTCCAAAAAAGTCTGTCTAATCCCTTTCTGAACGTGCTGATACTGCCTGTATCTGCAAACCCTCACAGCAGCAAGCTCCAAAATTTCACTGCCTGCCATGTGGAGACATTTTTTTCTTTACCACTTTTAAATCCCTAGCTCTACTATGATGCGCTTGGCTAATAACAGTTCTGCATTCACTTTAGCAATTTAGGGGTTTTTTACTTTCTTTTTTAAAGTCTTAATCATATCCCCCATTCCTTCTCTCCAAAGAAGGAAATCTAGACTTGGTGATCTCTACGCTTACGGTGGCCACTCTATCCCTTGAATAGTTTTATTTGCCTCTCTCTCTTCCATCTAATTTCCCTTGGGCACCTGTAAGAACCTTTCAGCATCAACTGGATATTCTTGTATCATGCATGCTCTCTCTCTTTAAGGGGGTAAATATTATTTCTGCAACTTTTAAAATATGCGTCATTTTAAAACTTGATAAAACACACACTCTTACCTATGCACTGTCCAGTCCACAGAGAATGCTGATCAAACCTGGCCACACATGCTTGGCAAGCAAGGCAATGAACAGATCTCAAAGGCTTCCTTACCTAGATGAGGATGAAAGAAAAGAACACACTCATAGCACAAGCATCTACTTTGCTCAAAGTTTAAGGCATCATCTTACAGTTACCACCACGTTTTGCATAATTACTGTCATAGACCTCACAACAGAGAACATACATGAGAACCGTAAACCTTAATTTTACAAAAGACCCCCCAAAAACAGATGGAATTAATTTTTTTAATTAAGATTAGAGTCCAAGGATCTCAAAGGATCTCTTGTCACCATAAAAGAAATAAATCTAACAAACTACTTGTGTAACACTTTAATGACAGGTAGTGAGGAAAAACTTTTTTTATGGCAGTATTGAGGAAAAGACAGAGTCACAAAGAAAATAAATACAAAAGCACCACTTACAAGACATGATGTGCAAAATGTTCTGAAATCCAAGCAACCTGCTTCTGCAAGAGCTATGATGTCCTGAAAGACAAAGCATTTTGTGCTTGCATTTGGATCACACTTTTGTAGGTGCTATGAAGTTTTTACATTAGGCCTTTTGCAGTTCACAACTATTTTGAGTGCCAAGCACAAACAGGAATAAGAACTTGCCATTTAAAGAGGTCCATAAGGAAAACCAAAGCAGTAAAGACTAACACAGCTTCACTCACACAACATTACTCAGAAAAGTATCTCTGTGTTGCCAAAATTAATAAATAATGTGAATTAAATATTTCTTAAAATGAGATAGCACCTCTCACGTGGTCAGCCAGACTTCAGGGAGATGAGGAAAGCTGCACATTTACTGTTCCTTTACAAGGACACAACGTTTATGAGTCCTGTGACAACAAGTTAAAACTGCAGTTTATTCTCCCTGGCAATCTGAAGAAATACAACCTCAATGAGAGCCATGAGATCACAAACAAAATGCATTACCCTTAACCCATAGGTTGGGGACTAACACTAAATTCTCTACTGATTGGCCGCCCATGATTTCTTTTGGCTGCTATAAAACAATTAGGAAACAGCATGTTAATTGCATGATGTTCAGGCACAAAAATCAAACCATTATACACATCTTCAAAGCACCTGATAAAATTTAAATAATTACTAGCATTTGATATGTAGCAAAGCACTGTGACTATTTCTTTCTTACCAGAGACAACTGGTCTAAGAAACCACAGAAAACTTCTACTTTTTAAGTGAAGTTCTATGAGAATTTATATCACAGATAACACCAGTGGGTCTGTATGTAAAATGCTTGGCCAAAGCTCACACTTCAATGAGAAGCTAGAGGCAGGGAAATTATAGCAGGATGACGCACTTAAGGAAACATGCAGTAGAAAGAGAAATTCTCCAAGATCTATGTTGTTCAATGACATTGTAAAAAAACTCTTTAAGGAAGAATATTTCACTGTTTGCAAATTTAACAAAGCTGCACATGATGACAAAAATCAATCAGAAGCACCATACGTGCTGCACGAGGTCTGCCCTTCCATTTGTTTTTACAAAACCACTTACCTCTTTTCTTTCTTCTTCTGAAGTCCTTATATATCCAGGATCAGTACCCCAGGTTTTATAGAAATAATAGAGAAGACCCATCATGCTGAACATGACAGAGATTTTAAGAATTACATTTGTTATATGTGATAGTCAGGTTAAGGACTGTATTTCTTATACCTTGTATCTCTGCTATTTGTAAAACAAACTAAAAATTCTAAAATTAGTTTACGCTATTTTACAAGCAACAGGAAAAAGAAAAAATTACTTTAACTTTTATTCTGTCCATTTTGAATGCCGGAGAAGACTTTTACAACTGTGTAAACCTGCACCACAATATGCCTGCCTCCTTGTTATCCTCCTTAAAGGTCCTCCAGTCTTCTGCCTTTGAATATTTCACAGATAGAAAATTAATTTGATTTCTTTTTTCCCTCTGAAGCTTTTCTATTTTATTTAAACAATACCAGTCAGACATGCAGAGCTACAAAGCTTCTGGCAGCTGTGGGATTTGTTTGGCTGCTGCACCCACCCCTGACACAAACAGGCTCTTATTCAAGTCTTACCTTGTCCCATTCATTTCAGCCAAAAGCAACTAAACATACTCATTCAGAAAAATTAAACTGATAGCCATCTGGCAACTATTTTTGTCACTCAAAAAAACCCCAAGCACACACTGCTAAAAACTTCTGAAGGCAATGGGACATTAGGAACGCAATTTTTACACCATGAACTAAACCCATTTGTGTATCACATGAGTGGGGAAGAAA
Organism: Acanthornis magna; assembly: GCA_036785705.1. Classification (NCBI taxonomy): domain Eukaryota; kingdom Metazoa; phylum Chordata; class Aves; order Passeriformes; family Acanthizidae; genus Acanthornis; species Acanthornis magna. Next base: position 374,230 of record JAWUZG010000741.1, read on the forward strand.
AACATTAACTGTCTCTATACAGTAACAGAGGAACATGGAGTGGGACAAGTTTCATACTAATTATATTCATGCATCAAACTTGAGAGCTCAGGCTGCTAAACAACAGTCATGATGCCACCAAGAAGCAGCCAGAGTGCTCAAGTCTGGATTGCATCTCCAGTAACCCCTCAGTCACTCCATGAACTCCACTGCAAATAACTTTTAAAAATCCAGGATGGCAAACCCAAACTTGTTTTGTCTTATGAACTAACAACACTGTAAACAGTTCTAATTAAAATCAAGATGACAACTTATGAAATATTGGCACAAACACCAGCTGTGTTTGTTACAATGCAGTTGCAGGGTGCAATTATAGAAGTCAAAATGATGTTGTGTTTCTTGCGGATACTGCTGGTCTATTTGCACTGCTACTGGGTTTTTGGAGCTAAGAGAATTCCTTAATTAGAATGGCTGGATTTTCATTCAGTCCAGAGGAAGTTTGACAGACAAATAAAGCTAACTAAAATCCTGAAAACTTTCAAAACACTCAGATCTATGACCTGTTCCAGAAGGAAAACATATTCATGAGAAAAAAGGTTGCATAGTGAAATGGAAACCTTTTGACAGGCCCACCTCATCAAGCTATGGTTAGGCCTTGAAGAATATTGCTATGCACAGTATCTTCAGCAAAGTATCTGACTCAAATCCCCACCAGTGGAAATTCTTTTTCCTTTTAATTTAGATGACACCAATAAAACAAATCTTAAAGCTTCACAACAATTGAATAGCACTATTTCCATTTATTCAAGCATATGTGCGAATCCCCAGTGGGAATATACTTGATCAGTTCATTGAAGTTAAACCTAATAATTCTATTAAGGACACCTAATTGGGAACAGTACAAGAGAAAATGTCATTTAAAGGCTGCATTAAAAATTAATTAAAACTGCATAGCAATATATTATAGCTGGTTTAGTACAAAATTATTTGCAGTTCTAAGTATCTTCCCAAAGGCTTTTTCACACAATTTTATCAATAAACAGATGCCCACTGGGTAACAAAAGAGCAGGGCACTGTAAAGAGAGCACAAACTACTAAAATGTTTTTGTACTCATCACTGAAAAGCCTCTTCAAAGATAGTAAATGTCAGCTAGAAATTAACCTACTGTATACTAAGGATTCAGTGTAACCTGTGAATAAAGACAGGAGACTGGACAGTCTACTTCGCAGGAACACAAAGAAATTTGTTCCTTTTTTCGGGGGGGTGGTGGTGGAAGATACTGTTTTTAAAGGCAAGAGTATAAATACCACTAACTGTCAAATGCTTATAATTTTAGAAAGAAGAGATGCTTTCAAAATTATTATTAAGACATGTGTTACCCAGTTATACCACATGCAAAAATACATCACTGTACGAGAGTCTCAATGAGGAAGATTAAAGAGAAGCTAACAGAAACTGTTAGTTTTATAACAAACATCTTAATTTTCATATTCCAGTAACATATTATAAAGTTCAGGTTATAAAAAAGACAAAAATCCACTATAGACAAAAGAGGATACAGATTTTTAGTCTGTGTACAACTTTAAAGACACTTTGCCCCTTTCCAATGGGATTAAACCAATCTTACCAGACATTAACAGTCACATGGAATTATCTGGAGCCGCTCATCGCTGTTTGCATGACCAGGTTTAGATTTATAAGAAACTCTAAGGAGAGTTCTATAGCATTTCTTGAGTATAAAGGATATCAGGCAGGAACCAAAAAAACCAGGTCATGGACATCCAAAAAGCTGAACTTAGCAGAAATGCTGTGGGAAGATACCTTAGATTCTTGAGCCCCACGAGTTGCCTGGAAGAACATTAAAAGAAAAATAAAATTTCAAAATCTATTTGAAACATAAATCCATAGAATATAAATCATCTGGTTTGTTACTGTGAAAACTTCATGCACTCAGCTTATTTCAAGTCTCTCAAAGCAATCAAGAAAGTCACTCAAAAGCATTCTTTATCCAGATGTGCACAGGGTTAACAATACAAAAATAAAACCAAAAAGTGCTCGGCTCCAGGACAACATTATATATGAGAAGTGCTGTATCATTGGGTGAGAAGTCCAATCTCTGTCTATTTGCGCACAGATGGCATTGCCATATTAATGACCACTGCCTGTGGCAGGAAAAGTGAGAAACAGCTCAGGATAACACCGCGAGGTCTGGGGAGCAGAAGAAGGGATACCTCATTAAAACTCATTCTGTGACAGAACATAGCAGAAAAAAGTTGTGATAAAGTACATTTCTGAGCAGATAATCTCAATGTCTACCAGATGCTGACTATCAACAACACTCTTTGACATTAAAATTAGCTAACAGACTGGGATTGGGTTCTTTATCCAAATCTTTCAGTAACAAGAAGCTATTATTGTGTTTTAGGTGTATTATATATACATCTAAACATATTCAATTTCTATGGTCATTCATTCTAAAAAGTACATATACTTAAATTCTTCACACACTGTGCAACCATTTCTCAGGAGGTATCTTTTACGCTGAGTGAAACTAAGCTCTGAAAAGAATAATGCATCAGATACTTTTTAAAGTGTCTTTGACAAGGAAAGACATAAATAGAGACAAAGCCACAAACCTCACAAACAGAGCCATCCCAAATAGCAAGCTGAGAAGCAAACTTCCTTTTAAAAGCCAAGAATCAGAACTTAAGTTCATGACGTATCCAATGGCCCACATGAATGTCAAGGAAGATGCCAACATCAGGAAGAGCTGTTAAAATTATTATTATTAAAATATGACAAAGTATTCAAGCAGGACTTAAAGTATTCATTTAATGTAATAAATGCTGTAAGATTCAAGATAAGATAAGACAAGGTGACACATCAATACATCAAAAGCAGGGGGGAGGAATGACACAAAAAAACCCCACCAAAATCCTTGCTATGTGCTTTTAAAGAATTTTATTTTTGTGCACCTAATTTCAGAAATTCCTCGTGTTAATTTGCACATCATTCTAAACACAGCATGCTCTTGTTTTATTCCCATTAATTATTATTCAGGAAATTACCTCATATTTCTCTACTATTTTCAGCAACCTGTTATTTCTCCTGTTTCTCATTCTTTCTTCCTCTTGTATCATATAAACCATGAAGTGATTCTGACTTTGATAAGCAAGGTCAAGCGGTGTCTCTCCCTTTAACAACAGAGAGGGTTATTTATTTACATACTTAACACATAAATACTCCCACTTTTAACAGAAGCAAGAAATTAATATAGTTCAAACAAGAATTGGGAAGTTACTTCCCAGCCCCACCTCCCCCACTATTTTTTTAAGGCAAGGGTAAGCTAAATTCAGAGTGCTAGCATGCTTAAATCAGAGCTTTGTAGTTCTGAAAACTGATACTTGTAAAAAGATAGCACCTATGAGTTATCAGTTGGACTGCCTCCAACAACATATCTATATAGTCACGGCAATCGATACTTTCAACTTTCACACCTCTCACTATCTGTTTCTACAAATATTAAGATGAAGAAGCCTTTCATATGCGATAACCCTTTTGAATGTACAAACAGGCATTGCCAAACACCAGCTTTCACAGGAGGACACCCACTTAAGCTGATGGCTTTATGAGTCTGACCGGATGCTAAGAAACATATTTTTAAAAATCTGCCTACGTCCTCATGACATTTTTAAGTAGAAAACAGCCAAATTAAGAAATTAAAATGAAACAAGACCCCAAGAAAACGAAACAAAAAAGGTAAGGGAGGCAGAATCTACAAAGGACACAATTACTGTTGAGTGAACACAAGGCTTGGCTGTTCACACAGTCATTGCAAAGAACTTTTGCATTGATACTTTGAACCACACTTCAAGAAAGGTGCTACTTCCTTTCAGGAAAGACTAAGAACACCTGCTCTTAGCCAACCCCTGTTGCAATGTACACCCAACATGGAGAGGACTGAGATTTTTCTTTATATTCATTTTACACATTCATGCAACATGGGATGAAATATCATGAAAGAAATCGTACCTTGACATTTTTTATGTCCAGACTGGCACCAGCTTCCAGCAACAGATCCACTGCACTACTGTTTCCTGAGGCTATTGCCCAATGCAGTGCAGTATTCTTTTGAACATTGTCTACAGCATTGAGAGAGGGATTAAACTTTAAGAGAAACCTCGTGGGTTCTGGTCTAGATGAAAATAAAGTATGAGTTAACAAACAGAAGATAATCTAGACTGGAAATGAAAGTTTTGAACACCTTATAAAACAACAGATCCCATCTGTGAAACTACATAATGCCTTCTCAGAACAAGCTCACCAATGATAGATCCATGTTTAGAATTCCAGACCTGCCCTGAAAGTTTTTCTCAGGCTGTTATCTTACCATTTTAACAAATATGAGGTACGTAAAATAGATAACTTCTATAAAACCACATGTAACTTGTATCTCCCCATTTTATTTGTTCTAAATGCATTTCACTGCATTCACGCCCATTTATTTTCATTTTGCAGAAAATACAAACAGGCTACAGATGATTCGGCCACACATCTAAACCTCTTTTAGAAATTCTTTACACTTTCTTTGCTATATCCAATGAGCTATTCCCAACTCCTGATCTCTGAAATACTGCATATTTTAGTACAAATGGAAGGGAATGTCAGTTAAAAAAAATAGTAAGGAAAAATTCACCTCACTGCTTCTTGAGTACAATAAAACAGACTCTTCTTCAGTTATGCTCTACTTACCCAATGGCTTTTTGTGCTGTTAATATTAAAGGTGTTTGTCCATTGAAGTCGGTTGTGTCTATGTTCTAAGAATAAGATAAGAAGCAAGTGATTACCAGTGATTTCAGGAAACAATGAAATTTGGGGCTATACAACTGCCTTAGCTTCACTAACGAAGAGAAAAGGGACACAAACCAAATTTTATCAGCCAAGAAGCCAACACTCACTTAAAATTTTCTCCTCCTTCTATGAGTCCTGCATATCATTCTTTTCAGAATATCCTGAGTTTCCACTTAAGGGAATTTTTAAGGGAGAGACTCAACTAAGGATATTTTTAAGTGACTCATGTCAACCATATTTTGTGTCCTCTTTTGCAAAAAAATACTATAAATAAAAAGGACCTTGTAAAGCAAAGTTAACCATCTTCCTTGTGTAAATAGATGTACATAACAGATGTGCAGAAAGTACACAAAACAGCTTTATTAAAACAACAAAGAAGGATTGATGATGTATCTCAAGACATAGTTAAACATCTAACCTAAATTTTCTTCCTCTTTCTTACCTAGTGTTCTTCCTTTTCACAACAAAGCTTTCCTTGTTCCCTGCCTCCATCCATCATTACATTAGAGCAGATTTACTTAAAAGAATTAATCACTTAGATTTCTTTAGTACAAGATAGGTGGGCCAACAACTTTATTAAATCTGTGATATACACCACTGTACCTACATTCCAGAAGTCAGTTACTCTCCCAAAAGAGAACTTTATGAGAAAGAAAATAAGCATAGCAAACTTGTAATCCTAACACTAGATTGTTTCTCAGAATCAGTCTAGATCATACAAGAACTCTCCTGTCATTTTTATTAGCAAATTATTACACTTGTCATAAATTCTGCTCATTTCAGATATAAGCTAAGAGATATCAACTACCATGGATACAATATAAAATTAAAGAATGCACAGAAATTTCTAAAGAAAATTCAGACCTAGTCTGATCACTTATTCTGCATTCTTCAATTGATGGACAACTGCAAGGATTTTTAGTTACAAAACTGTAATCAAATCATAAATACTTCATTATGTCTATACATCATATACTGCTTTTTGTTCATAGGTTTAAAAGCCATTAGTTATTTACACAGCACCACAGACCTGAACAGCCTTAACAACACTCCTTAAACATGCTGAAATGTAGGTGAATCTGGATGTGGGAGATGACAGGAATAGGGAAGAGTATTAAATAAAAATAATACATACAAATATAAAAAATCTAAGTTTCTCTGCACTAGTAGCACAGAAAAATAGGAGTAAAATATCTGTTTTTCATCTAGAAAAAGAATGAGTTAATTCTGAAATGTCTCCTATACACAGGCAGTTACTTGTAAGCAGAAAACAACACTGGGGGTATCAGCAACATACCTGGCCTTTTGATAAAAGGTAGGCTACGACAGGCATGTGTTGGAACAGCACTGCTAAATGAATGCTACTGAATCCTTCCCCATCAATAAGACTGGGATCCGCTCCACATTTCAACAATAACATGACCATGGGAAGGTGTCCTTGTCTATAACGATATGTGAAATGAAACTATAGAGATGATTTAAAAAATTGATATTTTAATGAAAGCATTGCCTTAATTCTCACAGACATCCCACAGAAGATTTCTGATTCTCATGGCTTTATTCAGGAAATTATATTAAATATATACCTTAATAAATCAGCCTAGGGCAAAGTGTTTATTTAGAATATAGTGGTTATTCTACAGGAATTTCTCCTGTGAGCAGTCACTCAAGTCTCTGACTCTGGCAAAAGACTGATAGTCCAGAAGAAAGCATTGATCTTCCAGTGGGAGAATTCACACACAGAGAAGTTTTCCCAGAATAATTATTTAAAGTTATGTTTTCTCCAGACAAGCAGTGCTTTATTCTCTGGATCTCAGAAAATGCTACCACAGCTGTAAATACTGACAGATTTGCAATTAGTAGTTGCGAATAGCACTACCTAATGGCCCAGTGAAGGGGCGTAGAATTCAAATCTCCACCAAGCTGATCCACTACCGCACCTTTGGAAATGTAGTATCTGTGTAATAACAACACCGTAAGTTAGAAACAGAGATAATAAACTAGTAAAACACTATACTAATGATAACATAGCTCTAGCAGTAAATTGCTCATAATAAAAAAAAATGCACTAGAGAAGCAAATGGACAAAAGTGTTTTTGCACTAAATAACGCTGTTTCACAAAAATATTTAAGAAAAAATATTGTCATTAGCAAGGTACTTCTAAAATCAGATTTCATCTTTGTTACAGAAACAAATTGTGGAAAATTTCATGATTTCATGTACTGCATGATTTCACATATAAAGAAACCAGGCTATCTTTACATTTCAGTGACATCTTCATGAAGCTAAGTGCAATAAAATTTGAATTCTACCCTTGTCTTCTCAAGCAGCATGTTCCTTTGTTTTTAAGTACAAAAGCAACAAAGTGATAATAAGTAACAGTGCCAGAATGTGCTGTGTTACTGTCACAGGGACTCCCAGCTTACTTCACCAGCTCCTGTCTGTTGTTTATTGCTGCCCAGTGAAGAAGAGTCACATTTTCTTTGTCTGGTTGTCGAACATCATATCCTGCTTCTACCAGCTCTTTGCATCGCTCTAGCATTCCATACCTGAAACGACACAAAACCAATTTACTTATCATTTATTAAATATCCTCCAGTTTGGAGACAGTTGCATCCTAAAGAAAAAATACATCTCAGTAAGCATCATCCAGCAGTTCCTACTTAGGCAAAGTCCACACTGCATTCAATAGAAGCCTTGTAAAAATTGTGGGGCTGTGCCTTGAGGAGCAGAAGTTTCTACTTAAACAAACCTGCTTGAAATGCTTTTATTTACAACAGTAGCTATAAGTGATTTTTCTTCTTCCACTACTGGGAGAAAATGAAATTGAAAGCGTTTCCTTTGTAAAAATGTCCAGCCTGGCTCACATTTGAGCATACTCCTATCTATTTCAACACTGCACACTCAGAGCATGTACTTACTGTGTAGCCTTGACAATATCACAGGTGCTGGGGTCTTCAACAATGGGATATGGGCCTGGGAGACCTTTATCTCTGTGGTCACTGTGGCTGTTGTGCATATGAGGTCGATGAGGCCCCTGGCAATGGTTTTTACACTGTCGGTTAACAAAAAAATTATTAACCACTGTTATTTACCGGCTGCACACCACACACATGTCCCTCCTTACCCGAAGCACCCACTGTGCCTGTCAAATTCTGTTAATACAAACTAAGATGTTAATTCAAAGAACAGTTAGAACCACCTGGCAAGAGACTAATCCTTGTATTTGCAGAGGACAGCAGAGATGTGGTCAAGGTGTAGCAGGATAAATTACAGGGGCTTTCAGCACCCTGCAGAGCTGGCTCCCGACACAGCAGCAGCACTGCCACCCCAAAAACCACAACTTACGGCCCTGGGGAGGGTTTTCGACGCACTTGGGAGCCACAGTGCCACCCGCGCAGCCAGAAACCCGACGCGAGAGAGCAGACGAGGCACACGCAGGGCAGGACACAGACGGCTCTTGCCCGGGAGCCCCCGCCAGACGCCGGGAGCACCGCGGCCGCCCCGGCCCGGCCCTCGCCGCCTGCCAGGGGCCCGCGGCCGCCTCCGCACCCCCGACCGGGGCAGCACCGGGTCCCAGCCCCGCTCCAGCCCCAGCACGGCCCTCGGGCTCACCGCCGAGCCGCTGCCCGCCATCCCCACGGCCCCGCAGCTTCCTGCTCCCACTTCCTGGGCACGGCTGCGGGGCGGGGCCGGGCACATACGGCCCGGGCGGGGCGGGACCGGTCCAGGGGAGCGTCCCTTCGACTGCCCCGCCCCCGGCGGAGCCGCTTGACGGGGCAGATCGGCGGCTCGGAGCTTTGTTCAGTCGTGCTGGAAATGGCTCCTTCGCTTTTACCGAGGCAACCACACCGAAAAACTCTCCTTTTCGCACAGGATCCCCCCGGGTCGCCGACAAGGTGCCGGCGAATTTTTCGGGAGGCTGTGCCTCAACAGCTGGAAGCGATCCCTTGGGGAAGGTTTTGGAGCTCAAGTCTGATGAGGAGCGGCTGAGGAGCTGAGGAAGCTGAGCCTGGAGAAAAGGAGGCTCAGGGGGGACGTTTTCACCCTCCCCAATTCCGTGAAAGCAGTAGTGCCACTTCCTTCCGGGCATGGTTCCCACACGAGTTCAAGGCCGTTTGGGATCATTTCCAGCCTCAGCCGGGCCCCAATGAACCCTCATAATGACCGCCAGGGTGAGGGAGGAGCCGCCATTTTAGGGCAAGCCGTGAGGGGCAAGTAGTCACACCCCAAAGAAATGGGGATAACCTGGAAAAACTCCCACAGGTGTCCAACACCCACAAGCTTCCCAGGTGAAGTGGGACCCTGGCAGCCCCCAGAGCGACACCATCGCCCCTAGCCTGAGGAGAAGCCCTGTCATGGGGGTGGCTGGAGACGCCCAGCTCTCAATGGCTCTGGGCCTGGGCAGTGTGGGACAGGGCCTGCAGTCACTGGCATCCCCGGGGTGTGGGGACACAAGCACCTCCTGCTCCTGGGGGAAACATGTCATGGCCCTTGGAGAATTGGCAGTCACCACTCACAGGTCACTGGAAAAGGGATAATTATCACCCCCAGCTAAGCCTCCAGACCAGAGGTGACACACAGGGCTCTCGCCATCCCCTCATGCTAAGATCCTGGCTGGAAGGATCACGACTCAGATGAGGCTTTGAGGTAGAGGCTTGGAGAGCAATTGAGGGCACAAGAGTGTCAGCAGCCTACATGAAAGGAAAGAAAAATGAAAGAGCATGCACAATTATGAAGAAACCTGGTTTTTTTTCCCAAACCCTGTTTTGGTAGGTCAAGGCAGTAGACAGACGATGGCACAAGTTTGTAGCTGGCACCTGTCCACAGGGCCAGGGCAGGCACCTGGGTGCTTTCCTGTAACTGGACTGGTTACTGCAATTTGTATCTCCATCAATTCTTTTTAAGGTAGAGGAAGATATTGTGGGAGGGGCACAATGATCCCAACACCACGGGAGTGACTCCAGGATCTCAACAGCTTTCAACTGTGAATGAGCAGGAAAGCCAAGAGAGAAAGTTAGTTTTTTTTCTCATCGTGAAGGTAGAGAAGGGAAAATTCAGAGTTAAAAAAGATACACCATATTGGGGCAGGGGAGAACCCTCCCTTTGCTGGTCAGGAGGTGCTATGGGCATTCAGTGACTCTTTGTTGGAAAAGCAAAGTCTCCAGGAGGGACCTGGGTAGAAATGCCACTCCTTCCACCCAGTGTTCTAAAGCTCTGGCCCTCAAGGTGTAAGAAAGTTATCAAGAATTGCTCCATTACATAACAGCTCCTGAATGTGAGATGTGGTTAGAGGCTGGAACCATGAAGGTGTTTCCCTTGGAGTGCCGAGATGAGTTTCTCTTCAGCTCCGTCCTCCGCAGCAGGGTTCTCCTCATGCTCTCTCCCTGCACCAGCAGGGGAGGCTGAGCCTGCAGGAGCATGTCCATTTGTCCTGGAGTTCCTTTCAGAATCTGCACATTCCTGGACAGCTCCTTTGCATGCTACAATCCCCAGTGTCTAGGCAGGCTGAGCTACCTTTGCTGTTTCCCCACAGTGTGGGGGAGAGAACCTCCTTGGCATTTTCCCTCCAGGTTTTCCATAGGAATGAAAGTATCATCTTCTTGTGCCTCTGCACTTGTCTTCATCGAAGATTTTGTCTGGAAATGCCCTGTGCTGGAGCAACAGCAGAGTGACCGCCCAACCCTGGCAAGGGAAAGAGATTCATTGTCCGGGCTCTGCCCACAGCTTGCTCCCCTCTCTCCCCAAAAAGAGAGAAAACACATGTGGACAATGGTGGAAAAGAATGAAATCCACATCCTTGGCACCTTGGGTTGTGCTTTGATTATTGTCAGGTCTTAGCTGGCAACAGTTGCAGCCAAGTGGAGCCACATCTGTGCTCTGAGGGATCTACACAACCACACAGTCACGAGCACCCATCCTGCACACACAGAGAGAAGCTACAGCAAGAGACATACAATGACTAGCAGCCTCCTCATGAGGTGATGGCTGCCACAGCGTATCCAAGTCACAGGCTTGGTGGCATGGGGGCAGTCTCCCAAAGGCTCCATGCCCATGACTTAGGAGGCCGCACACCAAGCATGCCGAGGGCTCAGCTCTTCCTAACATTTGAGGGGAAGAAAGAGGACAACCTTTGTCAGGACTCAACCTGAAATGACGTTTTACCGCTACTAATTGTTCTCATGAGTTTGGCAGCGGAGTGGCGTCTCTGTCCTGTCACCCGCTGGCCCTTGGAAGGCACACAGTGCGCTGAACACAAGTGGCTGCGCCAGTTTGAGAGGACAGCTGTTGTTTCAGTGTTGCATTTCTTGGCTTGTTAAAGCCCCTCCCACCTGTACTACAGCCCCTGCTTGAAGACACAAAACTACCATGCTGGAGGAAAGGCCTCGAAAGCTTAACAAAGGCTGAAAGGAGCCCTCTGATTACCCCTTGGACAAAGAGGTTTCTTTAGCTGAAGTTGCTAACAAGGACCGCACTTGACACCACGGAATGGGTTTGTTGTTTTATTTTTCAAGTCCTCAGTCCTGCATGGGACTGGGGAAGTGGGTGCTGCAGAGGCTCCTGCAAGGCATCACAGAGGCCTGCCCTGCACCCAAGGGTGGCGCAAGATCTCCTCCAGCGCTGGCCTGTCCGCGGGGTGCTTGGACAAACACCAGCGGATCAGCTGTCGGCACTCTGGGGAGAGAAGCCAGAAAGCGCTGGTCACTCACAGAAGGCTCCTGCCCAGCCACTCCCAGCGCCCGCAGGGCCCGAGCCGCGCCGCGTGTACTCAGAGCTGCGCCGCACTCCTGGCCCACTCTGCCCTCAGAAGGACAGCGGCACGGCAAGAAGCACGCGCCACCTCCGTAAGCCCAGCGTGCCACACTGAGCGAGCCTGTCATGGGCTACCTCCTGTGGCCAGCCCTTGATGGCAGATGGACCTGCCACGGAGCTGCGTGAGTGCCACGCTGGGCTGCGCGGAGCCACCTGCTAAAGCCTGCCTTCTGAGGCCGGATACCGACCTGAAGAGACCTGCTGCCCGAAGCCGAGCTCCCCCGACATGATGTCATGGTCCTCCAGGAAAGGGAGGTTCCTGCAGACCATGATGTACAGCAGCACGCCCAGGGACCAGATGGTTGCCCCATGGCCGTGGTAGCAGCCGTGGTGGATCTACTCGGGTGGGCTCTACACGTGTGTTCCTAAGGGAGACAGACGGCGATGTCCAGGCGCAGGCTGCTGCCTTCCAGAGCCTGGCCGCGGCCGCCTGGCCTAGGCAGGGGCACAGCATCCGCCCCATGCCGAAGAGCAGCCGGCAGCCGGCTGAATGCCACGCCCCGCAGCCCAGGAGGGAATGGGGCCATGAAAGGCCTGGCGCCGGCAGCACGGCCCGAGATGTGGGCTCACCGGCAAAGGATGTGAAGGGCTGCTCCTGGAGGAAGGTGCCGCAACCGAAGTCGATGAGCTTCAGGTCACCGCCCTCCGGGTCCACAAGGAGGTTCTCGGGCTTGATGTCCCGGTGCAGGACGTCACGGGCGGTGCAGTGCCGCACGGCTTCCAGCACCTGGCAGAAAAGCCAGCGCGCGACCTCGTTGCACAGGAACGCCCGCTCCAGCAGGAAGTGCAGGAGATCCTGCTGTGGCTCCGGACGCTCCATGACCTGCAGGAAGCTGTCAGGCAGCTCAAACCAGTCGAGGAGCTGGATGATGTGGCGGCAGCCAGAGCCCACCTTCTCCAGGAGCACGATCTCCATCGGAACACAGGTGCCGTCGGGCTGTGAGGAGGAGACAATGCCTCCAGCAGGCCTGATGCTGCCCTGTGGCTCTGCTGCCCCCTGCCTGGGCTGCCCCAGTGCCCCCTTGGGTAGCCTCCCTGGGCCTTGAGCTTCCTCCTGCCCAGGCCATGCTCGGGGGGTGTCCCTGTGCCCGGCACCACCAGCGGTGTCTTCCATCCCCGGGCCCGCCATGCTCCGGCTCGCACGCTGAGCCCACGCCTGCTCCCCCCGCCATCTCCCGCTTGCCACCCTCGGGGTCCTGGGCTTAGCCCTGCCCGCCACGCCCCGCTCTGTCCCGCTGGCCCCGCTCACTCACCAGCTCGTCCCACTGCAGCACGCTGTCCCGGGCCACACGTTTGATGGCCACCTGCAAGCCCACGAGAGAGGCGGGCTGAGCTCGAGCCCTGCCCGACCCCGGCCCGGCCCTCCGGCCCCGCCCGGCCGTATCGGCCACTTACCGGGCTCCCGTCCGAGAGGCGGGTCCCCGAGAAGACGGTGCCGAAGCGACGGCGCCCCAGCTGCGGGCCCAGCTGGTACAGCTCCTGCAGCTTCTTCTTTTGCCCTGCGCCCAACAGCGAGCCATCAGCCTTGTGCCCAGGGCCCCCTCAAGTGCCACCCCCACGAGTGAAGCGGGCCGGGCCTCCGCGGGCCACGCTGCTCTGACCTGCTTCCTGCTGCGCGCCGGGCAGCGGCCACCGCCTTGCAGCCGTCGGGCTGGCGAGCGGCACAGCTGGGCCGGGGCAGCGCACAGAGGCGGCTGCAGGAGCCGGAGTGCAGCGGGGCGGGCCGGCACCGTCGCTGTCCCCGGCGTCGTGGGCTGGACTCTGGTGTTGGGGGCGACCGGGGCTGCAGCCCGAGGCTTCTTCCCACAGGGGCGTCCCAGGAGCAGTTGCAAAGCAGAGGGGAGTTTTTGGAAGCCGTGGCATCAGAGGCACTGGAAGCAGCCAGGGACTAGGCTGCTCTCAGGAGCCCTGGCCTGGCCTGGGCACACCCCTCAGGAGTGCTGGGGGAGCCTCACACAGCTCCTGAGAAGATCCCACCTGATATCGGAAAGGCCTTCAGGGTTTTTGGTGGCCGTCTCGGAGCAGCTTCTTGGAGATGGAGGAACCTCCTGGGTCTCTTGGGCACCGTCTCCGCCACCAAGCACGGGCTGTAGCCAGCTGGCGCAGTCAGCACAGCATCTTGGGAGCTGTGGGCCGGCAACTGCTGGCTGCAGCACACTTGCTGCTCTGCCACCTGCTCCTGAGAGGGCTCCCCTGGGTCGGGCTGGGCTCCCACTTGGACTTCTGGGCTTTCCCTGGCCGCTGCAGTGCTCAGGGATGCACCCGTGTTGTTGAGTCCAAGGGAGCTGGGAGACCTGCCCAACCTTCTGCAGGCTGACAGGTCTCCCTGAGCCTCGGGCAGGGATGGAGGATGTCAGAGATAGCAGAGGCTCCTGGCAGGATGGAGGATCTCTGACAGCCAGAGGCTCTTGCATGGATGGAGGGTCTCTGATTGTGTGCCATCCTTGCAAGGCCTGAGGCTCTTTCAGGGATGGAGGTTCCTGCTGGGAGCAGCCTCTTGGAGGGGTGGAGGCTCTGGGAGGAGCTGGGCAAGTCACAGCAGGGCAGGTGGCCTCGCTTCACCAGCTCCTCCAGCTCTTTCCACAACGCCTGCCACACATCTGAATACAGCGGCACATGCGTACCATTGCAAGCCCACAGCAGCAGCATCAGTAGCTGCAGCTCCTGGGCCACTGCCACGCAGGGCCTGCAGCTGCAGGAGCTGTCTAGGGGGCGCACGGGAGCACGTGGCCGCTTGCGAGGGGTCGCCCGAGGCCTGGAAAGCCTGTGAGCCACAGGGCTCCTTGGCTCCTCCATGAGCCTCTGGGCCGGACCGTGGGGCGCTTGTGCCTCTTGGGTGTCCGTGCGTGCTGCCTCCGTGGTATCCAGTGGCCAAGGGCCCACCAGACAGCCACAGTGGCCAGCAGCAGGACAAGCGCAGCCATTAGGACGCCACTGTCACACATGACTCCGGCACATCCTGTCACAACTGCACTGGCAGCTGCAGCTGCTGGCCCGTCTTATATAGCCATGGTGACATCACAGTGCTGTGGGCCAGCACAGCGCTGTGACATCACAGCCCTGCCTCACGCCAGCGCTCAGCCCCTTTGTGCTGTCACAGCCCTGCCCACCTCAGGGATCAGCAGAACTGGCTCACCCCTCAAGATGGGAACTTGTGTCTTTGCCACTGGAGGATCTTGTCCCGCACTGTGCCGAGGGTCTTCAAATAGGGCAACTCGCCAGCGCCCTGGGAGCCATGGACTGGCAACCAGAGGCTGCTGTGCCAGCTGCTGCTGGGAACGCCTTCTGGGAATGGGCTGGCCTCCCGTTTCTGCTTTCAGGTGTTTCCTGGCCTGGTATATCCTCAGGGAAGAGCAGTTTCTGCAGAATGCTGTGGCTCCGAGGCTGCAGGGGTACCCGGTCAGGAGTGCTCATCCCTCAGGAGTCCGGCAGCTCTCACGGAGACTCTGGCAGCGATGGAGGCTCTTGCCAGAAGGAACCCAAGTGTGGAGATCTTCCTTAAGCTGCTCCTCACTAATTTCTCCGAGTTTTCAGAAACCTTTGTTTAAGATCAAGTTCTGCGGTTCAGCATTCTCACCGTTCATCTCTTGACAAGCAGGGACAACATGCAAAGCTCCTTTGCGCTTGCTCCCGACTGTAGGTTCTGACAGCCACAAGCAGCTGCATCGGACAACTTCTTTCCTAAAGAGATGACAGAACTCTTTTCCTCCCCTCCCGAGCCACTGCAAACTGCTTCTAGAATCCTGCTACTTCCTGCCAGCTTTGGGATTTTTCAGGACTCTGACTCCATGCATGCCTCTATTCATCCCTCAGTCAGTCCCTGCTTTTCCCCTGCGTGTCTCCTGCTGAGCTCTGGCCTTTGACACGAGCCTCCTGTTCATGCACGAAGATGCTGCTGCCTTGCAGACCCTTGCCCAAGCATCCTGGTGGGTGCCGGGGCTGCACCAGCTGCCGCAGCTTCCCCCAGTGTTGAAAAATGGCTTGAAGAGCAGGACCATGAGATGCTAGATGCTCTGCTTTTGCAGCATCTGCCACAGAATACAGGCTAGGCATTGTGCGAGCAAAACCTTGAGGGTAAGCTGCAAGGACAGTGTCCTTGGTGGTTTGGGAAGTACCGAATTTTATGAAAGAGAAATTGTGGTCAAAAGAATGCAGAACATCAGATTAAGGGACCACGAGCTAGGAGGAGACAAGATGATGTAGCTTTTTGCAACTAACCAATAATAGTATAGCAAGTAATCTTACTAACCAATGACATAATGACAAGTAAAACCTGCTAGCTGCTGGAAAATGTACTTAAGTCTGAGAACCGAGAGAAATAGTTAGAATAAAGCTTGTATTGATCACATTGATCCTGTATTGCTTATTCTCCTCGTCGATTGCGATGTGCAGCCTTAAATGGGATTACCTTAAATGGTGCTACTTTAAATGGTGAATACCTTAAATGGTGAAATTTTTGTACCGCTTCAAATTGGTGACCCCGACGTGATCCATCGATAAGGACTCTTAAGTCGGGACTTTTGCTACAAGATAAGGCGGCATCAGTGTTTGCAGCAGCTGATGAGCATGGAAATGGCATTGCTATTGCAGTGACCTAATCCGGTCGTCTTGGGCTCATCCAAAGGGAGCTCGCCACCGAAGGCTACCCGGGATGCTGTGTGGGGCTGATGGAATCCGGTAACCCAGAGAAAAAAGCTGGCCAGCTGGACTCGATGGACCGGGAGGTAGCCTTTGAAATTCTAAGGCACTTTTTAGAAAAGCGAGGGGTGGGAGTAGATAACCTTAAGCAGCTAGCTGGTCTAGTGGCATTAGGGAAGGTTAAGGAGTTTTTTGTTGATCCTGATGCCTTTTTCGAGGAGAGCGAGTGGAAAAAATTTGGGGAGGAGTTGTTTATTGCAGTAATTAATGATGATAAGGCTGCGAAAAAGCTCTGTAAGACATGGAAAGAAGTCATAGACTGTATACGAAGGTATCAAACAGAGAAAAAATTTGCAGCTGTGGTGACAGAAAAACTAGCAGGCGCGAGCAGAGAGACTGTAAAAGTACAGGGTGCAGTCGCAGGGACAGAAGAAATTGCAAGAAAAGCTTTAGCAGGCTCCGAAGTGTCAGTACCATTTCGCACTTATGTTCAGCCTCCTCCCCTGCTTCCCATAAAAATTCCTACTTCGCTTACTGAGCCAGCAGTACCAGTAAACATTGCTTCTTCGCTGGCAGGACCAGAAGGGGTTAAAATCTCCCTACCTTTACCACAGCAAGGGAGAGGGGAGCCTTTTGAGCCGCAGTCAGGGACAGAGGGGCCATCGCCTGCCCCCGTGGGAGAAGAACAAGAGAGGAAAGAAGAACAAGATGGGAAAGAAAGTACAGACCATGAAGGTCAACCATCTGTTGAAAGAGATATGGAAAAAATGCCTGAGAAAGTTAGTACAATGAGAGTAATTGAAACTACGGATAAAGGAGTAGTACCCCAACACTGAATTAACTGGGGAGCTATGGTAAAACATGCATTTGAAAATAAAGATTATGGATTAGCAAGATTAGCATTTTTAATAGCAGTCGCTGCAGAATGGACTTTCCCGATCCAGCTCACATGGACTACCGATACCCCAGTTTGGGTCGCGCAGTGGCCGCTGAAAAAGTAAAGTCTGGAGCAGGCACAGATCCTGGTGCAGGAACAACTGCAACAGGGGCATCTGAAACCTTCCACCAGTCCTTGGAATACACCTATCTTCGTCATCAAAAAGAAGTCAGGAAAATACAGACTTTTACATGATTTGAGAGCAGTCAATGCCCAGATGCAGGCCATGGGAGCTTTGCAGCCTGGCCTGCCCAATCCTGCGATGCTCCCGGAGGGTTGGCATCTGCTGATCATCGACCTCAAGGACTGCTTTTTTACAATAAAACTACATTCACTGGACACTGCACGGTTTGCTTTCACCGTGCCAACACCTAATAAAGAAGAGCCTTTCCACCAGTTTGAATGGACTGTATTGCCGCAAGGCATGAAGAACAGCCCCACCTTGTGTCAGCTTTTTGTTGCCACTTTCTTGTTTTCATTTTGCTTTACTGTCATATATGCATAGATGTATAGAAAACATAATCTCACCTTTTCAGAACAATTACTGTTACTGTATTAACAATTCTAGATGTGTGTTCCCAGTTATTTGCAATTTGTTTATGGTACCAAACTAAATGACAATGCCGGCTGCTTTAGAAATTTTCACATAACCCTGTGTAGTTATCTGTAAGAAGTGTATTGTTTCAAAGAATTGCTATTAATAGAGGCTTGTTTGTAAGATGATTTAGGGAGACCCTCTCAATAAGGCCTGGGCTCTTGCCAAGCCCTAGCCCTAAGCTGATTGGGTACTGGATCTTTAATCCCAGATGTTTCTGCTCTAAAAATGCAATTGAGTCATTTTGGCTCACCAATTCGGCTTGATAAGAACTGGAACCCCTTTCAGGTAAACTTGAAAGCCTTGCCCAAGAAAGGTCTTCAGGTCTCGCCTGTAAAATGGGACTTTCCAGTGATTGTAGACTCTGGGTAGTAGCTAATAGTTAAATGGTTAAAAATCTGTATGCTTTTAAAGTACTGTCTTCTTTCTCTTATGTATATTAGTAGTTGCACCTGTTGCCTTGATCACCTTTGCTCATAATGCAAAACCCACAACTGAGTGTGTAATAACACGCAATAACAAAGCTCAGATAACCTGTTAACCTAGAGAAGAGAGTATGCATGTGTGTGCTTACATCCACAGGTACCCAGTGGGTTCCCGCGAAATGCACCAAGGCAGTGCCTCGCTCCCTTGGTGCTGCTCCTGATGGCAGTGAAGATGACCGAAGTGACCATGGCAACGATGCCACCTCTTCCTGAGCGCAATGTTTGGCTTACGCTAGCTAAAGCTTTAAATGAATCTACGCTGGTGACCCTTTCCAAACCAGCTTAGTGGCCGTACCTTTAGTTAAAAGTGAATGAGATGCCTTGTACAATTTGACAGTCAGGAGAGAGTGCACTGCTATGGATCGCATTGAGCCATCCTGGTAGTGCTGAGAAACTTGGCGCAAAAAAGCTGGTAAACCAGCTGGGTGGTACTTTTCCAATGATGCAAGATTAGGAGTAAACAAAGTTCTCGATTGTCCCCCTCCCTCTATACCGCCCCAAGAAATAGACATTTTTGGATCCATGCAAGCTTTTGCATGTTTCTATCTAAATTATACCACCAAAAATTCCGACAAAAAATTCGGCTTTGTCACTTCAGGAACAGGAATTTACACCAATGCCTCTGCCTGGTGCAACCATACTTTGCCCCAACCAATTGTTCCCGGAGACATTGCTATTGGATTGTTAGACAATATCTTTTTAATATGTGGAAATAGAGCATGGAAAGAAATACCAAGAAAGTCTGTAGGGAGTCCCTGCACTTTCAGGCGAGTAACCATGTTTCAGTCTTTCAAATCCTTTAGAGGAAGCTTAGCACCTATGTACAAACGCACGAAACGCAGCACTAACATTTTTAGTCCAGATTGTGATGACTCTGTGACAGCCTAGAACCTAGCACAGCGAGTGTTTGCTTCTATCCTCCCGCACGTTGGCCCAGCACATGCATTAAAAATGCTAAATCACCTAGGTTGCTGGCTTGCAAAGCAGACTAATGCTACTTCTAAGCCAATTTCTAATATGTTACTTAATGTTAATTCAATACAGCATGCAACCTTGCAAAATAGAGCAGCTATAGATTTTTTGTTGTTAGCTCACGAGCACAGATGTGAGAAGTTTGAAGGAATATGTTGTATGAATCTTTCTGACAATTCCAAGTCCATACACGCACAGTTGCAGACTTTAAGCAGGCTTACCCATCAGCTGCAAGTGAGTGATGAACTAGAGATGGAAGGATGGCTGTCCTCATTTAGCATTACAAGTTGGCTCCGAACATTGTTGCTTGAAGGACTACGCTTGCTTGGTATTATTATACTCATTATAGTAGCTGCTAGGCTCTTTTATGAGTGTTTAATAAAACAAATAAACATACTTGGCAAGAACGCTTTGCTCACACAAAAACGGAATGGAAGAATTGTTGAAAAATGGCTTGAAGAGCAGGACCGTAAGATGCTAGACGCTCTGCTTTTGCAGCATCTGCCACAGAATACAGGCTAGGCATTGTGCGAGCAAAACCTTGAGGGTAAGCTGCAAGGACAGTGTCCTTGGTGGTTTGGGAAGTACCGAATTTTATGAAAGAGAAATTGTGGTCAAAAGAATGCAGAACATCAGATTAAGGGACCACAAGCTAGGAGGAGACAAGATGATGCAGCTGTATGCAACTAACCAATAATAGTATAGCAAGTAGTCTTACTAACCAATGACATAATGACAAGTAAAACCTGCTAGCTGCTGGAAAATGTACTTAAGTCTGAGAACCGAGAGAAATAGAATAAAGCTTGTATTGATCACATTGATCCTGTATTGCTTATTCTCCTCGTCGATTGCGGTGCGCAGCCTTAAATGGGATTACCTTAAATGGTGCCGGTCCAAGCCTTAAATGGGATTACCTTAAATGGTGCTACCTTAAATGGTGAATACCTTAAATGGTGAAATTTTTGTACTGCTTCACCCCAGCACTGCCCCGCCTGCCCCCCCACATCCATTTGGCCAAAACCAAGCAATCTTTCCCCAAGTCCAAGACGGGGAGCAGAGCAGTCCAAGCCATTCTGCACCAGCAAAGGCACACGAGCGGCCGGTGCGTGGGTTCTGCAGCCCCCCCTCCGCGCTGCTGCCCGGCTGTGGGCACCTCCCAGCTTCCCACTGGGAGAGCTACCGGTCTTCGGCCAGGTGTTCAAGTCATTGGTGGCGGTCAGCCCTGCTCCTACTGCTCCTTCTGCATCCTGCTGGAGGCTCTCCGGGGAAGGTGCTTTGTGCCGCTCCTTACAGCCACAGCCTGTGCACAGGTTGCTCTGGGTAAGGGGCTGTTTGGTGGCTCAGGCCGCCATCCCTAGCCAGGAGGATGGGGCAGTGAGCCACGCGTGGGGACCCCTGCCCTGGCCATGGGTGGGGAGGACCGTGGTCTCAGCCCCTGCGGCTACCTCCTTCCCTGCCCTCCCTGAGGCTCTCAATGCTCAGCTCTGGGGATTTGAGGTCCAGCTAAACCAGGGGCTCTGCTGCATCGCAGCCCTGGGAGCAGGCCAGGGCTCCCCAGACAGCTCTGCCAGCCCTCCTTCTGCTTGCCCTGCCACACCATGTGTCCTGTGTGGCCAGCCGTGTCTCTCCGTGATGGTGCCGGCTGCTCTCCAGGGGAGCTGTGGGGCCGCTGGGGAGCTGAGCCTGGGCCTGGGCTGAGGGGGCACCAACGCTGACAGGGATGGGGGACCGAGTGCAGCAGCCCCTCAGGGGCTGTGGGACCAGCCCAGATGTGAGGCCAGAAAACCCTCGATGTAAAAATTAGAGCCCCTGGTATTGCAGTGAAATATTCACAGGAGGAAGTGGCACATCAGGATGGATCCTTTTTTCTGCCAGTGATCACCCTGTGGCTCCAAGGATGCTGCAGCCGTGTCACCTGGAAACACCCACTGCTCTGTGCCTGAGATGATCCTCCAGAGGCAATGGGAGTTTAAGTTCCTCCATCTCTGGGGAGGTGTCCAGACATGGCTGTCAAGGGCCAGGAATAGGTTTCTGTGGCAGCTCACCAACTTCTGCTATGCCTCTGTTGTAAATAAATCAGGATTTTCCATGGAGCGCTCATGGTGCTCACACTGCTCTGGTTTTGTCTGGGATATAGTTCTTTTCTCCCCAAAAGCCAGCACATGCTGTGTTTGGATTCACAATGGGATTGCTCTTGATCACACAGGGGTTTTTTGGTTTCTTCTGAGCAGGGCTTGCCCTCCTCAAAGACTTTGCAGTGTCCCACGGGACAATGCATGTTTTCCACTTGGAATGGAGTGATGAATGTTGAAGACAGAGGCAAAGAATGCAATAAACACCTGTACTGTGTCTCTGTCCCTGTTTGTGAGGTGACCATCCCCAGCCTCAATGGGAACAATGTTACGTCTACAATGTTGTTTGCCATTAATATATTTAAAAATAGTCTTTTTATTGTGCCCCACATTTCTGGCCATGTTCATCTCCAGCTGAGCTTTCACCTCATCAGATTTCTCCCTAGAGTGGCAAGCAGCATCTCTGTATTCTTCTCCTGACCTTGATCCCACTTGACACACAGCTTCCTTTTCCATCTTCTTTCCCAGAGAAGATGCTTGTTGAGGCAAGCCAGCCTTCTGCCTCACCTGCTTGGCTTCTGACATTTGGGAATTGCCTGCTCCTGTGCCCTTAGGAGGTGATGTTTCAAAAGAGAGCAGCAAAAGATGGACCGCAGCACCTGCAAAAACATTTTCCCTGGGGACCTTGCTGGCACACAGCAGGAGCCAAGTTTCAGAGCAGCAGGAACAGCCCTCTCACTCACCAGGGCTCCTACCCTCCCACAAAGTTGGTTGTGCGCATGGCTGCTGCCAGGGACCCTCCTCAAGGGAACAGGGCTGGACACCGTGAAAGTGGGGGTCAGCACCCAGGGGCAAAGCCAGCACAGCGGGGAGTAGGTGGGATGAGTGTGGGAGGGCTGCCTCTGCCCCTTCCCTTCCTGCACCAGGGAGCAGGGACCTTCCCAGGACAGATCCACGAGGATATTTGGGACCATCCTTGTGTGGGACAGGGGTGCCAAGGAGATCCAGGAGGGATCAGTGTCCAGCTCTGTGTCCTGGGACACCCTGAGCCATGTTCCCCACAGCCCCGATTTTCAGGAAAGGACCACAGGAGCCTCTTGGCCTTCGATGAAGTTTTCTTCCAGGAATTCACGGCGGAGCTAATTTCTCTTTTTTTCGACTTTCTGAAATGCTGCAAACGTGGCACGGAGCTGGAAGGGGCGGGGCAGGGGGGAGAACACACAGCTGGGTTCTGTGCCCCTGGCATCTTGCTTTCCTCCTCTCCCTTTCGTGTAGGTGTGGGCTGGGATGGAGCATCTTTCCCGGGCGGCTGCGGTGCCCTGGATCCCTGCCCTGAATGGGGGGCAACCCTGGGCATCTCAGCCCTGCCCCACGCAGCTAGGGTGTCCCACAGAGCTCCTCTAAACCCCCGCTCTTGGCCTCCAGGGCTCAATTAGCGAGGTGGTAAGGAGGTGGGAACTAATAGGGTGGGAACTTAATTACGGAGGGGTGGGTGGGGAGCCGCTCTCAGCTGAGGAAGCGTGGCCAGAACGGTGGGCGTGGTCTGAGCAGGGGCGGGGCCAGCACTGAGGGGAAAAGGGCGGGAAAATGCTCTGTGCTGCTGAGGGGAAACGTCGGGAAGGAGAGGACAGAGGCATATTGTTGGGAAAAAGGGAATATTCTGCCGGGTTCTTAACTGTCAGGATAGCAGTGTTATAGAGAGATATCCATGGCCTAAAAGACCTGCCTTTGACCAGGACTCAGCAACAGGCTGTAACCCCTTCCTTCCCTCCCTTGAAATAGGATATTGCTTTTTAGACACCAATTGTCCTGGTGGCTTCAAAGTAATTTGGAGAGGCTCTGTATCTAATTTTCCACATTTCCCTGGGACTGCCCACATTTCTGGGTTTACTTCAGCATAGGCCTTCACAAACATTTGACATGAAGTTACAATGGTTGCAGCTTCCTTATCACCTTTCACGACAGTAATTTACATTCCAGGTTTCACCATCAAATCCCTTCCCAGTAAATTGCAATCACAATTAGGAACAAACAGAAATGTGTGCATTTCAAATTTATCCCCCACATTTACCAACAGTGGATGAATAAAATGCACCTGCTCCTCTGTCCTACTTAGCCCCTGAATAATCAAAGAACTTCTTGACAGTTTTTCCCCCTTAGGCATAAAGTTCAGAGTGGATCGAGAGGCCCCTGTATGTCCCAGGGAACAGACTTCCTTTCGGTCCAGACCCATCCTGCCTGTTGTCAAGGGCTCCAGCATGGTGAATCCCTGGTATAATGGGAGCCCCTGACACCCCTAACAATCCATTTCCATCAACTGGTCACTTTGTGGTCAGTTCTGCTTCCAGTGTCCTTGTGCCCTGCAGATGGCAGTGATCCCTTCCCCATCGCTGTTTTGGTTGGCTCTGCTCTGTGCTGCTGACCCCATCCCCTGGGTCCTGGGGGTCCCCTTGATTCCTGTGGAATATAACCCAAATCATCCACCCTGGCCCCACAAAGGAACCTGGTGCAGGGTCACCTGCTGGATCCCTGTCACCTGTGTCCTAGGGGCTCTTGGTGTCTTGTACTGGCTTCCTCCTCTAGTTATCCCAGGACGGGACTGTGGGAACACCCTGTCCTGGAAGGTGGGGATACAATGGATCTCCTACTTTAGCCCTCTCTGCCACTCCCAAGGCCACACAGACATACCCAGGGACATGCTGGAAGGGCACTTTTTGCTCCATGGCGGCTCCCAGCATCCTTTCAGTGGTGTCAGTAGGAGCTGAAGGTGGCCTGGATGTGCTCCCCAGCTGGTGGTTTGTAGGTGCCCCCCCACCCTGGGCCACCCACCTTCATTGAGGGCGTCCCAGCGCTGCGGCACTGCCAGTATGTCCTGTCATTCATGCTGGAAGCCACCTCATGGATGGACACCACCATGGCTCCAGGATGGCTGGAAGCTGCTAGGGAGAGGGAGTGGGCTCCGGGCTGGGTAGTGGGGTGCCAAATGCCACTGCCTCTGCCCCTCTGCCTCTCACCTAAAGGTTTCAGGATTCTTCTTTGCCACCACCTCCAGCACCCAGAGCAGCATGGAGCCACCTGGGACCCTCACTGAGATGGAGTAGTGGAAGTATTTTCCCTGGACTGTGTTGGCAGAAGAGGAGGGCAAGGATGTGCAGAGCCATCTGTCCCGAGGTCATGGCTGTGGGGGCAAGAGGACAGCCAGGACACATGGGGGGATGGCACCTGGCAGCTCTGTGCCCATCCAGGGCAGCCCGAGCGCCAGTGGGGCTGAGCCTGTGGACCCTGGTCCTCTGGGATCAAGTGCCTTCCCTCCCCTTCCCTCCCCTGCCCCCTCCTCTCCTCCCCTCCCCACCTTGTTGGGCTCTCCTCACTGCCTCCTCTGACCTCCTGGAGCAGCCACTTAGGGATGGACCCTCAGTGGCTACCCCCGGACAGGTTCATGGCCAGCAGGATTCTGGGGCTCAGCACCTTGTCGGGATTGAGGGATCCCTCCAGGTGCTGAAGCCAGTGCGAGACCAGTTGTTGTGGGGCCACTGGAAGGACAGGTGTGGGCATCCCGCTGGCATTGGGCATGGGGGGACACTGGGATCCTGTGCCCTGTCCACAGTCTTTCTCCTGGCTCTCTCTGGTTACCTGACACTCAGTGCAGCCCTCTGTGGCTGTGCAGCCCAGCAGGGTCAGCAGGAGCACGATGCCCAAAGTCATAGTGAGCATCCTTTTGGAGCAAGCTGAACTACTCAGGATGGCAGAATCCTGTGGGAATTTGGTTCTCTGGGCATCCTCTCTGCTTTTAGCTGTTCTCAATGTCCTTGTCCCACAGACCCTGGCTCTGCCAAGTACCACTGCCTTCTCTGGGTGCCGATGGATGTCCAATGGGGATGCACAGTGGTGCAAGGGACAGCGATTTTCCATTTGGGATTGCTGGGAACAACTTGGACCAGAACAATATCCATGAGGCTGTGGCATTGGGTGGGATTCATCCCAATATGTCCCAGCAGGAACCCCCTAAATCATTTACTCAAGGTTCTGAAAGCCCAAGGAGGTCCACACTGCTGAACCTTCTCCAGCTGCATCCGACTTGACAGGAAGGGCTTGGATCTTCCAGGAAAATCCAGCCCTGTTAATGTAATCTCGATAGCAGGAAAAATGGTGGAGATGGTCCTACTTGGCACTACTGGGAAGTGATGGAAGGACAGTGCCAGCGTCACCCATGGGCAGTGAGAGATACCAGAGGGAAATTCCTGTCTAAGTGATTGATTATCCTGCTGCCATAAGGTCACCTGGCTCATAGGCGATGGGAAGTCAGTGCAGGTTCTATTTCAGGATTTTAAGAGGAGTTTGGATCCTGTCCCTCACAGAATCGTTCTGGAGCAGGTGTCCAGCTGTGAGATGTACAGGGACAGGATGTGCTGGTTTTAATGGGATAGGATCTATTTTCTAGCAAGTAGGTGGCACAGAGCTGGGATTGGATTCAGGAAGGGAATATGGTGGATAGCACAGGGATGGTTTCATTGCTGCTAAGCAGGGCTTGCGCTCCTCAATGACTTTGCAGTGTTCCATTGGACAATCTACGTCTTGTGCTCAGCCAGCAAGGAGGGGACACTGTTGTCGTTCTCCTCCTCATCCCTGCGTCCTACTCAGCAAAGAATCTTCCACTGACACTGCTCCAGAGAGCCCTCAAGTGCCCACAGGGAGCCCCTTGCTCCCCAGTGCAGCATTGATGAGCAGTGGGGTGAGGTGGGGCTGTGACGGCACAAAGGGGCTGAGCGCTGGTGTGAGGCAGGGCTGTGATGTCACAGCGCTGTGCTGGCCCACAGCACTGTGATGTCACCGAGGCTATATAAGACAGGCCAGCAGCCGCAGCTGCCAGTGCAGTTGTGACAGGATGTGCCGGAGCCATGTGTGACAGTGGCGTCCTTATGACTGCACTTGTCCTGCTGCTGGCCGCTGTGGCTGTCTGGTGGGCCTTTGGCCACCTGATACCACAAAGGCAGCATGCAGAGACAGCGAAGAGGTGCAAGCGCCCCGGGGTCTGGCCCAGAGGCTCACGGAGGAGCCAAGGAGCCCCTGCAGCTCGCAGGCTTTCCAGGCCTTGGGCAACCCCTCACAAGTGGCCACGTGTTCCCGCAAGCCCCCTGGACAGCCCCTGCAGCGGCGAGCCCTGCATGGCAGTGGCCCAGGAGCTGCAGCTACTGATGCTGCTGCTGTGGACTCACAATGGGACACATGTGCCGCTGTATTCAGATGTGTGGCAGGCGTTGTGGAAAGAGCTGGAGGAGCTGGTGAAGCGAGGCCACCTGCCCTGCTGTGACTTGCCCAGCTCCTCCCAGAGCCTCCACCCCTCCAAGAGGCTGCTCCCAGCAGGAACCTCCATCCCTGAAAGAGCCTCAGGCCTTGCAAGGATGGCACACAATCAGAGACCCTCCATCCATGCAAGAGCCTCTGGCTGTCAGAGATCCTCCATCCTGCCAGGAGCCTCTGCTATCTCTGACAGCCTTCATCCCTGCCCGAGGCTCAGGGAGACCTGTCAGCCTGCAGAAGGTTGGGCAGGTCTCCCAGCTCCCTTGGACTCAACAACACGGGTGCATTCCTGAGCACTGCAGCGGCCAGGGAAAGCCCAGAAGTCCAAGTGGGAGCCCAGCCCGACCCAGGGGAGCCCTCTCAGGAGCAGGTGGCGGAGCAGCAAGTGTGCTGCAGCCAGCAGTTGCCGGCCCACAGCTCCCAAGATGCTGTGCTGACTGCGCCAGCTGGCTACAGCCCGTGCTTGGTGGCGGAGACGGTGCCCAAGAGACCCAGGAGGTTCCTCCGTCTCCAGGAAGCTGCTCTGAGATGGCCACTGAAAACCCTGAAGGCCTTTCCGATATCAGGTGGGATCTTCTCAGGAGCTGTGTGAGGCTCCCCCGGTGCTCCTGAGGGGCATCCCCAGGCCAGGCCGGGGCTCCTGAGAGCAGCCTAGTCCCTGGCTGCTTCCAGTGCCTCTGATGCCACGGCTTCCAAAAACTCCCCTCTGCTTTGCAACTGCTCCTGGGACGCCCCTGTGGGAAGAAGCCTCGGGCTGCAGCCCCGGTCGCCCCCAACACCAGAGTCCAGCCCACGACGCCGGGGACAGCGACGGTGCCGGCCCGCCCCGCTGCACTCCGGCTCCTGCAGCCGCCTCTGTGCGCTGCCCCGGCCCAGCTGTGCCGCTCGCCAGCCCGACGGCTGCAAGGCGGTGGCCGCTGCCCGGCGCGCAGCAGGAAGCAGGTCAGAGCAGCGTGGCCCGCGGAGGCCCGGCCCGCTTCACTCGTGGGGGTGGCACTTGAGGGGGCCCTGGGCACAAGGCTGATGGCTCGCTGTTGGGCGCAGGGCAAAAGAAGAAGCTGCAGGAGCTGTACCAGCTGGGCCCGCAGCTGGGGCGCCGTCGCTTCGGCACCGTCTTCTCGGGGACCCGCCTCTCGGACGGGAGCCCGGTAAGTGGCCGATACGGCCGGGCGGGGCCGGAGGGCCGGGCCGGGGTCGGGCAGGGCTCGAGCTCAGCCCGCCTCTCTCGTGGGCTTGCAGGTGGCCATCAAACGTGTGGCCCGGGACAGCGTGCTGCAGTGGGACGAGCTGGTGAGTGAGCGGGGCCAGCGGGACAGAGCGGGGCGTGGCGGGCAGGGCTAAGCCCAGGACCCCGAGGGTGGCAAGCGGGAGATGGCGGGGGGAGCAGGCGTGGGCTCAGCGTGCGAGCCGGAGCATGGCGGGCCCGGGGATGGAAGACACCGCTGGTGGTGCCGGGCACAGGGACACCCCCCGAGCATGGCCTGGGCAGGAGGAAGCTCAAGGCCCAGGGAGGCTACCCAAGGGGGCACTGGGGCAGCCCAGGCAGGGGGCAGCAGAGCCACAGGGCAGCATCAGGCCTGCTGGAGGCATTGTCTCCTCCTCACAGCCCGACGGCACCTGTGTTCCGATGGAGATCGTGCTCCTGGAGAAGGTGGGCTCTGGCTGCCGCCACATCATCCAGCTCCTCGACTGGTTTGAGCTGCCTGACAGCTTCCTGCAGGTCATGGAGCGTCCGGAGCCATCGCAGGACCTCCTGCACTTCCTGCTGGAGCGGGAGTTCCTGTGCAAGGAGGTCGCGCGCTGGCTTTTCTGCCAGGTGCTGGAAGCCGTGCGGCACTGCACCGCCCGTGACGTCCTGCACCGGGACATCCAACTCGAGAACCTCCTCGTGGACCCGGAGGGCGGTGACCTGAAGCTCATCGACTTCGGTTGCGGCACCTTCCTCCAGGAGCAGCCCTTCACATCCTTTGCCGGTGAGCCCACATCTCGGGCCGTGCTGCCGGCGCCAGGCATTGCACGGCCCCATTCCCTCCTGGGCTGCGGGGCGCGGCATTCAGCCGGCTGCCGGCTGCTCTTCGGCACGGGGCGGACGCTGTGCCCCTGCCTAGGCCAGGCAGCCGGGGCCAGGCTCTGGGAGGCAGCAGCCTGCGCCTGGACATCGCCGTCTGTCTCCCTTAGGAACACACGTGTAGAGCCCACCGGAGTGGATCCGCCACGGCTGCTACCACGGCCATGGGGCAACCATCTGGTCCCTGGGCGTGCTGCTGTACATCATGGTCTGCGGGAGCCTCCCCTTCCTGGAGGACCATGACATCGTGTCGGGGGAGCTCTGCTTCGGCAGCAGGTCTCTCCAAGTCGGTATCCGGCCTCAGAAGGCAGGCTTTGACAGGTGGCTCCGCGCAGCCCAGCTCCGTGGCAGGTCCATCTGCCGTCAAGGGCTGGCCGCAGGAGGTAGCCCGTGACAGGCTCGCTCAGTGTGGCACGCTGGGCTGACGGAGGTGGCGCGTGCTTCCTGCCGTGCCGCTGTCCTTCTGAGGGCAGAGTGGGCCAGGAGTGCGGCGCAGCTCTGAGTACACGCGGCGCGGCTCGGGCCCTGCGGGCGCTGGGAGCGGCCGGGCGGGAGCCTTCTGCGAGTGACCGGCGTTTTCTGGCTTCTCTCCCCAGAGTGCCGACAGCTGATCCGCTGGTGTTTGTCCAAGCACCCCGCGGACAGGCCAGCGCTGGAGGAGATCTTGCGCCACCCTTGGGTGCGGGGCAGGCGTCTTTGATGCCTTGCCGGAGCCTCTGCAGCACCCACTTCCCCAGTCCCACGCCGGACTGAGGACCTGAAAAAGAAAACAGCAAACAAACCCATTCCGTGGTGTCAAGTGCGGTCCCTGTTGGCAACTTCAGCTAAAGAAACCTCCTTGTCCAAGGGGTAATCAGAGGGTTCCTTTCAGCCTTTGTTAATCTTTCGAGGCCTTTCCTCCAGCATGGTAGTTTTGTGTCTTCAAGCAGGGGCTGTAGTACAGATGGGAGGGGCTTTAACAAGCCAAGAAATGCAACACTGAAACAACAGCTGCCCCAGATCGTGAACCAGAGGCAGCAGTTTTCTCGCTGGCCGCTCACCTCCAGCGTCGGAGCAGCCGCAGCGCTGACCTTCAGCACCTCTCCGCTGCCCGCGGGTCTCACCGCCACCCTCCTCCTCCGCCGCCGCCGGGATCCGCTCCCGGGACTCCGCCAGCCACTCCCGGCACCGCCTGTGCCCTCCGGGCGCTGCCACCACCGTCGTGCCCTCGGCCTTTCCTTCCCGGGAGGCTGCGCCGAGCGCGCTGGGGGCACGGCCACTTCCGCTCCCCATCGTGGCGGGCACAGCCGAGCCGCAGCACTGGCTGGAATCACAGACCCACAACAGTCGGTTGGGCCATTGGCTGCTGGATACCACGGGGGCGGCAGGCAAGGACGCCGAAGAGTCCCCCAAAATGCAGCACTTAAATCTCTCTTAATGAAGCCCAAACACCGGTTTACAGACCCTCGTTTAAAGACCTCCAGACACAGGACATGGTCTCTTCCTCAACTCCCTAAAATGCACAGCTTGGTGTCTCTGTGATCCCAAATGCTGTCTGACGGACCCCGGTTTCAAGCCTCCCAAACCAGGACTTAGTGTCTGTGTCTGGACTCGGCACACACACACACACACAGAGGGAGAGAGAGAGATAGTTCCTGGTTCATTTTTGTTTTGATTTCCTGGACTCTATTTCCTTTGTTGTTGCTTGTTTTTCCTTGGTGTGCCTTAACTGCTCGTTAAGCAACAGTTCATTGAATCTTGTCAATGAACTGTGTTGTGCTGTCGCTTGATATTCAGTCTGGTTTTTGCTGATACTCCTGCTGATGATTTTGAAAGTGATCTCAAACTCTCAGTTACAACCTTGGATGCAGGAAATTCAAAGAAATTCTTGATGCTGCAGCCAAATTCTTTTGAGCAGAATGCACTTGAAATTAATGCCCAGGGTACAAATTTGCTCGCCTTGGCTGCTCAGGGATGTGGTGCTAAATACCCCGCAGGAAATAATTAACCATGCTCTGAGCGCCTGGGGTGTGACCTGTGAAATCGTATACAGTGAATGAAAGAAAAAGGGATGGAAACAGCGATTTTTATCGGGAACATCTGTTACTATGAGAAATAGACTGATTGAGACTGCTCCCCAAGCATGCACAAATGTGATAATGAGCCTTTTAATTAATAAAAGAGGAAATCCTCTGGATGAGATAATTGAAAACATACAGCAGCTAGGTGACCTTGAGGAGTGGAACGCCCAGAATCGAGATAAGAATCAAGAAAACCTGCCTATTAGCCTTTTGATACCACACGGTGACTATATGCCAGACTTAAAATTCCAAGAGGAGATGCAGAAATCCAAGCAACTGTTAATGATTTGTTACCAGCAAGTCATTTTCTGTTTTGCTTTCAGCCCTGCTCTAGTAGCAAGTGAATTTGTAGTGTTAAATTCTGTACACCCACAGTATGGAGTGGCCTTACAAGTTGCTGGTTTTAACGTTTATCCAAGCAAAATGGAACATCTAATTTGTGATTCAGTCTTCTAGACTGGAGATTTCATTCTACGAATCTTCAAAGTATGTGCTGCAAGTTTTGGGGATGACAGAAAGCAAAAAGGTTGTTTGCAATAGTGTTGGAAAACTGCAGTAAGCAGAACCTCCAGAGCGCAGGCTGGTGTGTGCTGTCTTGGAGAAGAGCTGTTAGTGAGCGATGGGCAGAGCTAGGTGATTTCCTTCAAGGGAAAACTGGAGAGCAAAGTAGCCAGGTGACCTGGACCTGGGAGATTGTCAAGCAGCGCCACTACAAGTGTATGGCACCAGTCACATCACAGACACAGGAAAACACCATTAAGTTCCCACATATAGCCGGGCACCTGGACTAAATCTTGACCTTCCATATGCCACACACTCACACAGAACAGCATCTCTCAGTGCAGCTACCTGCTTCACTCTCTCGGTGCAGCCCTGCGCTTAGCTGATTGAGCCCTGCTCTTTTCACACACCCATCCACGCACCCACCCACCCACACACCCACACCCACCAGCCTCTCTTGGTGCAGCTATGCGTTTCACTCTCTTGGTGCAACTATGCGCTCCACTGCCCAAGCCCTGTCCGGTCTTTGCGTCAATTTTTGTGCTCTGGGCATCCCATCATGCTCATTGCCATTAATGTTATGGTTCTGGAGGATGCCTGTGCACAAAAAATCTGAAACACAGTTGTGATTGGAAAGCAACTTGATCTTCTTAGTTGCTGTAGCCAATAATACATACCAACTCCTGGATTCTTGAAAAGCCACTGAGCAGGAGAAAGAGATGGAGCATGGTGCTCAGGGGGGAGGGGGAGGTTGGCTGTGCACCTTCAGGGTGTCCCCTGGACCCAAGAGGAATGCTTCGTGTCCTCCTCTCCCCCTCCACCCCAGAACCCCACCTTATCTGTCCTCCTCCTGGAATGGTGGAATTTTTTCCAGTTACCATGTCATCTCACGCTTGGCCAGAGGGTGAGATGGGGCCACAATGGCTCGTGATAGCACCTCCATGCTAACAACAGCTCCATTATGCATTGTACCACTTCCACAGGTTAACTTCCCATCGACTGACCAACACATTCTTTTTCTTTAGGGTCAAGTTCCAAGCAGTTAAACAAGAAAGTTTTCTTCATTGTCTTTTCTTCATTATCTCGTGGACGTGCACAACAGCATAGGACCAAATATGGCAGGGCCTTCGACATGAATTCAGTCCCAGACACAAGCAGTAAGCAGGTCTAGGTTACGGAATGGGCATGAAAGGGAATGCACAGCAATGATGGTTTAGCAAGGCAAGACAAGCGAGGGGTACGCTCATGGATTACTGGCAGATGGAAGCAGCCAGGAAAGACTGATTTGACTGGCCTTGGTCTCACCTGCACCAGCTCTAATCTGCACCTAAAACACTGGGGCTACCTGCTTTCCTTGCAATGCAGAAGAAGTGTCATCTTGGTCCCAGAGCCCAGAAGAGAAATGTGAATTGCCTGTCCAAAATTCCGTCCATGCAAGAATTGGTGCCAGACAAAAGCTGCTGGGACTGACGGGTCTGGCTTCACGTGACCTCCTAGGAGCTTCCTCTTACGTGCTCCTGAAACACTGCGGGTATGTGAAGGCCTTGAAGGCTTCCTCAGGGAAGCAGGCAGGGCAAGGCAAGTTGAAGAAATGCCATGAAAAGAGGGGTCTTGAATTCCGAGTGGGGGAGGGGTGAGCAAGGTCCTGCAAGGCAAGTGAGGGCTTCGAGGGCAACACAAGGCAACTGCTGTGTTTACAGGGCAAGGCAAGGCAAGGGAGAGGTAGGCAAGGCAATGAGAGTCCTAGAAGGAGAAGGGAAGGCAAGGCTGGAAGTTTGCAGGGTGTAAAGCGAAGGCAGCTCTCATTTGATCGGGGAGCGAATGGACCTTTTCTAACTTAAGCACCAAGG
Source organism: Acanthornis magna (assembly GCA_036785705.1). Classification (NCBI taxonomy): domain Eukaryota; kingdom Metazoa; phylum Chordata; class Aves; order Passeriformes; family Acanthizidae; genus Acanthornis; species Acanthornis magna. The sequence goes on from JAWUZG010000741.1 coordinate 407,354, forward strand.
TCTGAGCAACCTTTTCCTCCTGGCACATCTGTGCATGCGAGGTGCAGCCAGAAACTTCTCAGTTTAGATTCAGACTGCAAGCGGGACACAGAATGTGACGGTGCGAATAGCTGGGAAGGAGAGCGCGTTGGCATTGGCACGTTTTGACAGAAGCACTCGTCTGTGCGAGAAGGAGATGGACGTATGGGACTCTGGCAATGTGACAATACACTCAGCTGAGAAGCAAAGTGCAGAGCTTCAGTGCGTGCTCTGGAGAGGAAATGCTGCAAGGAAAGGGCAAGGGGGCAGGTCAGAGAAAGTGTTCTCTCGTGGCCCATTGAGCTGTTTGCAGTGGAACTGCTCTTCACTTTCACTAAGGACTCTGCCATCCTGAGAGCCTGTGCTCACGTGTAGCTGAGAAGCGAAGTGAGAATCGCCCGTATGTCTGGCAGAGTTTGTAAGCTGCAAGGGGAAACCAGGCCTGGCTCTTGACTGTGGCACTTGTTGCAAGGAAGCAGCTGCTGGATGTTTTAAGCTTTTTGGGATCTGTGAGAGTGAAAAACTACGCTGCTACCTAATGAAACGAATGATTGTTGACCATCTGGCAGATTCTAATTACATAAAGCAGGATGCGGACTTTCCCCCTTTCACCCCAGTATTTTTGCCTTTTCATTGAGCAATCTTTTTGGAGGATACTGTGAGGTGCCTTGCCTTGAAAACTGGAAGTGCCCTTGTGTCCATGATACTCTCAGGGCTCAAGGCCCCACTGAACTCCCCTCTTTACAGACACACAAGGAAAGCCCACTGACAGTGCAGTCCTCATGCACTTCAGCTTCAACAAGCTTCAGTTTGTTTCCCCCCCTAACCTCTAATAATCCCTGGCTGTCCTTCAAATCTCTTGGCATTGCCATCAATTCAAGAGCCCTCCACTCCGCTGTCATTTAGAGTTTTTACAGTTTGTGAGGACGGGTTTTTGCAAAATATCTGAAGCTCCGCATGAGGTTGCCAGTCCTTTTGCACCGCATCACTTGTCCCCGTGATGAGTTGTCTTGGGGATGAGTTGTCTTTGGGACCACATGGTGGTAGCACTAAAAGGGAGAGAGGGAGAGAGAGGGAAGGAAAAGAAGTGAAGGAAACAAGGGAGAAAAGATTTTATGTTTATGAATCAATGTGAAGTTAGATTTCAGAATTTGGTGAGAAGCAACTGAAGCTGAGCAAAAAAAAAAAGAAGTTACATCGTGTGATTTCAGTAAAATTACCAACACAAAAATTCATGTGATTACTGGTATAAGCTACTACATTTTCTACTCTGATATTATTACAAACAGTTTTTAAACATAGACAACCTTTGCCTATATAGATTATGACAGTTTTAGGGTTAACTTTAGGATGAACTTCAAAGTGGCAAACTTTTTGGTCAGTGTCTAAACAAAAATCATGGTTACTTTCCCAGATGGTGTTACTTTCACAAACAATTCCTAGTTGCTCCCACACAATGCAGGATTCCAGGTCCACTGTTTGCCATTAATCATTCACCTTTTGGGCCCGTGCTCTATGCTTGAAAGGATAGAATATAGTCCCATTGTGGTTCACTGTGGCCTAATGTGAAAACAGGATAAATTAAAGACAGGAAGTATTGTGAATGGTTGACACATAAGCCGTGACAGTGTTATTAACAGGATCATAGGTAAAATTTACCAACTTCTACCAGGATTGGAGGTTCTTTTCAAAATTGTTAGCACTATCCTAAATGATTTTTCAGGTTTTTGTTAAATGCTGTTGCATTTTTGCTAAATCAAAAGTTGTAGCAGCTAATTTGTTGAATAATACCTCTGAATCAATGCTATTTAGAACCTCCAATCCAGTTGCCAAAACACTAGTTAGGTCTCTCGATATTGGCCTCCAGGAAGATCTACATAACCAGCTGGTCCATCCTTCATAGGAAGTGCATAAAAAGGGAGAACAGGCAGGTTGAATTTCTGAGCTATTATTTTGCATCAGCAATTCAACCTTTCTGAGAGGCCATTCTGGTTTAATTAACATTTGTTGTTGGCCAGTGTTTCCAATTACAAAAGGTCCAACCTCATAAATCCTTGGTTGAAGTGTTAGTTTGGGAGGAATTGTAGGTAGCAAAATTTCTATTATGAATTTTTTTTTAATATCTGGTGTTATTTTCTTTACACATGACCTTATGGGAGAATTTTACTGTGTGAAATGTAACCAACAGTTCAAATTTTGGGTTCTGCACGGTAGGATAGGGCCATGTGGTCCCACAGCATAGCTGTTTGCTGGTTCAACAAGGGATTCAGTCATTACTTGGCATTTGATATGAATGTCGTCACCTTGAGTAACGACAAAAGGAGAAGCTGTTTTCTCATTGTTTAAAACAAGGGAAATTTCTCCGCCTTGATGTGTAAGTATTGCAACAAGCCTTGGTTTGGTTACCACATTCATTTTGAATTTCTGAGTTCAACCTAATAATGTTGGTTGGGGTTTTGGGTCAGGTCTCCAATTGCACACCACAGAGAACAAATTGACTATAGTAAAATTGAACCAGCCATCGCTTTGCTTTTTTTTTTTTTTCCCCCAAGATTTGGTAACCTTTACATTAATGTCACTCAGGTTCTCAGAAGTATTGTTGCCAGTAAATTTCTGGCGGCAACACAAGATCAAAGTATCTTGTCTAATACATTTCTAATCCTTAGTAGGACATACTTCTTCCAAAATGCCAGGGTGAATTTTGGATGTCATATTGAAATGTAAAAATTGCCAAAAACTGTAATAGAAGAGGACTTTCCATATTGAAAACCAAATTCCACTTTTCTGCATCCCACTTGAATTTTTTCATCAGTGATACCGGGTGGGGTTCTAACTGACTCATTTTTATCCCAGACCCACTCAGCTGAATGGTAAACTTTGTTATCATGCGTTATGACTACAGCCAAATTTGGATGGCTATCTTTGGGATAGTTTCTGAAAGAGCTAGAATATCCTATGAGGGTTGGAGACCAAGGCCATTCAGTTTTATTTTGGTTACAGGTAGGAGCTGTAATGCAGAGAAGTACGAGTAACTTAAAATTTTGTAGGCCATTTACAGATTTGAGTCTTCAATTCTTATTCCTTTCTTCTATAGAAATTCTTATCGTCCCATGGGGTTCTTCTGCAAAAACAAAATTTAAAAACTTGCCATTTTTTAGGCAAAAAGGAATTAAAATGATGGAACAATCCAGGGGGTATTAATCCTATGTTCCTTTCTTGGGGTATTGGTGGCTATCCATGTATCATAATTGGATGAGCCCTTTTTCGAATAGATGTTATCAGTTCTGCCAAATTGGGGACTGCAGCAGTCAGAGGGTCAGTATTGGCATTTAGCCTTCGAAAATCAACTGTAAGTTGCCACTTGCCGTTAGGTTTTTTTACTGGCCATCCAGGGGAGTTGAAAGGAGAATGACTATTTATCACAACTCCCTGTTCTTTCATTTCTTGCGTAACTGGTTTTATACCTTCCTTAGCTCCCAAAGGAGGGGGATACTGCTTGACATGAGTGTTCTTGCTAAACGATAGTGGTGGAGCTTCTTGTAACAGTCTGATGCACAGTTGGGGTATCCCAAAAGACCACAGTAGTCCTTCTATATCCTCCCACTGTCTTCCCTTAAGGACATCTATCCTTAACAAGTTCAAAGGAATATTGCCAATTACCATTACAAGAGTAATTGAGCTCTCTCCCCCCCGGCAGGGTTAATTTTACTGGAGCGACATTCATGATTTCTGTTGATCCCAAAGCGTTTAGCACGGATAGATTTTGCTTTAAGGGAGCAACTCCATACTTCTTGGCATCCTCCTCAGTCCGGGCAGAAATCTGTGTACCTGTATCAATTCAAAAGGTCACTGGTGCTTGTTTAGGTCCCATGATAGCAGTGATTAACACACCTCCTTTTTCTGTTTTAGTGAGGTGTCGAATAGAAATCCTTTCTCCATTTCCCCGCCCACCACTAGGAAACGGAGAGTCTAGTTTCCCTGTTTGGGGGGGAAAAGTTTGCTTTGGTGTTTTGTCTGCACCGTCAATGAAAGGGGGGGCAGAAGCCGTGGCGGGTGCACTTTCTTTCACCAGAGAAAAGGGATGTGGTTTTGGCGCACGCCACCGGTTTGCTCAATTGATCTCAAGGTAAGCCATCCATTAAATCTTTAGGAATTCCTTTTTTAAGCCTAAACACCACCAATCAAGCTGGACCAAAAGCGATTTAGGTTGTGACTGTTCTTTGGCAACATCTGCAGTTCTACTGGGATGGGGGAGTGCATTTTGAACTCCTCCATGTTGGATGCCACTTGATCTTTCTTCTGAAGGCTTCACAAGATAGTATTTTCTACCTTAATCAATTAATTCTTGTGCTACCTCCCCCCATGTCCAGACTTTAGGTCTAGGGTGAGGTCTGTTACCTAGTGGGGCTGGTGTTGAAAAGTCAGAGGAATTTCCCTAAGAGTCTGTAACGGTACTGCCTGTATTTTTGCTATTATCACTTCTGCGCATAAAATTCTCCAACTTTTCCACAGGACCTATTGATGCTGTGGTTCTCTGGAGACTTATCCCTGTGGCTTTAAGTGACTTGGGGAGCCCCCTTATTAAGGGAGTCATCATTTCAGGGTTAACAGGCAACAGCATTGTTGATTCGCATCCAGGAGTTAATTTTCTCTCGTATCATTTGTAGGCAAGCAGCTTTGTGTATACTTCCTAGTAATTGGTCAACTGTGCCTCTTATTGCCAAGGGGTCTCCCCTATCCAGAGGGTTTAACCCTCCAGCCCAGTAAGCAGCACGCCGAGTTAAGGACCATGGGGCCCAGCGATCACCTGGTGGTAAGAAAAGTCCGTGGCCCCAGCAACCCTCAGCTTCCTTTTCGCTCCGTTGAATTTGGTCATCCCCGGTTAAAGACACACGCCACACATATTCTGTTTCACGTTCTTTGGTAAGACGGCCATATTCCTTTTTTAACTTTGCCAGTTGCGTGGCAGAAGAGGGCGTTTCCTTGGTACTCATATGGGGATCTGTATCTTCATCATTAAGAGAAGAAAATTCTGTTTTGGTTAAGGGTCCTAAATGAGGGAGATTTTTATCAGGTTTTCTCATCTCTTCGAATTCCCTTTGTGGATACATCAGGTTAATTTGGCGGGTAAGCCTTTCCTCCGGTTCTGATGATACTATATCCTGTGAACTAGTGTTCTGTGAATTAGTGGTACTGGTAATACGATTTACTTCAGGAGCAACTCTTAATGGATGGATTTCTTCCTCCTCGCACTCCAATTCCTTTTCTAGATTGGAAATTGTTGCTTGGTGACAGTACCCCAGGTTTTCTAGGGATTCGATGGTTTTTTCTTCATTACTACGCTGCCTAAGATGGTCTTGAACAGCTGCAACCACGCTGGCACCCAAAACACAGCAGACTATTGCCCTGGCTTTTCCTGGCACTAAAAACTTAACCTTAGCCTCATTTTGCCATCAAGAAATTCAGTCCATTATACTCTGCAAATTTTTCCAATTGTCTCGAGCCCAATCTTCCCCAATAGGAGAGGGTGGAGCACCATATTTAGCCAAAAATGCAAAAAATAAATCTCTATCATTAATCAACTGAGAATCTCTATTCTCCTGTTTTTCAGTCATCATTTTCCCTATGCTGACTCAGAAACAAAACATTCTCCAAAAACAGTCTCAGAAACAACAACAGCAAGTACCTCAAATTCACTTCAGAAAATTAGGCCCCAAAACCAATCTTCACTTGAGAAAGACAGGCCTCAAAAACAACTTCAGAAACAACAACAAGCAACCCAAATTCACTTGAGAAAGTTAGGCCCCAAAAACAATCTCCACTTGAGAAAGTCAGGCCTCAAAAACAACCTCAGAAACAACAACAAAAAAGAACCAACACAAAATTACTTGAGAAAGTTAGGCACTTGCCAACGGCCACTTGTACTCTTCCTCAAGTCGCTAAAAAAAAAATTCAACTCCCATTTTTTTTTTTTTCCACTCTACGTTCCAATAGCCAGAGTCCCAATAGAGTCCTCAAAAAATGAGTTTGGAGGGCTTTTACCCCTCTGGTTCTATCAGGATCCTGTCCGTGATGCCAATTTAATGTCACGGCCCGCTCATAAGCGGATGCGTGATGGTTCATTTCAGCCATGATCTCAGAGTGCAAAACCAAAGATAGGATAGCAAAAGTAATTCAACAAGTCAAGGGAGTTAAATTTCAATCCAAAGAGAAACTCTATCTATTGTGCCCATAAAGCAGCTTGCGATAGAAAGAGAGAGAGAAAATAAAGGAAAAGATAGGAAGGAAAGGGAGGAAAAAGGAAAAGGTCCACAGAGGTCCAGCATCTCTGGGGGTCCCGGTCCAGAAGGCATTCCTCTGCCTCTGTCTTCGGTCGATGTGATTTCACGGTGGCGAAGATCTTCAGAGTTCGGTTGTTCCAGAGCTGTCTTTTATGTTAGTCCATACACCTGGTCCCCCCTTGTGACCTGCCTTTGCTCCCCCTTAATTCTTGTGGAGATATGCCAAACTCTACCTGGCAGGCCACACATGCCAAGAGAGGAGTGTCTGAGGCGCGGTCAGCTTTGGAGGCAGAGAGTCTGTGGTCTCGTCGTGCTCTATGGATCTTTTACAATGGTAGGGACTTGGGGACAGGTGCAAAGCCTTCCTTCCGTACCAACTTTAGCAGGCACAGCATTCTTTGCCTAAGTCCTGCACCTGTGGTTTCTGATGAGAAATGTTGAGACAGAACTCAGTTCTTTGACCGATTCTTACACAGGGTCACTGGACACACTGCACGGTCAGAGCTGCTCTGCCACTTGGTGGCGGCTGGGTCAGCTTTCCGACCGAGGGGTGAGAAGCACCGAGCACAGCAGGACGAGCTGGTGGCCAGGGGAGTAGGGCATGTGGGACTGGGGATCTGGGCTCTGAGCCACCGAGTAGCCCCTGGGAGGAGAGATATTAACATCAAGGCTTCTCTCATTAGGAAATCAAGTTCCGTAAGGAATAATAAAAGGCACTCCAATATGGAGAATGTGTTGCAATACTTTGAAACTGCACCGACTCTTCGGGATACCTCCAGGGGAAGAGCGCAGCTTTCAAGCGGGGGGAGGACAAGCCAAAGGCGAAGCAGCTGTGGTGGGGGAGTCGGCTGTTGGGGTGGTAACTGCAGACATGAGTCCTGAACCGAGCGCTACGTCATTAGTAATTTTTCGGTTATTTCATCCCCTTTTCTGTAGCTGCCTCCCACAACTTGACAAAAGAAGCAGTCTGCATATGCTTTCTCTTCCCGCTTTCTTCTACTTCTTTTTAAGGCGTCCTGCACCACCCTCCAATTATTCATCAAAGATTTGGCAGTTTCATAGCCCTGGGAAGCAGAGTCAAAGAGAAGTTGTCCCACTCACTTCCAGATCATCACAGCAAAGGCATTTCCAGAGCCAACCTCTAAGCCCAGGCTCCTATGCCACAACAGCAGGGTCCTCAACAAGGCCCTCCATGCAAACAGCACAGTCTTTTCCTGGCTAGACAAATGATACCCCATATCTGGGGTGTCCCCAGCGGCTCACCTGCATTCCAGGTGTCTAAAAATCTGGTCGGGACCTGAGTAGAATCCTCCCCTCTCACGCTTCCCTGGGCTCCATCTCCGCAGTGCGTCATCCACCGCTCTTTGTGCTATGCCGTCCACTGCAGCTGACGATTCACCGATCATTACCCGAAGCTGTTGTATCACTTCGGGGTCACCGGATGTCATTGTTGAGACGGAGGTGATATGTAAAAAACCACAACAGCTTCTGGTCAAAGAAAGTTTGGGGGATTTGAACTGCATAAGCTTTTTATCAATTCTTTTTTGCATCAGATTGGCTATGAGATTGCTCATCTGAGATGACTTGGTTGAGTGTTCCAAAAGCCTGTAAGCAGGTATTGAAAGTCATTGCTGTACATTTGGTAAGTGTTGTGATAGAGCCAGCCCCTTGGCAAGTTACTACCAATGAGTTTGTGCTGCAGAGCATCATCTGCATTTCTTTGCATTACCTTTGTGTCTGGATGTCCCTGAATGTATTGCAGGGCATTGCCCAGCTTTGTAGTAAGTGCCAATTCATGGCCCAAGAAGCCAGAAGGGAAGTATATGGGGGAGACTGAAGACCTTTCTTGCTCTTTTCACATGCAGAATGAAAGATGGTTGGAGCGAGCATCAGTTATGTACTCAAGTCACCATGTTGTCTCCATGGAAATGAGTCTAGACTTCCTATGGGCTGCTGAGAAAGTAAGAATTTTGTTTGACAGAAAAATTCATCCTTTTGACATTGGTTTCCCTTGTAATGAATGAGGGAAAACAACTGATCAGAAATTTCTTATGGGTAAGGAAAAAAGACAAAGTTGAAGATTGGGAGAAACATAGGAAGATGATAAAATAGGCAGGAAAAAGAGAGAGACAGAGAGGGAGAGAGAGAAAGAGAGAGGGAGGGGGGGAGAGAGAGAGAGAGAGAGAGAGAGAGAGAGAGAGAGAGAGAGGTATGTTGGGGCATTTGTATGAAAGAGGGAAAAATCAAAGTAGTTTTTCCTCTGCATGGTTTAGCTCCTTCAACTGACATACTGTTTTAAATAAGTTCCAATTACAAAACACTTGTCTTTATGCTTGTGACCCAGAATGCTATTTTTAGAACTTTGATGGTTTTTGGGGGGTTTTTTTGTTTTTTTGTTTGTGGTTTGTTTTGTTTGGTTTTTTGTTTGTTTTTGGCTGCTTTTTGTTGGGGTTTTTTTGGGGTTTTTTTTTTTTTGTTTTGTGGGGGTTTTTTTTAGTTTGGGGTTTTTTTTGTTTTTGGGGTGTTTTTTTGTTTGTTTGTGGTGTTTTTGGTTTTTGTTTTTGGGCATGAGAGGCAAAGGGAAAGGCGGAAAAGATAGATTTTGGCAAAAAAGAGTTTCAGTTGACAGAAAACTGAAGTCTTCCCAAAATGTTTCTGACTACCTCCATTCCAGAATCTTAGGTAATCTTACTTCTATTACTGCATTACAGTGCTTTCAGACAAGAATCATTCTATTCCAGAAGGTGCATAGGGAATGGGAATGTAACTCCTAGGTGTCCTCTCTGTTGGAGAAGAGTCTCACTAAGATGCACAAAAAATGGAAAAATCTGTGTTTTTTCAGGCATATATGCTTTAAAGCAGATGTGAATTCATCTATATATTCAAAGAGTATTTATGAATGTGATTTCATACTGAATTTCCAGGTGGTGATACTAAACTAAAACTAAACTAAATACTAACCATCATTTTAATGACAGAGTTAGTGTCTATTTGATGCTTCATGAGAATAGTTCTTTGTAGTCCTTCCCTTGCTGACATCAGTAGCTTTTGTATTTTCCTGGTTGTGCTGGCGGCTATACATTGGTTATGAATAGAAAGGAATAAGTTTTAGAGATATGCTGCAAGTAAGCAGATTGGTAGTTCCAGTTCCATTTCTCATTGTCTAAGAAGAAGTCCAATTATTTTTGGACTTTTCATAGACCTCTGACTAGGCTAGTGTTAGTCTTGGATTGACCCAGCAAATTTTTGGCTACTAAGCTTGAGTAAGGAATGTAAAGGAAAAGTCTCAGAGCTTAGCTGGTTGGTGTGTCAGCAGCTTCTCAATAGTAAGAGATTGATGTTCTCAAGTTTGTGACTTCAGCTAGCCAATTATGCCCACTCCAAAAGAGGGTGAGAAGGTTGGTTCCCTAAATGGTGAGATAATTCTTCCTGCTATTTGTGACTGTTTCGCATGACTGGTGTTTATTACAGAAGGTTGGATGAAATTGCGTGCATGTGGTCTTGGGGGAAAGAGAATATTCTTTAGTCAATTGCATGTAGGCTTTTATCAAACGGAGATGGTCTTCAAGGACTGGAAACTTAAAAGACAGTAATTCTTGCTAGTTTCAGTTCCATTTTTAGACTCAACAAACGGAATGTTCAACCTCCCCCAAGAGGGAGGGAAATTGCATTTGGCTTCCTCCTTCTTAGAAAGAAGCTCATGAAAAGGATCAGAGCAGGCTGTAAAAGCAGAAGAGCGTCATGAAGAAGACCAATCCTATCCTCTTAGTATTACTCTTTGTCATTAGATTTGAATGAAATGTGTCAAATCTGTGTTCCTGGCTATCACATCAGTTTGAGGTACTTCAGCTGCTGTACACTTCTCCTAAAGCTAAAATAGAATCCAAATAGTCTTGATTCCATGGTCACAATTCCCCCTGTCCTAACAAACAATGCAATTCAAGCAGTAATACAATGAGCTATACAAGCAAAAGTAGAGTTGGTTACAAATTCTGGGCAAGATCCTTGTACACACTTCATGTTCCATAATAAGAACATCCCTTTGTGTCCAGAGCATTTTCTTCACTGATTATCTTCTTGGCTTTCGCTCTGGCTTTCACTGGGGCTGCAAAATCTCACGGGTAAATTCTGACTGCATTTAGGTCCAACTCTGTGAGGGCCTTCAGACCAGCTGTCGGCCTCATCAGTAGATGATCTTAGAGATACAAATATATGCCCTTCAAGTGAAATGTCTTCTGGAGAGAAATTCTTGTCTGAGATGTTCAAGTCATTCCATTTGCAAGACAGACCAACTGAAAAGAAAAAGCAAGCTAGAGAGATGGTGTACTTGCTATTCCAAAACTGTCGTTATTGAGACGGACATGACACGTAAAAAACTCACCACAACAGCTTCTGGTCAAAGAAAGGAGCTACTCTTTATTTTACAAGGCCTCTTTTCTACTTTTTCTAACATTTATGTCTCCTATCCATTGGCTCCCAATTCACCACCCCACAATGTCATTGGCTACCTAGAGTTAGCGTAACATCTTGCAATAACACCAGCTGCCAGTCTCTTCTTATCGCTACTTGTGGTTCTTGCTTGTTTTGAGCTAGAATTGATGCCTGTGAACCGAGGTAAGCTAACAGTTCCCACTGCAAGTTAGTTCTCACTACAAGCCAGCAGTTCCCACACCTGAAACACCTGTCTGAAAATAAACTAGCAGAAATCAGCATAAATGAGACCTCAGGCAAACAACCCTTGGAAGAGAATAATGATGTGATAAATAAAAATAACCCCACATTTCCAGGCTATCGAGGTACTTCAAATGTGAGAAAGGGATTGAGAGCCGACACTGAACTAATGAGGAAAGATTAGAAGAATCCAAAGAAAAACATGACCAAAAATTCTGAAAGATATGGGCACCTGACCACCTTAAATCTACAGGAAATCAATGACTAGTGATTTAGATAGATGATTGAAATAATTTACAGATACACTTTCTTGCACCTTTCTCACGTGCCAACGTCACAGGGGAATTGTGACCATGGAATCAAGACTATTTGGATTCTATTTTTAGCTTTAGGAGAAGTGTACAGCAGCTGAAGTACCTCAAACTGATGTGATAGCCAGGAACACAGATTTGACACATTTCATTCAAATCTAATGACAAAGAGTAATACTAAGAGGATAGGATTGGTCTTCTTCATGACGCTCTTCTGCTGCTTTACAGCCTGCTCTGATCCTTTTCATGAGCTTCTTTCTAAGAAGGAGGAAGCCAAATGCAATTTCCCTCCCTCTTGGGGGAGGTTGAACATTCCGTTTGTTGAGTCTAAAAATGGAACTGAAACTAGCAAGAATTACTGTCTTTTAAGTTTCCAGTCCTTGAAGACCATCTCCGTTTGATAAAAGCCTACATGCAATTGACTAAAGAATATTCTCTTTCCCCCAAGACCACATGCACGCAATTTCATCCAACCTTCTGTAATAAACACCAGTCATGCGAAACAGTCACAAATAGCAGAAGAATTATCTCACCATTTAGGGAACCAACCTTCTCACCCTCTTTTGGAGTGGGCATAATTGGCTAGCTGAAGTCACAAACTTGAGGAACATCAATCTCTTACTATTGAGAAGCTGCTGACACACCAACCAGCTAAGCTCTGAGACTTTTCCTTTACATTCCTTACTCAAGCTTAGTAGCCAAAAATTTGCTGGGTCAATCCAAGACTAACACTAGCCTAGTCAGAGGACTATGAAAAAGTCCAAAAATAATTGGACTTCTTCTTAGACATGAGAAATGGAACTGGAACTACCAATCTGCTTACTTGCAGCATATCTCTAAAACTTATTCCTTTCTATTCATAACCAATGTATAGCCGCCAGCACAACCAGGAAAATACAAAAGCTACTGATGTCAGCAAGGAAGGACTACAAAGAACTATTCTCATGAAGCATCAAATAGACACTAACTCTGTCATTAAAATGATGGTTAGTATTTAGTTTAGTTTTAGTTTAGTATCACCACCTGGAAATTCAGTATGAAATCACATTCATAAATACTCTTTGAATATATAGATGAATTCACATCTGCTTTAAAGCATATATGCCTGAAAAAACACAGATTTTTCCATTTTTTGTGCATCTTAGTGAGACTCTTCTCCAACAGAGAGGACACCTAGGAGTTACATTCCCATTCCCTATGCACCTTCTGGAATAGAATGATCTTGTCTGAAAGCACTGTAATGCAGTAATAGAAGTAAGATTACCTAAGATTCTGGAATGGAGGTAGTCAGAAACATTTTGGGAAGACTCAGTTTCTGTCAACTGAAACTCTTTTTTGCCAAAATCTATCTTTTCCGCCTTTCCCTTTGCCTCTCATGCCCAAAAACAAAAACCAAAAACACCACAAACAAACAAAAAAACACCCCCAAAAACAAAAAAAACCCCAAACTAAAAAAAACCCCCACAAAACAAAAAAAAAAACCCCAAAAAAAAACCCCAACAAAAAGCAGCCAAAAACAAACAAAAAACCAAACAAAACAAACCACAAACATAAAAACAAAAAACCCCCCAAAAACCATCAAAGTTCTAAAAATAGCATTCTGGGTCACAAGCATAAAGACAAGTGTTTTTGTAATTGGAACTTATTTAAAACAGTATGTCAGTTGAAGGAGCTAAACCATGCAGAGGAAAAACTACTTTGATTTTTCCCTCTTTCATACAAATGCCCCAACATACCTCTCTCTCTCTCTCTCTCTCTCTCTCTCTCTCTCTCTCCCCCCCCTCCCTCTCTCTTTCTCTCTCTCCCTCTCTCTGTCTCTCTCTTTTTCCTGCCTATTTTATCATCTTCCTATGTTTCTCCCAATCTTCAACTTTGTCTTTTTTCCTTACCCATAAGAAATTTCTGATCAGTTGTTTTCCCCTCATTCATTACAAGGGAAAACAATGTCAAAAGGATGAATTTTTCTGTCAAACAAAATTCTTACTTTCTCAGTAGCCCATAGGAAGTCTAGACTCATTTCCATGGAGACAACATGGTGACTTGAGTACATAACTGATGCTCGCTCCAACCATCTTTCATTCTGCATGTGAAAAGAGCAAGAAAGGTCTTCAGTCTCCCCATATACTTCCCTTCTGGCTTCTTGGGGCCATGAATTGGCACTTACTACAAAGCTGGGCGATGCCCTGCAATACATTCAGGGACATCCAGACACAAAGGTAATGCAAAGAAATGCAGATGATGCTCTGCAGCACAAACTCGTTGGTAGTAACTTGCCAAGGGGCTGGCTCTATCACAACACTTACCAAATGTACAGCAATGACTTTCAATACCTGCTTACAGGCTTTTGGAACACTCAACCAAGTCATCTCAGATGGACAATCTCATAGCCAATCTGATGCAAAAAAGAATTGATAAAAAGCTTATGCAGTTCAAATCCCCCAAACTTTCTTTGACCAGAAGCTGTTGTGGTTTTTTACATATCACCTCCGTCTCAACAATGACATCCGGTGACCCCGAAGTGATAC